>JAGFNQ010003253.1:436881-563855 GCA_024364735.1 Boesenbergia rotunda | reverse complement strand
GCTACCAAGCGTGCCTTGTTTCTAATGATTTCTCCCTTGTGGTTTAATTTGTTTTTGAAGACCCATTTGGTTCCAATAATGGTGGTCTTCTTAGGTCTAGGGACTAAGTCCCAAACCTGACTCCTCTCAAATTGACCTAGTTCATCTTGCATCGCGATAATCCAATCGGAATCATTTAATGCTTCATCAATTTTTCTAAGTTCAATTTCGAAAATTAGAGCAACTTCATTAGCCTCATTCCGGAAGAATGATCTAGTCCTAACCCCTTGATGGATGTCTCCAACAATTTGGTCTTGGGGATGACTAGAGGCTAATCTCGTTTGCCTTGGTGTTGGTGGTGCTTCTTGAACGGTTTCACTAGACAAAAGTTCGGCCTCAGGATCCGGCTGATCAATGGGTTGTCTAGGCTCATCGTCATTGGACTCATCACCATCAACAACACTTAGAGGTTCATTCAAACTAAGTCTCCTTAGTTCGAGTTGAACTCCTTCTACATTTTCTGATTGGTCAATTGACTTCGGAATTTCTTCAAAAACCACATCAGAAGACTCTTCAACTAATCTAGTTTTCTTGTTGTAGACTCGGTAGGCTTTACTAACGAGGGAGTACCCGACTAGTATCCCTTCATCAGCCTTTGCCGTGAACTTTCCAAGGTGATCCTTGGTGTTTAGGATGAACACCTTACAACCAAACACCCTAAGATGTTTAACCGTAGGTGGTTTCCCAAACCAAAGTTCATGGGGAGTCTTTCCTAAAAACCTATGGATGAGAACTCGATTTTGCACATAGCAAGCTGTATTTACAGCTTCAGCCCATAAGTAACTCGGGAGTGAATACTCATTAAGCATGCTTCGTGCAGCCTCTTGAAGAACACGGTTCTTCCTCTCTACAACACCATTTTGTTGTGGTGTTCTAGGAGTAGAGAACTCATGTCTATAACCCTTATTTTGACAAAATTCTAAAAACCTTTAGTTTTGAAATTCACCTCCATGATCACTTCTTATTGTCTTAATTGTTAATGATTTCTCATTTTCAACTCTTCTACAAAAAGAAATGAAAATATCTAAGGTTTGGTCCTTATATTTCAAAAAGTAGGTCCATGTGTATCTAGTGAAATCATCAATGATAACAAAGCAATATCTACTTTCATTCAATGATATGATAGTGCTACAATCAAATAGATCCATGTGAAGTAAATCTAATGCATTGGAAGTACTTACAGCGCTTTTACCTTTATGTGCAGATTTTGTTTGCTTACCCATTTGACACGCATCACATAATTTGTCTTTTCCATACTTGATGCTTGGTAAGCCTCGAACTAGTCCCTTGTTGGCCAACTTCCGGATGTTCTTCATGTTCACATGTGCTAACCTCCGACGCCAAAGAGTGGACTCTTCTTCTCTTGACATGAAACACTTAGCAAGAGCATTAGTAGCACTTTTAAATGAAACTTGATAAATATTGTCTACTCTTGCTCCTACTAGTACCGTGTCCAAGGTGTCATTTTGTCTAACTAGACATTGACTTGGTTGGAAGTCAATTGTGTAACCCGTGTCACACAATTGATTGACACTTAGGAGATTAAACTTCATCCCCTTGACTAGAAGGACATTTGAGATTCTAAGACATTCGGATATTTGAATGTCTCCTATTCCTATGACCTTAAGACTACCATTGTTACCAAATGATACATTACCTCTACTTTTCTTGTGAAGTGTAGTAAACAATGTTCTATCCCCGGTCATGTGTTTGGAGCATCCACTATCAACGAACCAAGTTGATAGATGCTCCCCCTCAATCATAACCTACACAATTCGAAAAATAGAAGTTTTAGGTACCCAAACCTTGGGACCTAAAGCATCAACTAAACATGACTTAGGCACCCATGCCTTGACAACTTTCTTTTGAGTCTTGGGTGTCCTAGATTGTCTCATGTCAGTCCTAGACATGTGAGATACGAATGAGGGTTCCTTAGGGCGGTAACCAATACCGGCCCTATTGTAAACCGCTCTTTGGGCATTTAGGATCATGTCTAGGGTCTTGGAGCTATTTGAGAATTTCCCAAGAATATTCTTGAGCTTCTCAACTTCACTCTTCAAGGATTGGTTTTCCTCCACTAACACATTATCATGCAAGTCACTGATTTCCTCAACCTTAGAGGATTTCAAGCTTACAATCTCATGTTTCAAAGATTTAATTTCATCTTCTAGTAATTCAACATGTAAATCATCAATGTTATCATCCCTAGAGGCTTTCAATTGATCAATCTCTAATTGCAATGCTTTAACTTTGTTTTTGGATTTCTTAAGCATACTAGTTAAACATGCAATTGCTCTATAACATTTTTTAAGCTCGGGAGAAGTTACCTCTTCATCATCCGAAGATGATGAAGCCGTGTTTGCGGAGCTTGAAGATTCATCACTGCTCTCCTCTCCAAGAGCCATGAGTGCCACTTGCCTTGTGCTCTTCTCCTCCTTCTCATCATCGGATGAACTAGAGGATGACTCATCCCAAGAAGCCTTCAAAGCTTTCTTCTTCTTCTTGGATTTCTCTTCTTTTCTTTTGGGTTTCTCCTCCTTCTTAAGCTTCGGACATTCATTCTTGAAATGCCCTTTCCTACCACACTCAAAGCAAGATGCATTATTCTTATCAAGCTTGAATTCACTAGTGTTACCTCTCCTTTTGAAACGTCGATCTCTTCGCATCATCCTCCTCACAAAGTTGGCCATTTCGGATGAAGAAGAGCCGCTGCTATCCTCCTCGGAATTGGATTCGGATCCGGAAGAAGATGAAGATGATGAGACCTCCTTCTCCTTCTTCTTCTCCTTCTTCTTCTTAGTGACTCGATCCCCTGCAACTAAGGCAATCCCCTTCTCCTTAGGGCCTTTGTTAGCCATCTCATGCAATTCCATCTCACAAAATAAATCATCTAATTTTACAATAGATAAATCCTTGGATACTTTGTAGGCATCCACCATGGATGACCACAAAGCATTCCTTGGAAATGCTTTCAAGACATACCTCACAAGGTCGCGATTCTCGACCTTTTCATCAATTGAATGAAGTCCATTAAGGACTTCCTTGAACCGACTATAGAGCTCACTTACCGACTCATTCTCCTTCATGGAGAGATTTTGGAGTTGATTGAGGAACAAGTCCCTCTTGGCAATTCTAGAGTCTCGGGTGCCCTCATGGAGCTCTATGAGTTTGTTCCACAAGTCTTTTGCACTTGTGAAGGGACCAACCTTGATGAGTTGGTCTTTGTTCATGCCACATTGTAGAGTGACAACCGCCTTCGCGTTGGCTTCACTCTTCCTTGTTTGTTCGGCAGTCCACCTCCATGACTCAAGTTCTTTGCCTTCATCATCCTTAGGAGGGGTAAATCCCTCCTTCACCGCGAACCACGTATGGATATCCATCTTTAAATAGTATTCCATCTTTGATCTCCAATATTGGAAGTCGGCGCCATCAAAGAATGGAGGTCGGGTGGTGGAGAATCCTTCTCTCAATGCCATCTTATTGAAAACTCTCGGATATTAAGCCGTAAACAGAGCACCTTGCTCTGATACCACTTGTTGGGAACGAGATGGCTAGAGAGGGGGGGTGAATATAGCCAACCACTTTTCTTTGAAGAGCTTAGCAATATTTCTGCACTTAAACTATCAGTAGCACAGTGGAAAGAGTAGAAAACAGATTATGCAGAAAATGTAATGACAACGAAACAAACACAACTAGCAAGATCGCTAACAAGGAGGGTTTACAAGGTTCAGGGATAACTTACCCCTACTCCTTGGCGTGCCCTTAAGGTGGGCGATCCCTTGATCGTCGGCAGATCAAGCCCCGGTGATCACCGGATATAAAGCAACCTCCTTCTCGGTGGAGAAACCTCTCCACAGTGTGTTTCAAACAAGGATATAGGTTAAGCACAAAGAAACAACAAGAAGGATCTTACTCAAACACTTAGCAAGGACTAAAACACAGCAAGCTTCCCTGAGCTCCACCCAGTGGCGATCTCACGCAGAACCCTTCTCCATGTCTTCCCACTGTCGGACTCCAAGCCTCTTGTTTTCTCCTTCAAGCGCTCAAGTATGATGATTGCTTCTCAATAGCTTGCTCAGAATGATTGAAGAACTCAAGAACAGCAAGCTTAATGTGGAGCAAAACAGAACGCAGGAACTCAAGAGCACAAGAATCAAATTGTTACTGAACACTACAACTCTCGTTCCTTTTGTTTCTCCGCTAAGCAACAGATGATCTCATCTCCAGCAGCCTACAGCTGCCTCACTGCCAACGCGCCAGCTACACTGAACCCTAACTGAACTTCCTGAGCTCCCTCAGCCAAGCTTCAGTCAGCAGCTTCAGTCCTGCATCCAGCCGTTGCAACCTATGTGGAGAAAGGGACAAACCTGCTCCAAGGAAAGCTCTCTTTGACTTCTCCTTGAGTGTTTGAATCCTCCCCTATCACCTGAAACTTACTCAGAGTATTAGAGCAGCAAATCAAACAGCATATCAAATATCAGAGGAAAGTGGCAGCGAATCGGTTGTGTTCAAACGCGATCAGAGCGTCTGACAATACAATTTGAATTAAAGTGATCGGTCACCGGACCGATCAGAGAGCCTCCTGATCGGTCACCAGACCGATCAGGCTGGTTCCAGACTGATCAGGCTGGTTCAAGACCAATCAGGCTCCGTCCTGATCGATCCCCAATGCTCAATCAGAAATCGCGATTTCTTTGAGATTCTCCTGGACCGATCACCAGACCGATCCCAGGTCGTGGATCGTTCACCGGACCGATCCACCCTTATATTGGGCGATTTCTGAGTTTCGCAGGCTAAGCCTTCTGATCGGTCACCAGACCGATCAGGCAGCCTCCTGATCGGTCACCAGACCGATCAGATCATGACCAGACCGATCAGGCTAGAGCCTGATCGATCATAGTGAGGAACCTGTGACGCTGGATCGTTCACCAGAACGATCTGCACAGTAAACCTGATCGGTCATCAGACCGATCAGGAGCAGTTCAGCAAGGGAACTCAACCTCACTGCTCGCTCCCTGATCGGTCACCAGACCGATCAGGAGCCAGTCAATGGGTGAAACGCATACTCCCTGATCGGTCACCAGATCGATCAGGAGCAGCACAGTAGGTTCCCAACCTCACTGTGTGCTCCCTGATCGGTCACCCGACCGATCAGTCATCGCTGGATCGGTCACCAGACCGATCCACGAAGGAGCAGCGTGCCAGAATCCCTGATCGATCACCAGACCGATCCAGGGACTCAAACTCAGCCCTCTAAGCTAAGTTTCCATCCACCTTAGCCCTCCAAGCTAAGGATTTTCTATCTAACTCTCCAAGTTGGGAATTTGCACCTAACCCTCCAAGTTAGGACTTTTCACCTAGCCCTCCAAGCTAGGACTTTTCACCTAGCCCTCCAAGCTAGGACTTTTCACCCAACCCTTCCGAGTTAGAACATCATCCAACCTACCCCTCCAAGCTAGGCACCTGACCCTCCAAGCCAGGACTTTTTCACCTAATTCTCCAGGATGGGAATTTGCACCTAACCCTCCAAGTTAGGACTTTTCACCTAGCCCTCCAAGCTAGGACTTTTCACCCAACCTTTCCGAATTAGGACTTTTCCAACACCTAGCCCTTCAAGCTAGGACTTTTCAACACCTAACCTCCAGGTCAGGACTTTTCAACACCTAGCCCTCTAGACTAGGATTTTCCGTCCCATGCCTGATCCCCGACCAGGACTTTAATCATAATCATCATAATCAACCTAAACTAAAATCGATGTCAACACCAAAACAACAATCAGGGCCAGACTGCATCAACAACAGAGACACCTAGTCTAGACCCACAACCAATAACTCATAATGATGAGCTATCAGTTGAACCTAAAACAACACCACCTCTTCGTAGGTCTGATAGGACACGCAATATTCCAGAGAGATACGGATTTCTCATAAGTGAATCGAACGACGTGTTACTCATAAGCGATGACGAACCTATCAGTTATGAAGATGTTCTGAAAAGTTCAGAAAGGGACAAATAGCTTGAAGCCATGAAGTCGGAAATGGATTCCATGTACAAAAATCAAGTATGGGACTTGGTTAACCCACCTGAAGGGATTAAGCCCATAGGGTGCAAGTGGATTTTCAAGAAGAAAACCGACATGGAAGGTAAATCCATTCGGATGCTCCTGGCCATAGCAGCTCATTATGATTATGAGATATGGCAAATGGATGTGAAAATAGCTTTCCTTAATGGAAACCTGCTTGAGGATGTATACATGATACAACCTGAAGGTTTCACATCGGTTGATAAAACCAAAATATGCAAGCTTCGACGATCCATATATGGACTGAAGCAAGCATCCAGGAGCTGGAACATCCGTTTTGATGAGACAATCAAAGAGTTTGATTTCTCACAAAATCCTGACGAACCTTGTGTGTACAAGAAGGTTAGTGGGAGTGTAGTTGTATTCCTAGTATTATATGTCGATGACATATTACTTATAGGAAACGATATATCAGTCTTACAGTCGGTTAAAATTTGGTTGTCCAAAACTTTCTCCATGAAAGACCTGGGAGAAGCAACCTATATCCTTGGGATTAGAATCTATAAAGATAGATCAAAACGGTTGCTTGGTCTTTCGCAGTCTACATATATAGACCGAGTGCTAAAAGGGTTTAGCATGTCGGAATCCAAGAAAGGTTACCTTCCCATCAGGCATGGGATCAACCTTTCAAAGTCTATGTGTCCGCGCACAGAAGACGAGAGGATTTGCATGAATAAGATTCCTTATGCATCCGCGATAGGATCTATCATGTATGTTATGTTATATACTAGGCCCGATGTATCGTATGCTCTGAGCGTCACGAGCAGATACCAGTCTGATCTAAGAATGGATCATTGGGCAGCTGTCAAGACAATCCTTAAGTACTTAAGAAGAACTAAGGATGTGTTCCTAATATATGGAGAAGGAGATATGGTAATACGTGGGTATACAGATGCCAGTTTCCAGACAGATAAGGATGACTCCAAATCTCAGTCTGGATACGTATATACTTTGAATGGAGGCGCAATAAGTTGGAAGAGTTCCAAACAAGACACAGTAGCGGATTCTACCACGGAAGCAGTTTGGATCAAGAAGTTTGTCTCGAAACTTGGTGAGGATCCAACCATTGATGAAGCAATACCGGTTTATTGCGACAACAATGGAGCTATTGTACAAGTAAAGGAACCAAGGTCTCATCAGCGATGCAAACACGTGCTTCGCCGCTATCATCTGATCAGAGAGATTATAAGTAGGAATGACATACAAATTGAGAAGATTCCCACTGAAAGGAATTTAGCGGATCCTTTAACTAAGGCCTTGCCTCAAAGCAAGTTTGAGGGTCATGTTAGAGCCTGTGGTATTGGATACCGTAGCGATTGGCATTAGGCCAAGTGGGAGTTTGTTAGTAATATGAGAGAAGTGTCCTAAGGCAATCGCCTTATAATTGTAATCATTTACTTTAATAAATGAATATTCACTATTTGAGTATACATGTTCATGTATTTGATTGAGATCTTGAACTCATTTACTGAATGTCCGCAATATAATTCCCAGCATGAGAGAATTTGTGATGAATTCACAACTAGTGATTATCTCTACATGTGCAATTGTGAAGTATTGAAATTGTCCCTAGTCGATGAATTGATAAATACGGACACTATCAATTCTGTTGAGACTAGCATGGGTTATTCTCTAATCAGCTGATTCTCACTGGCTGGTGACATTGGGATGTCCGGAGATAAACATGGAAGCTAGTTAAGGGAACTAGTTCATTGGAGTGACTAGCTGTAAGACTCCATATGGTAATCTACATATAGATATGTCAATGAAAGTTCTTACTGCAGCTTAAGTGCGATGTTCCTTTGACTTGCGGTGTTCAACTCATCTTGGTCACGGAGACATACTTTGACATCTTAAGCAAGCATCTCTAAGGAGGTGTGAACCCAAGATGGTTGGGTATAAGCCGAAGTGCCCGAAGATGTTTGAACAGCCTACAAAGGATTCACCACTCCTTGCGAGGAGATGTATACCCAAGGCCTATCGTCGGATTGTTACTCGAAGCCTCTGGCCAGAGCACAACATGTTCCGAGTATGAATCTTTAGGAAACATGAGAGTAATTAGAATCCGTTGGACGAGAAAGACATTACTTGGGCTAGGTGTGACGTAGTCAGCCTAGTGGGGACTGACACACATAGACCGTGTCCTGAACCAAGTGGGTATAAGATGGTGAAGGGAATGAGGCACGACTCATTATAGCTGCTAAAGGGTTTCAGAATTATTTCTGAGGTCAACCGTTGATCTTTCGATTAATTGGGGGTGATGATGTACTACTAGGTGCCACTCATGATCATTCTATAATTGGTTGATTATAGACGGCCAACATAAATCGAAAGTCTATTTAGTCACACGCACTACAAGTAATCCGAGGGATTTAAAATGAGTTGAAAATTAGATTTTCCGATCAAGAGAAATAAGTCGAATCTGAATTTATCAGAGGCGCACCGGAAGCTTAAAATGGCTAAGTCTTTTGAAGTCTTATTGGACGAATTAAATGAGTTTAATTCGCGAGAAGGCGGCTTGGTTTGGCCGGCCAAAGAGGGTCCCCACCCTCTTTGGTTTGGCCGGCCACAACAAGGAGGGAAACCAATTTATTTGGTTTAAATTATAAAATAAATCAAGCACGATTTGTTTTATAAAATTATGGATAAAGAAATTTATATAAAGAAATTTATATAAAGAAATTTATATAAAGAGATTTATTTTCATGGAAATTAAAATAAACCTTGGATTGGTTTATTTTATTTTATAAAATCAATTATGAATTGATTTTTCCATGATAAGAAAAATTTATATAATAAATTTCTTGTGAAAATTTATTCCATAATAAAAGGGGAAGATGTGTTTGTTTTATTATAAATTTAGTTATAATAAAATAAGGCATAACGGAATAATTCATAGGAAAATTTATAAGATAAATTTCTTATGAAAATTTATTCCGTTAAAGGGGAGACTTGGCAATGGAGAGGTTACTATATAAAGGAACCAAGGCAAGGCTTGAATTCCAATCAAGAGATTAAGAAGCAAGCCCTCTCTCTCTCCTTCTCTCCCTTACCTCCTCTAGGGCCGGCGCCCTCTCCCTCCTCTAGGGCCGGCGCCCCTTCTAGTTGCCGTGAGCCACATCCACCAAGAAGGTGCCGAAGAAGAAGTAGAAGCGGGTCGCAACTCCTTCCTTCCCCCGGAATCTTGATTCCGTTGCTTGGTGGTTAGTTTCCATCTCTCTCTTTTGATATTCTTGTCGTGCCTTTGGAGAATCTAGTAGTTCTTGTCGGCACGAAACTCGTGGCTTTGCGAAGTCATCCCGAAGAAAACTCGACGTGGACGCGAATAGAGGCGGAGCTTCCAAGGGACACTACGGTTGGATCTCGTCCCTTTCTACGAGTTACGCGAGGTATTAAGTAAATTAGTTTACTTTCTGCAAAATTTTAAATATATGATCATGTCTCCACAACATAAGGTTGCATGCTAGATACGTGGTTAAAAATGATTTGAGAAATTATTTATGCTAAACCTTCCGCTGCACGTAATTAAATTTTAAAATTACGAACCCATATCCATGTCAACATGCACCCGGTCCCAACAGATCCCCTTCACTGTCTTCTAAGTCTGAGTCTGAGTCAGACTCGGGTGCAGGTTGAAGCTTTTTCTTGGCCACCTTTCCTTGGGTTTTTCCTGCAAGAAAAGAAATACCTTTCTCGGCTAAGGTGCAGTTAGTCTGCTCATGTAGTTCTAATTCTGAAAATAATTCGTCTAATTTAATTTTAGAAAGGTCCCTAGAAACTTTGTAAGCATCTACCATAGATGCCCACAAAGTATTTCTTGGGAAGGCGTTTAGGGTATACCTGATAAGGTCACAGTTTTCTATCTTGTGACCGATTGTGTGTAGGCCGTTCATCAGCTCCTGGATCCTGACATGGAGCTGTGCTGCTGACTCACCTTCGTTCATTTTGATTGTGTACAATTTGTTCAGCAGTAGGTCCCATTTGTTGATTCTGGTGTCGGAGGTACCTTCGTGCAACTTGATCAGCTTATTCCAGAGTTCCTTCGCACTGTTGAAGGGTCCCACCCGGTTAAGTTCTTCTTTGGTCAATCCGCATTGGAGTGTCTGGGTTGCCTTTACATCAGCGAGGCGTCCCATTCTGTGTAATGTTGTGCCACTCCTTCAGCATTCTTGGGGATTTCCAAACCAGATTGGATTATGATCCACATATCCACCTGAGTTTTCAGGTGGACCTCCATCCGATTCTTCCAGTAGGAGAAGTCTTCTCCACTGAAGAGTGGTGATCTGGCTGTGCTGAAACCCTCTTGCATGGCCATTAAGATTTCTGAAATGACAAAAACAAAAAAAATCTTGTCCCAAGACTTAGTCTTGGATTAGTAGTGCGGGAATAAGATAATTAAAAAAACGATCGAGTGGTGTTGCACCAACCTCGATTAACGAGAAAAATTCGAAAGAAAAAGAATTTTTTTTTTGTAAAATCTGAAAAACTCTCAAATTGGTGGTTGCACCAAATTTGAGTCACCCGCTCTGATACCACTTGTTGGATCGAGAAAAATGAGAGAGGGGGGTGAATATCGTTATAACTTTTTGGATAGAATAAAGAGCGAATACGCAGCGGAAATAATTAAATGCACACAGGAACACAAGTAGATTTTTACTTGGTTCGGAGTCGCGGTCTGCTCCTACTCCAAGGCTCATGGTCCTTGACCGTTTACTTTGGGCAATTCTATAATCGAGCAAAAAGGTTTACAAGTTTAAGTACAAGAATATTTCAGTAAATGAAAATAGCTACACTCTTCATTACCGACGCCCGATGTGGATCATATTTCGGAGCAGAGGGTTGTCGGCGGCGCTGGAATCTGGAAGACGGAGTTTGCCGGGGCGTAGCGCTTGAACGAAAAACTTTGGAGCGTTGAGAAATTGTGTTGTTGAAGCCTTGGGGTCGAGCCCCTTTTATAGTGCTCAATCAGGCGCTTGATAGGTTGGGGGCGCCTGACACGTGCCCTCCGATCTGCGAATCCTTATCCGCGGGCTCGGTCAGCACTTATCCTCCCCACTTGGGCACATGAGCTGATGGGGGCGCCCGTGACCTCACGGGCGCCTGATCCGCCTTGGTTCAGTGACTTCGCAGCTGTGTTTTGGGTTTTGCCTTTACTCTTGGGCGGCCGTATCCTTACGGGCGCCTGACTCCATTCGGGCGCCTAGGCCCAATGAAGAACCTTCACTTACAGATGATCAGTCCTTCGACCCTGCAACTAAGGTTAGTCCCAAAAACATATTAAGCAATAATTACAGCCGTAGCTGTCTTGGTTCTGACTTCAGGTCTCCCAAATGGAACCCTAGGTCGAACCGACGCCTACTGTTCCCTCGATGGGGAACACGTCCTCACCTACTCATCTCAGGAGAGTTTACCTTTTGCCAACCGGCTCCTCCGGTTGGACTTTTGCTCGATCCACCTGAACAGGTCTTCGTGCCCAACTTCTGGTTAGGTCTTCGGTGCCCAGCCCCTTGCCAGGACTTCGTGCCCAGTCCTCGACCAAGACTTCTTTGCCCGACATCTGGTCAGGTTTTCTTGCCCAGTCCTTGACCAGGACTTCTTTGCCCAGCCCTTTGCCAGGACTTCTTGCCTAGTGCACCTAGGACTTCTTCCTGCACACTCAGTAAACAAATTAGAACACAATAACATCTTAACATCTGAACCCTTTGCCATTATCAAAATCCAGGTTTGACTTAGGTATTGCCTTCACCAACACTACGCTCCGGCAAACTCCGACTTCGAGATTCCAGTGCCGACGACGACCCTCTACTCCGAAATTCGATCCACCTCGGGCGTCGGTAACGAAAAGTGTAGCAATTTTAATTTTCTGAACTACTTCTGTATTTAAATTGTAAATCTTTTATCGCGATTTAGAATTGCCCAAAGTAAATGGTCAAGGGCCGTGGGCCTTGGAGTAGGATCCGACTGCGACTCCGAACCAAGTAAAAAATGACTTGTGTTCTTGTGTACTTTATCTTTTTCCGCTGCGCATATTCTTTAACTGTCCGAAAAATTTTTACAACGATATTCACCCCCCCTCTATCGTTTTCTCCAATCCAACAATTACTTCGAAAATCCTCGACCTCCTCTGGAGCGTATCTTCATAGCTAGGCGCATGAGTCCAGTGAGCAACATCTTGTATAAAATCGTCCTAGACTGTATTCTGCCTATTGTCACCAAGGGGAGGTCAAAGATTCAGCTACCTCACTTGGTGATGATGTATTCTTTAGAGAGGAGACTAGACATTGACATTGCCCGCCATATGTTTGCATCTATTGTCATTTTTCGCATGACGTCAATAAGAAGCTCTACATGTCATTCGGTCATATTTTGATTGAATTCTTTGTATCTAGAGGTATTAGAGTCATAAGAGGTCAGATCCATCAGTTGTCTAAGGACTACGGCCAGATAGATTCTCGGCAGCTCTCCTTGGCTGGGATCGAGAGGCGGCAGGGGGTGGTGGCCTGGCGACGTCGTCCTGCTTCTTCCAGCTCTGATGATGATGAGGAGGCTGCTCCTGCTGTTGCTCCTGCTGGGATTACAGAGGAGCAGTTCTCCCGACTAGAGGCAGAGGTACATGAACTCAGGGAGGACTTCCAGACTTTTCAAGGGGAGGTTTACGGTCTCCAGGAGCACTTTCAGAGTTTCCAGCAGCGACAGGATGACATGTATGACATGATGCAGTGCTGGAACCTTATGTATCAGGCCCCTCCTCCTCCTCCTCCTCCTGGCAATGACATATAGACTCAGCATGATTCGGAAGTGATAGTGTTGAGAGGATGTTTTGCTTAAGCATGTTCTTTTATTCTCTCTCAAACACTACATTTCATATTGTATTATTTGAGAATTTTGGGGTTATGGCCCTTGTAGCACTTATTTATGGTTTCATATTAACTATTAATTCATGTCTTAATATTGTTTATATGAAATGTTATTATCTTGTTATTATGGTTGTAGGGAAAATTTTAATACATCTTATAACTAGAGATTATGATAAAAAGGGGAAGTTTTATCACTTTTTATGTCTTGAGTGTTCATACAAGAAAAAGGGGGAGGTGTGAAAATATTTATATGTTTTAAATAGTATAGGATAGATTTGGAAAGCATATGGATTCTAATCTAGGAGGGAAGATTGATACAAAATGGAATGTTTTCAAAGAATTGAAATTTTGGTTAAAAAGTCAAGCATATTTGGTATTTTCATAAAAATATATTTTTCTAGGCTAGAATACATCATAAGAAATATGCTTGCAAAATTTCAAAATTTTTCAAAATTTTTGAAATTTATGGGGGGTTTCTGAAATTCGGCTCAGGGGTTGAAGGTGTTCAGACTAATACATATCAGTCGACTGCCCTGGGGGTAGTCGACTGATCTTTCTGTAGGTTTGCAGTTTGCAGGCACCAGTCGACTGGTAACTGACGCAGTCTACTGCTGCTATCTTATGATTTCTGGGGATTTTTCAGAAAAAGAGAGTATCCTTTATTAATACAAATGGTTAGTATTGCTTGGGGCAATCATTTTGATAGTGTCAAAGGGGGGAGAAATTGTGGTTCTAAGTTAGGTTTTAACTTGACTTATGGAGTTAGTTTTTAACTTAACTTGTGATTGTGCAAAATTAAAAATTATGTTGAGGGCATAGGTTAAGGGGGAGGATGCATGTTTATGCTGCTTAACTTGCTATGTCTGTAATTTTCAATTGTTGTTTTTGCACCTAACTTAAACATATTGCCACACATCAAAAAGAGGGAGATTGTTGGTGCAATCAACCCAAGTTTGATCGGGTAGATCATGGATTTGATGTGTGTGTCAATATGATTAAGTTAGAGTTTCATATTGATCTAATATGTGTATGTGAGTGTGCAAGTTTGCAGGATACACATAGACTTAGTTGGATGTCTTCGGGACCAGTGAAGGATGGTATGGGTAGACAAGCCGTGGGCTTTCATGCATCCGAGGGACCGTGGACAAAGCAAGGACAATGAGCCGAGAGAAGCGGACTTCGAGGCATACGTGAAGGATGACATGGGAGACAAGTCGTGAGTTTGCATGCATCCGAGGGACATGAGCCAAAGTCGAAGAGGGCTTGAAGGCAACAGGTCGAAGCTGCTGGAGCAAGGATGATGAGCTGAGGGAAGCGGACTTCGAGGCATACGCGAAGGATGGCATGGGAGACAAGCCGTGGGCTTGCATGAATCCGAGGGACTAGAGCCAAAGTCGAAGAGGGCTTGAAGGCAACAGGTCGAGACTACTGAATGAACAGTCAACTGAGTCGTAAGAATTCGAGTGCTGAGAGAACTGTACTCGGGAAAGGAAATCTTAGGGTTTGAGTGCTGAGAGAATTGTACTCGGAAGGGAAACCTTAGGTGGCAGTCGACTGATGCTTGATCAGTCGACTGAGGTAGAGCACAGAGAAATCAGTCGACTGAGGTAGAGCACAGAGAAATCAGTCGACTGATGCTTGGATCAGTTGACTGATGCAGTCGACTGGTGTCGACCAGAATGCGAATCGTCAGGCGGTGACATTCAAATTCACGAGGACCAGTCGACTGGTAACGGTCAGAACAGTATCGAGCACTATTTAAGAGGACTCATTTTTTACTGTTCTTCCTTGGCGAAACAAGCTTGGTCAAAGCCTGTTAGTAGCCTACAAGTTCTCAGACATTGTCAAAGGATTGTGGTGAGGTTTCTCCACTCACAAGGAGTGACAAGAGCTAGCCGGAGGTGTTCCGGGGAGTTATCCACCGAAGGATCGGGATCATCCACCTTACAGACAGCCATAGAGTAGGAGTTTCATCTCCGAACCACGTAAAGTTGATGTGTTAGCATTGTTTTAGTTTATATTTGAGATTTCCGCTTGCGCTTGCTAATATTTGTCGGAAGAAAAATCGAAAATAGCTATTCAGTCCCCCTCTAGCTAAACGACAAGGTCCCAATAGTTCCTTCTAATACGGCGGCGAGAGCAGATACGCTCGGTGTGATCTTTGAGTGTGGTCTCATTGGAACCTACCATGACTGGTGTGAAGCTTTCTCCACATATCCAAGAACCTATGATTTGATCCACGCAGATGGTGTTTTCACCATCTATATGGACATGTATACATAGTTCATGCTACAGAACAACTAGCACTGTAGTTAGTCTCCATGTAATTTGTTATTTGATTGATTGATGGATCTTATTGGTTTTCAGGTGCGACATTATGTACATTCTGCTGGAGAGGGACAGTGATATATAGGGACTCCATTGACGTTCTTGTGAAGGTGCAAAGGATACTAGGAAGGATGAAGTGGATGATGGGACTAAACCCTTGTATGGCTTGAGGGTTTCCTTAGCAACCACGGAGTCGAACATGAGAGACCTCTCTATGTCTACGGATTAAAAATTTAATCCGAATAGAGACCCGTCTCCCAAACGACTGTCTCGTCGTCGTGTCAATTAATTCAAGTTACAACTTAGCCAAAACCAAAGTTAAGGCTTTGTAACTTTCTGAATTAATTAATCGCGAAAAAGATGATGAATAGATCGTCGGTTTTTGTGTTTATTTTTGGGGTCCATGACATGATTAATTATCGATATTAATTAACACATAATTAAACTACGACAATTAATCAAAGAACATGCAATAATAAACACATGCATGAAATGACAAGAAAACAAAAGGAGCTAGGGAGAGGTATACCTCGCCTTTTACCTCGCAGTCTTCTACCTTATGACCCTCCCCTCTTGGACGTCGTGTGGGCGACGAGTTACCAAAACGCGGAGTCTCCGAAGGCCCCGAATTAACCACCTTTCTTCAAGCTTCTTCCAAACACCAACACAAACACTAGAAGGCTAGGGTTTGCTTGCGCAGGCCACCTTTCCACCTCTCCTTCATGCGTCGCCGGCCACCTCAAGCTCCAAGGTCCAGTCGGTCACAAGGCAACACCAAGAGGAAGGTAAGGAAGATGAAGAAGAGGAAGAGAAAGAGAGACAACTTCTTCTTCTTCCCCAAAACTCACCGAAACCCTAACTTCACCTTCTTCACCCTCGCCGGCGCCAAACAAGGAAAGTTCCTTGTTTTTCCAGCCACCAACTGCTTCTCCTCCCTGCTCTATGCTTACGCACGCTGAGAAGAAGCTATGAAGAAGATGGGAGAAGAGACGGAAGAGAAGGAAGGAGAAGAACACAACTTCTTCTCCTCCTACCGCCGCTGCCGCAGCTCAGCCAACAGCCGCCGCCGACAACATCTTCCGACCTTCTTCTTCACCTCACCGAGCTCTCCTAGGTTTGGTCGAAGCTTCACGCCAAGAGGAAGACAAGAAGGAGATGTGAACCAAGAAGGATCACCTCCTTCTTCTCCCTCTATCGCCGGCGCAAACACAACCCTAGGAGAGATAGAAGGGTTTAATCCCTGATTAATTGTGGATTATTCCTTAACTATTTGCCTTGTATCATGACTCCTATGAGGTATTTATAGGGCTAAAATAGGGACCATGAGGAGGAGTTGGTTCTTGGCCCACTAATGAATCCAAACCCGATCCATTAATGGAGATCCATTCCACTAAAGGATCTTATTGAACTTCCTCACCAATCTCCATATTTTCATATGGGCTCCTCCTATTATGAGTTATCCATCTCCCTGTGTTTAAGATATCGAATGTCCGATAATTAATTTTAAATTACTGACAATTTTAATTAATTATCCTCTTGATCCTTGACTAGTACCATTCAACCTTTTCATCATGTCGGACCATAGTCTACTTGCAAGATTTGACATGACGATCCTTTTGAGCTCATCAAGGGGGCATCATCATCCTGACTGACTAGGACACAGATTTCCTTAATAATCAAATGACACACCATGTAGATAAAATTATTACCCAACTTACTGGGTCTATCAATCTAACAGAATAGATCTCGCACATTGGCAAATCAAAGTAACAATAATTAAAGACATGTGCCCTTTATTATTTCGGGATTTAGAGATCGTACTCCATAATATAACCAATGTCTAATCTAATTTATGAAGTTAGTACAAAATTGGATGACCTCTCTTTTGGTCATACTCAATGCACACAAAGAACAATAGTGTAATTCTATGGTTAAGACAAACCACACCTAATTACACTACAACCATCCTCGATGGTTTGTCCAACTCCATCTCGGTTGTGAGCCTCTTTCTTACACTTCTACAAGAAACTTGATAACATGATCTTCCGTGCGTCACCACGCATCATGTTATCTACAATGCAAAATATGAGATATTTTGTGCATATACTAATATAAATATGCACCGTGTGATTTTGCGATTCTCTTTTTAAAATATAGATATCCTTTAACCAAAAGTAAGACTTTTAGTATGCATCCTAACAGTGGAAGAGTCAGATGAGGGATCATGAGAGCGGACCCTTCAATCCAGTGAAGCTCCTTGTGGTTGTTAAAGATTACTGGACGGGAGAGCCCGCCACACGACAATAGTAAACATTCTCGGGTAAAATGTAAAAGTAATTCCTTTTTTAATTAATTATTAAAAATATATATTTATCTTATGGGATAAATTTGAAATACAACTTATAATTCAAAGTAAGATTCAAACTCTAATTTTCATATTTGTTCGACTATTTTACTAGTGTATTATATTCGTGGGGAATTCATAGTTATTATAATAGTATTTAAGTGATTTTTAGAGGGGGTTATTATTTTGCTGCAATTATGACCAAAGTAGTGGGCTAGTAAAATTGCACTTCTTTATGAATTTAATTCCGGTGAATTTGTTTTTAAAAAATTCAAACGAATTGTATGTAATTTGACAAAAATAAAAGGTTAAAATATCGTGGAAATTGTAGTTTCAAATTAAAATTCTAAAAGGATAATGATGGATTGATGTTTAATGATGATATTTGAGAGTTAAAATCTGACAAAGTTAGTAAGTCCGTCCTTCTCACGGACTAGCTACAACATCCGAGCTAGTAGTCCCAGTAATTTACCTCCTCCGTATTGGCCCTGAGACAGGTTGCCGGGGGCGTTGAAGGTGAGCGAATCGTTTTTTGCTACCATGAAAAGACAATATGTAAACCTCCGGGGCTATCTTGTATCGATAAACATTCATGGTTCGATCTCCACTACGATGAATTCGTAAGAATTTTTTTTTCCAAATGAGACGTGCAACTGTAGGATGTTGGGTTTCTAGACCATTCGTCGTGAGTGTTTTCCGATTTATTCGGGCAACTGGTTGAAAATTTTCATGAGACCGGATCGATTATTTCATATTCAATGTTATTCAACCTGTTTAATTATTTATTTTTTTAAACGACAAATAAGTAAATCTAGAGAAAAAAATTATTATGTGGAACAATTCGAGGCCCAACATAAAAGCCCAAAACTAAATCCAGACCAACACTTACTGGATCCGTGTGTTCCTCCTCCCATTTAAGCCCGCTTTCATCCCATTTTGCTTTCCCTCACAGCTCGCCATTTGAGCCCTAGCCAACTAACAGAGAGAGAAAGAGAGAAGACCGAGCCGCCTCGCTTGGCTTCTACCTCCGGCCGTTATGGCCACTCGCCGCCTTCTCTCCTCCCTCATCCGCTCTTCCTCCCGCCGCTCCCCTGCCGTAAGGTCTCCCTCCCCAGTATGTCCCACCCCCAGGGCACTCCCTCGCCCCTCGCCCGCCGGCTACCTCCTCTCCCGCATCGCTGAGTACGCTTCCGCTGCATCGGCTTCCCAGACGCCGGCCCCCACCCATTCCAAGGCCGCAGCGGGTCCCAGTGGCAAGATCACGGACGAGTTCACAGGCGCCGGCTCGATCGGGAAGGTTTGCCAGGTGATCGGTGCCGTCGTTGACGTCAGGTTTGAAGAGGGTCTTCCTCCGATCCTGACAGCTTTGGAGGTGCTCGATAACCAGATCCGTCTGGTTCTCGAGGTCGCCCAGCATCTCGGGGAGAGTATGGTGCGAACCATCGCTATGGACGGTACTGAGGGGCTTGTCCGCGGCCAGAGAGTCCTGAACACTGGATCTCCCATCACAGTAAGTCCTGATTGATTTAATAATTAATAACAAAGAATAAGTCGCAGATGAACGAACCAAGAAGAAATTTTGTTGGTACCTTGGAATTCACATGATAACAGTGGATTCTATATGGTCCCAAGTTAGAAGCTTAATTTTTTTTTTTACATTTATGATATTTCTGACCTGGATGGCAAATGTAATGCCTACAGTTTCAACACTATTTTCCCTTCTTCAGTTCTTTATGTATGCTATTGACGTTATGTGATATAAACTGACCGAACATGACCTGATGGCTTTGCTCAAAAGTGTATGGCTGATTGTCGATCGTTTCACTGGCTGGGACATTCTAAAGCAACAATAACGAGCTGTTTATCAATTTTGCTTTTAATTATCCGATGCGATTTTGTGGACATTATTTGTTTGTTTTTGGTCCAATTATTAGGTTCCTGTTGGTAGAGCCACTCTTGGACGCATTATGAATGTTATTGGAGAACCAATTGATGAGAGGGGAGAAATAAGTAAGATTTCTTGTTTTTTTCGTAGTTACTTCTTTTTGTTAATTAACGCGTCAATATGATTTTCTTATTCAATTCTCTTGATGATAAACAGCAACCAATCATTTCCTTCCCATCCATCGTGAAGCACCTGCCTTTGTTGAACAGGCAACTGAACAACAGATCCTTGTGACTGGAATTAAGGTGCTTCTTTATGCTCTTCTCTACCCATTTCTACCTATATTTTCTTTGAGATCAAATATATCTTTTCATGCCAATAAGAGTGTATGTTTTATGAGATTAACAGGTCGTAGATCTTCTGGCACCATATCAGAGGGGAGGAAAGATTGGACTTTTTGGTGGAGCTGGTGTTGGGAAGACTGTGCTCATCATGGAACTGATAAACAATGTTGCAAAGGCCCATGGTTTGTTCTTGTGAGAGGCCATTGAGTTGAACTTCATAGTGTCTTTGTCTGCAATGTTTAATATTTGGTCTGTAGGTGGTTTTTCTGTCTTTGCTGGTGTTGGGGAGCGCACTCGTGAGGGTAATGACCTCTACAGGGAAATGATTGAGAGTGGTGTCATCAAGCTGGGAGATAAACAGGTATAGTCTCAGGCGTTCTCTTCATGCTTTCTGTATTTATTTTTTTTTGCATTTCTTTTGTTCGTCATCCTGTGTTGTTATAATGTGTCATAGAATGAGAGCAAGTGTGCTCTTGTATATGGTCAAATGAATGAGCCCCCAGGTGCTCGAGCACGAGTTGGTTTAACTGGGCTGACTGTCGCTGAGCACTTCCGTGATGCTGAAGGACAGGATGTGCTTCTCTTCATTGACAATATTTTCAGGTTCACCCAAGTAAGTTTTTATTGTACTGTTGACAATATTTTCAGGTTCAACTTTCTATACAATGCTAAATCTGTTGGAAAATGTTGTCAATTCTGTATTTTACTGATTGATGAAGCTGTTTGTTGTCAGAATAGTTTCTTATGTTTCTTCCAACCTTGTAGGCAAACTCTGAAGTTTCTGCCTTGCTTGGTCGTATACCATCTGCTGTTGGTTATCAACCAACACTTGCTACTGATCTTGGAGGTCTCCAAGAGCGCATTACGACAACGAAGAAGGGTTCCATCACCTCAGTGCAAGCTATTTATGTGCCTGCTGATGATTTGACTGATCCTGCTCCAGCAACTACTTTTGCTCATCTTGATGCTACAACTGTGCTGTCGAGACAGGTTTGTTCCATGTAGGCTTTTGTTATGTATCTTTCCGGGGCTATATATTTAAAGTGACATTTGACAATAACTATTACGTACTTTTGTTACTGATTAGATTTCTGAGCTCGGTATCTACCCTGCTGTTGATCCTCTTGACTCCACATCAAGAATGCTCTCTCCGCATGTGTTGGGAGAAGAACACTACAACACTGCTAGAGGAGTTCAAAAGGTTCTCCAAAACTATAAGAATCTGCAAGATATTATTGCTATCCTTGGGATGGATGAGCTCAGTGAAGATGATAAGTTGACTGTTGCTCGAGCTCGAAAGATCCAGCGGTTCTTGAGCCAGCCTTTCCATGTTGCTGAAGTTTTTACTGGTGCGCCTGGAAAATACGTTGAATTGAAAGAAAGCGTGAACAGTTTCCAGGTCAGTTTATTCTCAACTTATGGGTTAAAATTGTGATTTTATTATAATATTATTGCGATGAATCTCTTATGGTCTTTAGGCTCATGAGGGTGGGAGTTAGGGATGGTAATATAATTTGTTGTCTTGCTCCGTCTTATTTTGCCTCCCTTTCCTAACACAACATTTGATGAAAATACAGTGTTTTAACTTCTCATTTGTTTAGGTTTCTCCACATGATATTGTCCCACACGACCCTATTTGATTTTTTTTTTCTGGGTGAATGGGAAATTAAATCCTCTTTCTGCTACACCCTATTACTGTCCATAGGCAGAGATATTAAGGTTCTAGTTATTATTCCATTGCCAATTTCCAGCCAGCTAATTATGTTATTGCACAATATATTTCCCAGATCTTGCTGCACCATTTATTTTCCATCTTTAAATGTGATAACTCAGCTGCTTGATTTTTCTCTCACCTTATTTTTTCTCAAAACGCTTTGTGTTCTATGGTCAGATAATTGTTCCTGTCATTAATGTTCATGCTGTCTTATTATTCGCAGGGTGTTTTGGATGGGAAGTACGACGACCTACCAGAGCAATCATTTTACATGGTTGGAGGCATTGAGGAAGTCATCGCAAAGGCTGAGAAGATTGCAAGGAGTCTGCTGCATCATAAAAAATTCGTCTCAGGCATTCAATAATTCGAGAAGTGGAACAGTGGCTTTGTTGGAATCGCCAGCTTCTTGACTTTGTATTTAAGGCTGGCCGAGTTTTCATTTTTCTTCCAGCATAGACATAAAGGTCTGGGATCTTTTTATCAATAAGCAGATGCAGGGATTGATTCCTTTGTATCGTTTCTAGAAACCTGCTTGCCAAACAATATCTGGTTTGTGTATTCTGGATTAGTGATGTCCAGTGGAATTTAGCTTTCGTACTGATCTTGTTTTTTGTTGCTTCATTGTTTTTATTTACGAGTTGCACCGTCTTCAGAGGATCTAAACTGTTGTTAACTTATTTTGAAGTACGAATAAATATGCAAAGTGTAATGATAAAACTATGCTTTAATAGGAGTGGATGGGATTGAACGGAATAGAACGATAGAATATAATGGAACGGTGAATGTGTATGAAAATGGGAATGTAGTGAAGGGATTGCAAGAATGATTCATTTTGTTATTATTATTATTTTTGTATGGTTGCATTAGTAGGATGACATTACAAGTGGCACATGTGACAACTCTATTTCCTTGGTGAGTTTGATCCGTTGAAAATCAAACTGGTTGTGATGTGATACTTAAAATAGTCGAATGCTTATCCATTATGAAGTTTTCAAAAGTTTTTTAAAAAATAAGATATTTAAAATAGCTAATAATTTATTTATTGATTAAGGTGTTCTTAATCCTAAAGTTGTACTAAATGTGTTATTTAAAATATGAGAGTCGTATTAAATGTTTACTTGGAGATTTGATTCAAAAATGAGAGTTTAAAGTACTCGAATAAAAAACAAAGTATTGATACTTCTTCAATAATGTTGATTCTTAATCCTAAAGTTGTACTAATGATTTTAACAAAGTATTTGACAAATCGAATCTATCAATTACCCTCCATATTTGCATTACATGTCAAGCTCAATTGACCAACTCAACTTGTTCACCTCTTTTGGCATGTCATACTCTATTCGCATGACTTCTTTGGTGTCTGAAAACTTTCATTTTGTTCTTCTCTCGTTTTAAAGTTTTTTTTTTACCTTTTTTTTTGTCTATTTGAGTTCTTAATATATTTATTTCATTACATCTAAAAGATTCATTCACCATATTTAATCCCTTGTTCTAGGTTTTAATCTCCCGAATCTTTTCTCACCTAGTCAATCATCCAACTCGATCATCTCGCTGAACTAATATTAATTTTAATGAGATAGAATTGTTTCATTCTACATCTTAAGCTACAAAACCGATAGAATGAAACTAGTGATTTCTTCGAATTGTTATGTTAGCAGCCAAAGTTACATGCAGGTCAACATTCCCATGCAACCATCCGAGGTTAACAGCAGAAATCTCATAGATAGACAAATATCACTAAGCTTTAATAATTATACAGCAGCAACAACAACAGAACCACCTTATCAAAAGGACAAGGAGACTTTCCACACCCTTGCTGTTCTCATAGAGCAAGTCCTGGTAGTCTTGGTTTACACAGATGAATATGAGGACAACCATAACCAAGCACTAGAAATCGACACACCACCCTTGATACTGGTACATAAACTCTCCCCACATGCTATATTATCCCAACAAAAATATGCTGGTGTTGCAGGATTTGATCTAGCTTCAAGCCAAAATTACACCATAGAGCCCAGAGGGAGAGGCAAAATACCAACTGGCCTCAGCTTGGAAATTCCCTGAGGATGTTATGGTTGCATCGCAACTCGATCCAGTGTCGCTTGGAAGTTGGGGTTAGACGTGGGAGCCAGTGTTATTGATTCCGATTATCGACGAGAAATTATCATTATGGTTTTTAACCACTCGAACACCTGAGTGAAAATTCCTCAAGGTGAATCTATTGCTCAAATCATTTTTGAAAGCATTTTCTTACCAGAATTTTATGAAGTATCACAACTATCCACAACTGAACATGGAAGCAATGGTTTTGGCTCAACATCACAACCGCCATAGACCTTACAACCTCCAGCTATTTTTACCAAACTACTACCTCTAGAGAAGCATATTGTTTCAGTATTTGCTGAGGAAGGCTCTCCCCAAGAAACCCTAAGGCAAGACCATGCAGGAGCTACAAGCCTAGGGGCCACTGTACTCCGGTTCATGGACACTACCCTAGAGGAATCTGAGGATGACCTCCTTCATCATATCCAATATATGACCTCTATCACCACACCTCTAGAGCAGCTGCATCAACCTGTCTGGGATACTTCAGTAGACGATAACTCATCAGATGAATGGGTTAATCCCTTTGTAGTGGATGGTGGTGTTGGTTGCGTGCGAGCTTCCTAAGCAAATACCGACTCGCTCATGGGAAACCTCTCCATATCCACGGATTAAAATTTTTTAATTCGAATGGAGACCTATCTCCCAAATGATCGTCTCGTCATCGCACTAATTGATTCGAGTTACAACTTGGCCAAACTTATTGTTCAAGCATTGTGACTCTCCTAACCAATTAATCATGGAAAAGACGACAAGTGGATCGCCGATTTTTGTGTTTATCATCGGGGTCCACAATAATTAATTATCATGATTAATTAATAAATAATTAACAACATAGATAATTAATTAAAGCCACACGAAATGATAGAAAACAAGGAGCCAAAGAGAAGGTTATACCTTTCCTTTTACCTCGCAATCTTCTATTGTATGCCCCTCTCCTCTTGGACATCGTGTGGGCGACGATCTACCAAGAACCGAAGTCACCAAGGTCTTCCAATATCACCTTCTTCTTGCGCCAACCAAACCCTAGCCACTAGGGTTGCCGCCGGCCACCTTCTTCCTCTCCTCCTTGCGCCGCCGGCCACACAAGGCCTCCAAAGCCCGCCGACCACAAGGAAGCACCGGAGAGGAAGCTAAGGAAGAAGATGGAGAGGAAAAGAGTTCTCTTTCACCAACCCTACCCGGCCAAAAAACCCTCTCTTCCTCTTGCTTGCGGCGTCGCCGACTACCAAGAGGAAACCTTCTTCTCCTACTCCGGCCGCCCACCTTTCTCCTTCTTCTCGTCGCACCACAAAAGGAGGAGAAGTCTCCTCCTTGTCCTTGTGAACGCCGACCACCAACAGTGTAGAGGAAGGGAAGAAAAGAGGAGGAAGGAGGTGAACTCCTCCCTTTGCCGTCGAGTGCCCTAGGAGAGAGAAGGAGAGGAGAGAAAAGCCAAGGGTTTGATGATTAATTGGATGCCTTAGTTTTATGACTCCATGGGGTATTTATAGTGCTACAATAGGGACCATGAGGAGGAGTTGGATCTTGGCCACCTAATGGATCAAGGCCCGATCCATTAATGAAGATTCATTCCACTAAAGGCTCACATCACTAACCCCCATATTTACATATGAGCTCCACCTATTATGAGTACAAGTATCTCCCCGTGTTTAAGATATTGAATGCCCGTTGATTAATTTAAATTACTGACAATTTTAATTAATCAACATCTAACTCCTTGATTAGTACCACTCATCCTTATCATCATGTTGGACCAAGTCTACCTGTAGGATTTAACATGATGAACCTTATGAGCTCATTAAGGGGGCATCATCAACTCGACTCACCAGGACACGGTTTCCGTCTATAATCAACGGAACATCATGTAAATAATATTATTTCTCAATTTACCGGGCTTATCGATTTAACAGAATAAATCTCGCCCATTGATAAATCAAAGAAATAAATAATAAGTACATGTGCCAATTATTATTCGGGATTAAGAGCATGTACTCCATAATAAACTGAGGTATGATCCAATTATAAAGTCAGTATAAATTGGATCACCTCTATGTCGGTCCTGCTCAATGCACGCAAAGTACATTAGTGTAATTCTATGGTCAAGATAAACCAACACCAAATTACACTACAACCATCCCGATGGTTTGTCCAAATCTATCTCGGTTGTGAGCCTCTACTTACACTCTACAAGGAACTGATAACATGATCTTCTGTGCGACGCCACACACCATATTATCTACAGTGTAAAGTATTAGACAATATGTACATACTAATATAAACATGCAATTAGTGATCTTGTGATTCTCTTTTAAAAATGCAAATGTCCATAAGAAAGCAAGACTTTTAGTATACACCCTAACAGGTGTTGGGACAGCCACTTCCCAATCCCAATTAATAGCTACGGGTTATGAAATGGAGTAACCTAGTCTAAGACGCTTGATTAATAGTCAACCTGAACTACAACAAGTAGATTCTACCAGTACAGTTATTTCACCTTATTATCCACCACAAAAAGCAATGATGAGACCACTTGGACATCCGCCAGCAGTGGCAAGAACAGACCTAGGTCCATCCCAGCCTATCTTCGTCATCCCATCACAAATCGGAATGTTTGATGATGCTTTCTCAAGATGGGAGTCGATCACAAAGAACCATGTGGCAAGCCAAGGCTTTATGGACCCCTAGGATAAAATTGAATATATGGAGAACTTATTGGAGGAAATTGAGAAATTAGCATGGATACAATAGAGGATGACCTATCAGACTGAATACAATGCCTTTATAAATACATCAAAAGGAAAAGAAGGAATCTAGAATATTTTATCACAAATGAGGAGGGTATTTTCTTCAGAAGACCCAACACAGGGCTCGACAGTACTACAAAATGTAGCCTACAGGGTCCTAGAGAAATTATCTTGTGACAATGTAAAGAACATTGTCCAATATCTAAATGATTATTTGAAGCTAGCATCTAAGACTGAAAGATTATTCACTGGGTCTGAGCTATCATAAAAGTTATGGCTCAAAATGCTAGGAGAACTGGGAACCAAAATAAAAGCAACATTCGATGAAAAATACCCAAGGTTAACCATAGGAGTTTCCCAGAGTAATCTTCGCATACAAATTTCTTGTGCAAGAGTGCAAGGATGCCGCTTTTAAAAGGTCTCTGAAAAACTTGTCTTTCTGCAGACAAATCCCTATTTCTGGTTATTATCAAGATCAGAAGCAGAATGGTATTAGGCATTCTAAAACCTGCAAGGGCAAGCCCCATGAATCTCATACACGAATTGAGAAAAGGAAACGCCTAGTATGAAATAAAAAATGCAAGTGCTATCTATGCAGACAAGAGGGGAATTTTGCCAGAGAATGCCCAAATGAAAGAAGGAATATTAAGAGAGTAGCCATGTTTGAACAATTGAATATTCCGAAAGACTATGATATCAGTACAGGAAGCGGAAGCACAAAGCGATGCTATATTTAGTATCTCTGAAGGGGAGGAAGACGGGGAAGAGCTTTATAGGTCAATTCAAACCCTGCATTTATCTAAAGAGTTAGTACTAATGCTTGGGCAGGTAGATGGGGGTTACCGACCTCAAGTGCGAGTTTTTGAAGAATAGCTCAATTGCCTCCATAACTGGCATCATAATAAAGAAATAGTCTACCCGCAAACAAGTCAATGTACGTGTTGCAAGAGAGTCACTATCCAAAGGGCAAGGATCCATTGTCCCAAATGCCTCATTACTGTATGAAACCTTTGCAGGCCGTATAATTTAATAAAGAGATCCCTATAGCCCCTTTGGCACCTGCTCCATTTTCCCCTCAGAACCTCATATAAGAACAACAATATTATATTTTTTGGTGCAACGGAGAAATTGAAAGGTTGCAAAAGGAAGTGGCGTATTATAAATCCCAATATGAAGAACTGTTATTAGAAAAAGAACATGGAGCAGATTTTCACATCCTAGACAAAGGAAAGGGGCCACTAGATGATGAAGAAGAACCTACAGAAGCTGCTAACATGCTACTAGAAGAATCGACAAGCAGAGTTACAACATCACAAGAAGTAAAAGGACCACAGTTAGTTAAAAATATGCTATATAATCTAATAGCTGGAATGGAAATTCCAGGGCTTCCAAAGTTTTCACTCAAAGCTATTCTAGACACTTGAGCAACAACTTGTTGTGTGGACCAAAATTCTGTCCCAAAGGAAGCTTTAGAGGAAAATACTTACCTCGTACAATTTAGTGGAATCAACTCCCAGCAGACAGCCAAAATGAAATTAAAACAAGGGAGGATGTTCATCGGGAGAAATATATTCAGAATTTCATACACATATAGCTTCCCTATGGTCCTTGGGGATAATATCCAAATGATAATTTGCTGCAACTTCATACGAGCAATGCACTGTGGAGTACGCATCGAAGGTAATGTGGTAACCTTTTACAAAAATTTAACCACTATCAACACTCTGCCCATTGCTACTGCAACAGCGACCATTGAAGATTTGGATCTGGAGGAAGAAGAATACATCCAGATTGGAAAGATGGTTTATTATTCTGTCGAAGAAACTTCGCAAAGATTTAAGGAGCAATTTAAACCCTTGCTAGAAGAATTAAGGAATCAAGGATTTTATTGGGGGAAACCCCCTTTTACACTGGTCTATGAATCAGGTCCTTTGTCGTCTGGACATTAAGAACCCAGATTTTGTTATTGAAGACAACCCACTTAAGCATTTAACCCCCTAGTAGAAAGAAGCTTTTACAAGACATGTGAAGACCTTGCTAGAATTAAAAGTTATTAGACCAAGTACAAGAAGGCACAGGACAACAACCATTATTGTCAATTCTGGAACTACAATTGATCCTATCATAGGGAAGGAGATCAAAGGCAAAGAAAAGATGATCTTCAACTACAAACGCCTAAATGACCTAATAAGTATCAATATAGTTTGCCCGGGATCAATATAATACTTCAAAAGGTCAGTAAAATCGAATTTATTCAAAATTTGATCTTAAAAGTGGATTCCATCAGGTAGCCATGCACCTGGACTCCATTGAGTGGACCGTCTTCTGGGTCCCAGATGACTTATATGAGTGGCTGGTGATGTCCTTTGGCTTAAAAAATGCTCCAGTAATCTTCCAAAGAAAGATGGATACGGGTTTCAAAGGCACATAAGACTTTCTAGCCTTCTATATTGATGATATACTGGTATTTTCCCATACTGAAAAGGAGCATGCAAAGCATCTAAAAATTATGCTCAATATCAGCCAAAAACATGGATTAATACTCAGCCCTACAAAAATGAAAGTCATAGTGCCGAAAATTGAATTCCTAGGAGCAATTATTGACAATCAAAGGATCAAACTTCAACCTCATATTATTAAGAAAATTACAAATTTTGAAGGCAATTAAGGAGCTCCTAACAAAACAAGACATTCGTTCTTGGCTGGGCCTTCTCAATTATGTAGGAAATTACAACCCAAATTTGGGCAAATTATTAGGTCCATTATACGCTAAGACTTGCCCAACAGGAGATAAGAGAATGAATTCTCAGGATTGGGCCTTAGTCAAACATATAAAGGACATCATCTAGAAGCTACCAGTCCTAGAGGTCCCACCAGAAGAGTGCTTTATCGTCCTGGAAGTAGATGGATGCATGGAGGGATGAAGAGGCATATGCAAGTGGAAAAGAAATAAGTTCGATCCAAAATCCACTAAAAGAGTATGTGCTTATGCGAGTGACAAATTTTTCCGTATCAAATCTACCATCGACGTTGAAATTCATACAGTCATGAACTCCTTAGAGACACTCAAAATATATTATCTAGACAAGAAGGAATTGGTAATTAGAACAGACTGACAAGTCATAATTAGCTTCTTTGACAAATCTGCCAACAATAAACCCTCCAGGGTTCGATGGTTGGCTTTTACTGACTATATTACAGGAACAGGGTTTCCTATCCAATTTGAGCATATTGAGGGAAAGGATAATCAATTAGCTGATGCTTTATCAAGACTAATTAATTGTCTTGTTATTTCAGAATGTCCGGAGGAGCTCTCAACATATTGGAGCTAGTAGCACCAGCTCTCCAAGAGATAAGGGAAAGGCCCGATGCAGAAGTCCAAGCCCAAATGACTCAAGCTCTTCGAACCCTATCGACCTCGCTAAACAATACCAACAGCTATTGTAATCCCTTCATCAATAGCACTCAATTCCCCTCAACAATTATGCAGAGATCAACCAACACCTTCATAAACTACAACAATAGGCTGCAGTACAAGTAGCCAACTCCCTCCAGCAGCTTAGGCTGCTACACGCCATAAAGAAATCAGAATGCCAGCGAAGGAGCACATCCGACAACTGATGGGCAGATTGGTACCCTGCTACCAAACAAATAGATGAACAACTGGAAATAACTGCAAATCTATTATAAGACGCCTTTAGACGGATGAACTCTTTCAAACTGTAAAAGAAGACATGGAGGAAGTGGTGGACCCGAAAGGAATCAAAGGGCACATCCCACTACTCCTTGTCCTCAACAATATAGATTCCTTATTATCTAAGAGTTGTAAAGCTAAAAGCACCACTGTATGCACCGTTGTAAAGTAGATAACACTCTGTTGTAAGATTCCTTCTTATCGGAGAAAAAGCATGTGACAATGGTGCCCAATGAGCACCCGACATCCTTCATCTTCTCCTATATAAGGAGGATTAATTCCCTTGCAGAAGCATAAGAAAACTTATCTTCTACTTGGGAGCTTGTAAAACCTGGTGTGAAGTGATAGAATCCGTGAGTTTCTATATCTCTTCTCCTTATTTCTATTATTTTGCACTAATTCTTGGCGATCCTCCGCCCAATACCCGACATTCCTATAGAATAAGAGATCCAAAAATTTGAAAGTGTATTCTGCTATATAATAATCATGTACATAATTTTCACTTCATCTTCTTTGACTTGAAGAGAGCGACAACATCGACAAAACTATTAATTACAAACTAACTTCTTTTAGGTACAACATCATGTTTCCGATGTCTCCTAATTATCTGGGTTGATCTATCCCACCATTGACTATATTGGTTTATACTCTATATCGATTTATACCCCTGCTATTTGTGTATGTTGGCAAACTCATGAAACCTCCTATAAAGTATAGGACAATAACCAAATTTTATCCCACTAGTTATCTAAAGCATAAACTAAGAATTAGCACATTCAGCTTTTTGCAATCTTTTGAATCCCTTGTGGGTTTCTCCATTATTATTCTCTGATTTCCTCGTGCTCCACTAGAGAAGATACCAGTAGACAATAGCTAATGAACGCGGACAAGATATGGGCGGGTTTGCATCACTTGCATCGAGTGCAATTGCCCATTCTCCATTTGAGATACTGAGACAGAAGTTTCATTCATTTCCTGCATTTATAAAGTAACAATGTTGAGTAAGCCTTTGACTCAAAAGAAAGATTAGATATTCTACCTGAAAAATGTAGCAATGTAAACACAAGAATTACCTGTAGTTGTCGCCTTTGGTAAAATGTGGTAATGGCTCTCAACATAATGTATAGAGGTAATACGATGCCGACAATCCTCAATAGCAACAGCTAAGTTTTTATCAAAGAGCAAATGTCAATATTAAGTATAATGGAAAGCTTTACGATATAATGAAATTAGTAGAATCTTACTGTGAAAAGTGGGATTGAATATTGCTCAGTTCCACTTATCATAAAAGGGATAGAATGGCGTAGAATCAAAACGACCATGAACTGGAACCAAAAGCATTATGTTTACTAGAACCATTCAGGTAAGCGGTTTAAGTTTTGCATATATGAAGATGGAACTCACTGAAACAGCAACGATGCGACAATACATAATGCTTCGATCGTGAGAAGTTGCATAGTCGTCATTATAGTTTGGTCTGAGGTAAACACGATTAGTTTGAGTCATTGATATATACTGATGACTCTGGATATCCTGTCTCGAAATTTCCCAGTTTCCCCTGAACATGTATGCTATGGCCAATCAAAAACCATTGGGAGACAAATACTTTAAGCACTTTGATCAAAAAAGAATAAGAAAAACACCTGAAATTCATAGGACTAGTTCCGTAAAAAAACAACTTCGGAGGAGCAGTATATCCTGGTTTAAATTGCTGAATCGAGTACATCAAAAGGAACGAGAGACGGTCACGATACCGTTGTTAATCTCAATAATAAGATAAATAAGCAATACACTAACAAGTACCTGCAGACATATCTCACATTTAGTATCACCCTTCTCGTTACACCACTTTTGCACACACTTGCGGTGAGCATACTGCATAAGTAAAAGTTTTCAAGAAGGAATTGAAGGAGATAAATTAAGAGAACTGTGGAAAAGGCTTGCATTAAGGAGCATACACGATGACAAGCCGCATAGTTTGCATTAAGGGACAAGATTTGTACGTTAGATCTCCTAGTGAGGACTTCCAATTTCGACCAAAGATTCTCATTTCTTAGATGACACCTTGCAAACCAAGTTCTTTCTTGATTTTTCACAAGGCAGCATTACTATGCTACTGCTAATGCTACTAAACTATGAAACTACGAAATTCAGCCTCACCTGAAACTGAGACAAATAACTAATTGAATTGACAACTGCAAGAAGATTTACCTTTAAGCTTCCGCAGCAGGAGCATGGGGTCTCCATGTTACTATCCTCATCCTCGTCTTGGCAAATTCGACATTCGACCAATTTACCAGCGAACATACCATTCGCAATGATTTTCTTGTTCGGATTTGAGTCGGCTTCATTGGCAACTGACAATGAAGCAATTTTTGTGTTTGACACACCTTGGTTTATACTCTCAATGGCAGCTCCAAGGGTTGACTCTGTTAGCAATCGGTCCACCAGAATCACAAAATGGTCGCCCATCACTTCACAGGTCAAACAGAACGAATGACAAAAATTTAGTTTTCTAAGAAAATTCCACTTCAACGTATTTTAAGGTAAAATTCAACAGTTAGAACTAAACTCATTCAGGAGAAAGTATTTAACTTCGATAAGCAATTGATAGCGGAAAATACACAAAAGGGGAATTGAATACAACATGTTAAGCATCCAGAAAGAAAGGGAAACGCAGATGTCGACGATTTCTAAATTTCTACAATCTGGAAAATTTAAGAACCTTAGCTAGACTCAGACATCGAAAAATTTTCAGAAAGGCGGCGCCTTTGTCAAAAACAATCGAAGGAAGCAGCGCTCACCATCAAAGAGCAGTAAGGTGGAAGCTTTTCTTCAAGGTCTTGTCTTTCACCTCAGGAGAAGATCCAACAGCAAAACAGAAGAGGAGGAAAAAGAAGAAATGGAGTATGGATAGTTTGGAGTGGGGAAGATACGGGATTGGAGGGAGAGAGGGGGAAGCAGGGAGAAGGGTTTTTAAGAAGCAAGCATTAAATGGAGATTTTGCTATCCCAGCCGTTTCTTTCTTTGATTATGAATTTATGATCTATCTCAAAGCTTTCAATGCCTATTGTTGATTATTTTGGCCTACCATCAGCAGTCCTTTTTCTATAAGATGTTTGATTTTTCTACTACTTTGTATTATAGTTGAAAAATATAAAGTTAGTGATCAAGTGTCCAATCAACTCAGCATTAGCATTAAGATAAAAATCCAAAATCTAGTTGGACAAAATCAACAAGGTAGATTATATTGTTGGCCGACTTAAAAATTATATATGGATCATATAGTTGACCATCAAAAAAGATATAAGATTATTATGGCATCATTAACCAATACGCAACTGAATTAATTTGAAATCATTTTGCAAGCTCTTCAACTCTATCCATCTAAACAGATGAGCAGTGTGATGATGGCAGAACAAGTTTTTAAATATGGCTGATTAATTGTAGATTTATCAGAAAATCTAGTTATGATTTCAGTTTAGTTTAGTTTTTGGTTGCGTTGGCTACCTCCCCAACCCACTCTGCCTTTTGTGTAGCTTGCAACATGATGCAATTCACAGATTAAACAATGCAAGAGCTTCTAATGGCAGCTGGCCAAGTGGAAATTTGGATGATGAAATCATACTTTGTGGTTGACCAACCTGCCACCTCTCTATCTCCACTCCATGACTCATCCCAGTGGCTTAGGGGCAGGCTGTCGGGGGCGCTGGGGGCGAGCGTAATCGCCCAGTGGATTAATTAGGGTTCAGAGTGGAGGGTGGGGCACCACGAGATGGTGTACCAATCCAAAGGCTTTGGGCTGTGGGAAGCTTCTTGAGGATGAAATATTGAAGTGGACATCATCGAGCTCATCTTATCTAGTTTTGTGTAAGCTGATCAGGTCAAGTTTATCCAATCCAACAGGATTTTCATGTGGTCATTGTCAAAACACAGTGAGAAGCAAAGAGCAACTTGGAAACATATAGGTTTTCTTAAGCAATAAGATTCCATCATTGCATATAATCATTTATCTTAAAACACACACACTCTCTCTCTCTTTTTAATTTCAATTTTTGAATTTTGTTTTCTGCCAATACATAGATGTTATTCATTCTTCATTTATTATTGTTGTTATGGTTGTTGGGTGAAATTACAGTAGTAAGTTGGGGAATCAAAATGAATTGAATCAGTGTGAGAGTAGGAGCTGTCATTGGATCCACAAAGAGTTGAGGTTGATTGGACCCTGAATTGACTAAACTTGTTATCTTTTGTTACCTCTCGTCCAGGGAAGTCATTCAATCGTCCATTTTTCAGTCATCGAAAGGTAGGAGTTTTCACATGTTTTCCATCATTCATTCTGCTGCAGTTAATCAAGAGTTGAGAATGGGTTCAATGGACATGCTCATGATAATGACTAGGGCATTCAACCTTATCTTGTATCCTTATCCTTCCTCCTTATTCTATGACTTAAATTGATTTTTTTTAAATAAAAATATTTTTAATCAGAATTACCAAATAGCTATGAGAGCCAAGTTGTTGGATATGAAATTTTGTAGTCCAAAAGCATGCATGCAATGAAAAAGAGTATTTGTTCTATGTTCAAAATAAACACAATTAAGTTAGCCGTATTGTTAAAATACTTAATAAAAAAGTTTCCTGCCATTGGTTCATGAAAGATGAAGCTTGTTCCATAGAGGGTAATCATTCTGCTATAACTCATGATACATATCAAAGAAAGAAGAAGAAAAACTTAACCTAAAATTCAGAATGAAATTCTGTGAAAGGAACATCCAGCTGCAGTTTTCAATCCAAGCAGACCAAGACAATCAGAAAAGAATATTGAACTGATATCACCTTGCATAAACAATGCAATGATTGTTTCAATTACTGCTCCAAAAGCCTAAACCCCAGACAACAGCAAACAAGAACTAAGAACTATGAACAATCCAAACAACAAAAAGGAAAAAACAACTACAACTTCATTTTGTAGAACAAAGAAGTTTCAAAACAATTCCACATATCAAGGTGGAAATATCAAGGTAGAACAAACACTTGGTGCTTAACACTGAAGTTCACAGCAAAATCGTATGTATCCCTCATAAAATTCAATTACCTGGCCGACCAGAAAATGTTCTGGCTCCCATAGAAAGGAAACCTCCATTGAAGACGTTATGAGAGAAGAAAAGGTACTAAAAGTGCCTCCAACTTAGTTGGCTAGAGAAATAGTATCAGACAATATAAATTCAAATGGTCGTATGAATCTTAGATTGAATAATAAAATACTAAATATTTTAACCCGTTTCGAAGTATGGAAAAAATAAATTGTAACGTTTTTTAAGTAAGAAAATTGTTTTTCCTAACTTTAGGATATATATATATAGTCATTCAATTTACATGTCAAATTTCATAAACTTTTGATTGATGATACAATTGACTTTGGATTAAAGATCGGATAAGTTAATCAAATTCCATTTGACTTGAGTTGAGTTTTGATATCTAATATATTGACGAGAGTGAGATGACAAATAGAAGGAGAGATTGTTAGATACGGAGATTATTGATGTTATTAGATGTTTAGCAATAATGAAGTCCTGACAAGTCGAAGTTGATCAGATGTTAGATATGATACGAGAAGTCATTGCAGGTCAAAGTTGATAGAATACTAGATAGGTAAAGTCCTAATAAATTGAAGTGAATTTGACTCTAGGTAAGGATGAGACCTTAGTAAGTTAGGGTTAACCAGTACTAATCATACGAAGAATTGAAGATTCCAAACCACGTAAAATCTCAATGTATTGTAAATTTGAGGTATTACCTGATTTGTGGCAAAATTTGGAACAAAATTTTATTCGTTGCAAATTTTGTGATGAAATTATGTTTGTGGCAAATTTTTTGATGGAATTGATTTTCATTGCAGAATTACGATGAAATTCATTTTTATTGCAAAATTAGTCGCTAATATTTCAACAAATTTTGCGACAAATTATTATTTGTTGTAAATTTTATGACGAATTCCTATTTTTTTGTCACAATTTTGTGACAACATATTTGTGATGATTTTATTTTTTTTTGCAAAATTTGTCAAAAAACTTTTTTGCAACAATTTTTTCTAAAATATTTGTTACAAATTTTATCACAAAAGAGGGTTTTTTTAGTGCCGGGTCAAGGTTGACCAAACTTGAGTTGACTCATGTCGGGGTTCTATTTTTGACCAAACTTTAGTTGACCAAGTGAGACGCTGAGTAGGTCACGGTTGACCAAACTTGAGTTGACTCATGTTGGGGTTCTATTTTTGACCAAACTTTAGTTGATCAAGTGAGACGCTGAGTAGGTCACGGTTGACCAAATACTTGACAGTCAATCAATATGTTAAGTTGGTTGAGTGAAAAGTTAAGTAGGTCAACTTCGACCGGATACTTAACAAATTAAGCAAAGTTCAAGTGAGTCACAGTTAATCAAACACTTTGCGGTCAGAATTTCAACATGGAATTGACATAAGACGAAAAGTCCAAGTGGGTCACATTGACTGAACACATGGTAATTGGAAGTCAAACTGGTAGTTGATAAGAGAAAAGTTCAAGTAGGTCATGATTGACCAGACACTTGGTAGTCAAAAGTCTAACAGGGAGTTGACATGAGATGTGAAGCCCTAGCAAGTCAAGGTTGATTGGATGCCAGACAATGATGAAGTCTTGGTAGGTAAAGATTGATTAGATTGATGTTAGGCAACGAGAAAGTTTCAGCAAGCCAAGGTTAACTGGATGCTAGACAATGATGAAGTCTTGGTAGGTAAAGATTGATTAGATTGATGTTAGGCAACGAGAATGTTTGATCGGGCAATGATGCTAGACAATGGAAAATCTCGACAGATTAAGGTTGACCGGATGCTAGACAAATGAAGTCTTGGTAGGTTGACATCAACTGGATACTAGACAAGATAACAATTTGACTTTGATAATGCTAAACAAGAGTATTAATCAATTGATAGGGTGTATCGATCGACTAATAGATGCAAAACCCCCCAAACCTCAAAAAATACGATTGCTACAATGCTACTACCTTATTGCTACAATAATAGCCGACTCATAGGTTTAATTAATCGATTGATGGGTACTATAGAAAACCAGAAAGAATGCTTATGTTCAGGGTTTGGGATTAGTAAAACTCATATATTAGTCGATGGATTATGGGTATCCGTTGATTGATGTTGATCAGAAACTGAATGGAAGCATGTTGATTCAATTGCGGGATTCAACTATTTGTGATTAGTCGACTGCAGGGTTTAGCAGTCGACTGATGGTGATCAAACAAGTCAACAAAGAGTTGTTTAGCAAGTTTAAATGGTCGGATTTGATAGGGCAGTCGACTAATAGGTACGATCAATCGATTGCTAGGAGGAAATCAACCCCGACCAAAAGGCTATAAAAGAATGATTTCAAGGAGATTTTTGGCGATGATTCTTGAGAAGTTAGAAACAAATTATATATGTATTCCTCCCATCAAGCGACTATCCAAAGAAACGAGCAAGCTTCCAAAGCAAAGATTTGTGTAAAGTTATTTATTTCATTTGTATTTATATATTTTCTTTGTTGTTGTGTTGTTTTGTAAGAAATAGTTTGTAAGAGATTTCTCGACCTCAAGAAGGTATCCAAAAAGGAGAAGATTTAGTAATGGTAGATTGCTAGGACTAGGCCTGGGATTAGTTGCCTTAAAAGGCAGATATCAAGTAAAAACTAAGGTGTTGCGCATGTGGTGTCAAGTTTGATTCAAGTATTCTGCTTACATATTCAAACAATAAGCCCACAATCGAGATGATGCAATCTAAGCTATTCATCTCCCCCCATCCGCTTTATCTTGCATGGTCCTAATAGTCTTAAATAATCCCTGGTTCCTACTCCACGACCTACCATTCTATTAAAATCACCACTAGCTCTCTTCTTGTTGGATAACTTTTGGAGGCAGAGAAACCTTTTACAACACATGAAAGGATATTTGCTTTAAGCACTTTGTAATTGTTTTAGAATGTCTTATGATGTTTGGAAACACAACAACACTATCCTCTAAAATCCTCAAGAAGCTGCTCCGAAAACCTTCTTGAAATCCTTCTTTTATGGCCTTTAAGTAGAGGCTAATTTTTGCTTATCAGTCTATTGTTCATCATCATCAGTCAATTGCTTTATTCACTGCATTTGCATAATCAATTGCTTTATTCGCTGTATTTGCATAATGACTCTTACCAACTTTGGTTTGATCATGAATAGTCAACAGTGATTATTCATTAGCCAATTGATGCCTAAATACTTGAGTGCTATAGCTGACTCAAGAAACTTATATTCGCTGCAATAGTGCCAATAGTCAATTGCCCAACTCAACTAATTAGTCTTAGTCAAGCTGATCAATCGATTTCCTAATTTTCTATTTGCTACAATAATAGCAGTCAACTACCCAACTAGATTGATTAGCATCAGTCAAGTTAGATCAACTGATCTCCTAACTTTCTATTTGCTATAGTAACAATTGACAGTTATTGTTTATCAATCAACTATACTATACCAAAAACACTGTAACAGAAACCCTAAACAATATAATAAAAATCGTAACCCTTTAATAATAATGCTGAAAATATTGTTTACACTGAATACCTTTATGCTAAGAGATCTTCGTGTCTCTGAAACTTCCTCGTTGATGAGCACATGTCAACTCTGACTTATTCGGGCCTCATCTTTACCTAGTATTTGATTGAGCTTAACTTATTAAGACTTTCTTTGCCTATCATCCGATCAACGTACACTTATCAATACTTCTTGTTGTCGAGCATTTGGTCAACCTTGGTCTGTCAGGATTTTTTGATTGCTTAACATCTGGTTAACCTTGACCTATCAGGACTTATCATTGCCTAGAATCCAACAAACTTTGACATGTCATGATTTTCAATCTCGTGTATAGCATTCAGTCAACCTTGACTTATTAAGACTTGATTTTCTCGTGCCTAAGATCTGATCCTCCATGTCCTATTAGAACTTCCCTCATTGTTAAATGTTTGGTAAACCTCGACCCACTTGACATTGCCCCTACCAACTCCCTATTGGACTTTAACCCGCCATGTGCCTGGTCAATCATGACCCACTTTGATTGTTAGTGTAATCGACCCTTAGCTAAGATTGACCAAGTTGACCAAACTTGAGTTGACTCGAGCTGGGGTATTAAAGTTTGATTAATATGTTACTTGGTCAAGTATGATGCCAAGTAGGTCAAGGTTGACCAGATATTTGATGTAGATCAATATGTAAAGTTAATTGAACTAAAAATTAAATAAGTCAAGGTTGATTGGATATTTGACAAGATATGAAAAATCCAAGTGGGTCACGGTTGACTGAACACTTGATGGTTGGTTGTCCAACATGGAGTTGGCACGAGATGGAAAGTTCAAGTGGGTCATAGTTGATCGGACACTTAGTGATCAGAAGTCTAACAAGTAGTAGATGAAAGTTTAAGTGGGTCATGATCGGATGTCCAACAAGGAGTTGGCACGAGACGAAAAGTCTAAGTGGGTCACAGTTAACCGAACACTTAGTGATCAAAAATCCAACACATAATTAATAAGAGGAAAAGTATAAGTATGCATGTCATGGTTGATCATGTTGGTGCAATATTCTTTAGGTTAAGGTTGGCCAGTTTGACTAAGCTTTGGTTTGCTTGAGCTTAAGTTTCAATATTTGGATAATATGTGAGAAGAGGTCAAGTAGGTTAAGGTTGATTGGATATTTGATAATATATGAGAGAGAAATCTAGTAGGTCAAGAACGACTAGATAGTTGTCTAGGAAGTCCTGAAGGTTAGGTAATGGAAATTCCTAATTGCCATTAGGTAGGGGTGAGAAATCTACCAGTGACTGGTCTTAACTACGGTTTGGCAAAGGAAAGTCTTAATTGGATGTTAGGCAAGGGAAAGCCCTAACAGTAGTTAGGTAGGGTGAGAAGTCTACCAAGTGACTAGTCCTAATTGCAGTTAGGCAAAGAAAGTCCAAGTGGGTCAAGGAGGATAACACATTGGAAAAGAAAAACCCTAATTGAGGTTAGGTAGGTGAAATTTACTCAGTGACTAGTTCTAACTGGTGTTACTCAAAGAAAAGTCCAAGTTGCTCAACAGAAGATCGGATAGGAGATCAAAAGTCTAACGGAAAGTTGGCAAAGTGGAAGACCTAGCTAAGAACTAAGAAATGAATGTCCTGGTTGAGAACTAGGCAATGAATGTTTTAGAGGGGCTAGATGGTGGAAGACCTAGTTGGGAATTGGATACACCTAGTTGGGGATTAGGTTAAGTCCAAGTGGGTCATGGTTGACCAAACACTTGACAGTTGGAAGTCCAATAGAGAGTTGACATGAAATGAGAAAGTTCTGATAGAGCAAACTTACAAAGGCCATAACTTTTGAATTTGATATCAGAATGAGGTGATTTTTGTTATGAAACAATGCTCGTTTAAAGATCTATGTTTGTAAAACTCAGATATCAGTCAACTGATGGTTTTGATCAGCCGACTAATGGCTTTAGAAACTGAACAGAAGTAAGTTGATTTGATTAATCGACTCAATTGATGATATTAGTCGACTGATTTCTTAATCAGTCGACTGATTGCATTAGAAATTGAACACAAGCGAGTCGGATTCATTTGATTCAATTTGAGTGATGGAATCAGTCAACTGATGGCTCACATCAGTTGACTGATGTCGATTTAGAGAATCATAGAAGTGGGTGAGACTCGCTTGCTGTGTTTGACTAATGTTATCAATCAATTGATGTCAGTCACTAGTCGACTGATGTTGATTTGGAGAAGCACAAAAGCGAGTGTGGCTTGTTTACTTGTTAGATTGATGCGATCAGTCAACTGATGTCGAATTAAAGAGCACAGAAGTGAGTGGGGCTCGCATGCTCTATTCGATTGATTATATTAGTCGACTGATGGTTTACATCAATCAACTGATGTTCGAATAATCAATAAAATTAGATAGATTTCAGAAAGTTCAGAGGTCATTCAATAGCCAAATGCCATATCAATCGACTAATAGGTAAGATTAGTCGACTAATAGTTAGAAATCAACCCCGACCTAAAGGCTTTAAAGAAGGGATTTTGAGGAGTCTTTCAAGGTCAGTTCTTGGAGATTCTGAGTGATAGGTATGGCTTGGCGGGTTTCCTAAGCGAATACTTGGTCGTCTTTGAGAGACCTCTCCATGTCTACGGATTAAAAAATTAATCCGAATGGAGACCCGTATCTCAAATGACCATTTCGTCATCGTATCTATCGGTTCAAATTACAACTTGGCCAATCTCAAAGATCGAGCCTTATAATTTGCTTAACCGTTCGACCACGGAAAAGACAACGAGTGGATCGCTAATTTTTATGTTTATTATCAGGGTCTAATTAATTAATTATTAAACATGATTAATAAATAATCAAAACAATAATAATTAATTAACTCACATAAAATGATAAAGCTAAAACAAAGGAGCCAAGGAAGAGAATTATACCTTCTTTTACCTCGTAGCCTTCTACCTTATGTCCCTTCCCTCTCGGACGTCGTGTGGGTGACGAGCTACCGAGAACCGGAGTCACCAAACAAGAGCTAAAGCCTCTCTCCTTCCTCTCCTTGCGCCGGCCAAACAAAAACTAGGGTTTTTGTTGCCGTCGGCCAAAGCAAAGGAGAAGGCTCCTTCTTCTCACCACTACCACCTCCTCCTTTCTCCTCCAGCTGCTGCCGATCTAAGGAGAAGCCAAGGAGATGAGCTCCTCCCTCAACCAACCGCTGGCGACCTTGAATGAAGGGTGGCGGCGCCAGAAAACCTAAGCACCAAGGAGCCGCCGCCGGTCCTTGTTTGCTCCCACTTGAGCTACGTCCGGCCAAGAGGAAGAAGGAGAAATCATCTTCCTTCCTTGTGCCATGCCACGAGTGGAGAAAGCAAGGAGAAAAGGGAAGAAGACACTTCTTCTCCTATTCTCTACCGCCGACCTCCTTATGCCCTAGGAGAGAGAGAGAGAGTGAGGGAGAAGAATAATAAGAGGCTTGATCAATTTTTGTTTCTTGATGACTTCATGGGATATATATAAGGCTAAGGTAGAGACCAAGAGGAGGAGTTAGGTTTTGACCCACTAATGGATCTAAAACCAATCCATTAATGAAGATCCATTCCATTAAAGAATCTCCATTGAACTTTCTCACCAACTCCCATATTTTCATATGGGCTCCACCTATTATGAGTATATCCATCACCCCGTGTTTATGATATCCAATGTCCGTCAATTAATTTAAATTACTGATAATTTTAATTAATCAACTTCTAACTCCTTGATTAGTACCACTCAACCTTATCATCATGTCGGATCAAATCCACCTGTAGGGTTTAACATGATGAACCTTATGAACTCATCAAGGGGGCATCATCATCCTGACTCACCAGGACACAGATTCCATCAATAATCAATGACACACCATATGATTAATATTATTTCCCAACTTACCGGGCATATCGATTTAGCAGAATAAATCTCGCCCATTGGTAAATCAAAGAAATAAATATTAACTATACGTGCCCGTTATTATAGTGAGATTTAGGGATTGTACTCCATAATAATCCGAGGTCCAATCCAATTATTAAGTCAGTACAAATTGGATGACTTTTAGTTTTGGTTCTGCTCATTGTACACAAAGCACACTAGTGTAATTCTATGGTCAAGACAAACCACACCTAATTACACTACAACCATCCCGATGGTTTGTCCAACTCCATCTTGGTTGTGAGCCTCTACTTATACTAGGCAAGGGACTGATAACACGATCTTCTGTGTGTCACCACACATCATGTTATCTACAATACGAAGTATCGAACTTTTATGCATATACTAATATAAATACGTATCTGTGTTGTTGTGATTTTCTATTTCAAAATGTAGATGATCATATATATAAAAAGAACAAATCTTTTAGTATACATATCTAACACTGAGTTGAAGTTCTACATTTTTGAGATAACAAGTGGCATTTTCGAGCAACAAGAGATTAAGCTAGCAAGGTTTTCATTGTATTGTGTATTTACTTCCTTGTTCTTGTTGTATTCTTGTTTCGAGATTGTATGAGCTTCTCCACCTTTGAATTATTTTCAAGAAGGAATGTGTTCATAGTGGAGCTGTGTGCATTGTGTGAATCCTTGGATTAGTCACCTCAAGAAGGTGGAGACCAATTAAATCTGAGGTGTTAGTATATGGAGTCTTCGCTTCGAGTATTCTCTACAAATCATCATCAAAGAGTGAAACGAGCTATTCATCCCTCTATCTCATACTGGCCCTAATAGATTAGACACTTGGAGATAGGAAGATCAACAGGTAGTTGGCAAAAGAAAAGTTCAAGTGGGTCATAAATGATCGGACACTTGGTGGCAAGAAGCCCAACAAGGATTTGACATGATGCGTGAAGTCAGGTCAAGGTTGACTGGATTCTAAACAACAATGAAGTCCCAATAGGTTAAAGTTGATCGAATACAAGGCAATGAGGAAGTCCCGATAGAGTGAATTATCGAATGCTAAAACTTTTAACTTAGATATCAAAACGAGGAGATTTTTTGTGTGACATGGAGCTCATACACAGATCTATTATATTTATTACTCAATATTAGTTGACTGATTATGGGTATTAGTCTACTAATGGCTTTAGTAGCGGAACAAAAGCAAATCGATTTGGTTGTTAGACTCAACTTATGGAATCAGTCTATTGATGAGTTCCATCAATATCGACTGATGAAGGTCATAATCAAATACAAGAAAATTGATTTAGTTGTTGGACTCAATTGATGGCATCGATCCACTAATGAATTGCATCAATCGAATGATGACAATCAGAACCAAATAGAAGCAAGTTGATTCACTTGTGTCGAGTATGCATGTGCATGATACTTGATAAGTATTAAAGTCTTGGTTATGAACAAAGTGGTGATCAAGTTCTATTGGATCTATACATCTAAGTTCTGATTGAGAATCAGGTATGAGCTAAGTTTTGGTCGGAGACCAAGAAAAGAAATTCCTAGTTGGAAACTATGTGAATCAAGTCCAAGTGATTAAGGTTTGGCAAACAAATTCCTAGTTGGAAACTAGGTGAATCATGCCCAAGTGATTAAGGTTTGGTAGACAAATTCCTAGTTGGCCCCTAGGTGAATCATATCCAAATAATTAAGGCTTAACCAAACAAAATTTTTAACTGGAGATTAGATGAATCAAGTCCAAGTAATTAAGGCTTGGCATATAAATTCCTTGTTCGGTGCTATGTGACACAAGTCTAAGTGTATAGAATCAGTTGGTGGATGATTGATTAATACAGTCCTTGTTTAGGCAACTAGGAGGTCAAGATGGAGTTTGACCCCTGCCTAGGCAACGAGGTGGTGCACGGGCTACCGAGAAGCTTTGTTAACATTATATTATAGATTGAAGTCGCAACCATATCAACACTTATACAGGTGATCGGGAAGGCTCCAAGCGCCCAGGATTGTGATATATAAGGTGTTGGGGCAATCTTTGGTCCGGAGTGACCATGTGTTTTGATATTTGGGCAAAGGGTTTAAGTTAGGTTTACCCTTATGTTGTAATATGTGTATGTGAGTGTGCAGGTTTACAGGTTACACATATTGACTTAGCTGGATGACTTCAGGTACGATAAAGGGTGGCATGGAGGTAAGCCGTGGGCTTGTTTGCACCCGAGGGACCATGGAGAGCAGGGACGATGAGCCGAGGGGCGCGGACTTCGAGGCATGCATGAAGGATGGCATGGAGGCAAGCTGGAGGCTTGTGTGCGCATCTGAGGGACAGGAGCCAAAGATGAAGAGGCCGCGAAGGTAACAGTCGAGGCTGCTGGTGAAGAGTCAGCTGAGTCGTGAGGGTACGAGTGCTGAGGGAATGTACGCCGGGAAATCCTAGGGGTCGAGTGCGGAGAGAATTGTACTCGGGAAGGAAACCTAGGTAGAGCAGTCTACTGGGGTTCTGGCAGTCGACTGGTAAACCCCACAGCAAGATCAGTCGACTGCCAATGGGGCAGTTGACTGGTAGCGGCTGAAAAATTCGAACGTTGGGCTTGCAACGGTCGAATTTGGGTAGGGGCAGTCGACTGCCCTGGGAGCAGTCGACTGGTGGCGGCCAAAACAGACTTAAGCTCTATTTAAAAGGGCTTCATTTTGGCTAGGAGCTTTGACGAATTTGTCTTTGGTTAGTAGCCAAATAGTAGTCTAAGAGCTCAGAGGTGCAGTTGGGATTATGGCGAGGTTTCTCCACCCACAAGGAGCTACACGAGCTAGCCGGAGGGCATCCGAGGAGTGATCCACCGAAGGATCGAGGGATCATCCACCTTACGGGCTATCATAGAGTAGGAGCGTCATCTTTGAACCACGTAAATAGGTTTGCATTAGCATTGTTTGTTATTATTATTTGTTATTCCACTTGTGCTCGCTAACGTGTAGGTAGAAAAATCAAAAGAAGCTATTCGCCCCCTCTAGCTTGACGAACACGATCTAACAAGTTGTATCAGAGCGAGGTCCGCTCTCGTTGGAATAATCGCCAAAAGAGCACAAGCTAGAGGAGAGAATGATGGAAGACAAGTTGGGTGACGACATCAACACTCCACCTCCATATGATCATGAAGATTTTGACTATTGGAGGGCAAGAATGAAGACTTGGTTTGGAATGAAGTGGGAATGCATAATGGTGCTAGAAGAGTCCTTCGAGATTCCAAAGGATAAGCACGGAAAGAAGCTTCTACCTAGATATTGGACTAAAGAGCAACAAAGTCAATCGAAGGCAAACGACAAGGTAATTTCGATATTACTTAGCATTTTGCCTAATAATGTATTTAGTGGTGTAGGTAAATATGAAAACGCATATGAGCTATGGAACAAGATGGGAGAATATCATGAAAACCCTACCCGAGCTCAAATGGTGGAAGAGCCAAAAGAGATAAGCCTAATGGTCCAAGAAAAGGAAAAAGAAAAAGAATTGTCAACCTCATCAAGTGAAGTGGCACAATCAAGTGAAAGATCATCTACTTTATCAAGGGAAAAAGAAGAAGTATCCATCTCAAGAATTGAGGGGGAGGAGAGATCCCCATCAATACCGGAGCAAGAAGAGGCTCCTACCTCCACCAAAGCAAGGACCAAAGACCACATCATTTGCTTTGGGTGCAATGAAAAGGAACACTACAAGGACAAGTGTCCAAAGGGTAAGAAAAAGGAGGTAAACCCTAAACCCATTTCAATTTCTTCTAAATCTAACATGGATTGTAGGAATGAGGAAATCCAAAAGAAAAGGGAGAAAATTAGATGCTTCACATGTGGTGAGCTAGGACACTACCACACGAAATGCCCAAGGAGTGGAAAACTCAAGAAAATGGAACATTTAAGAAGATGAAAAAAAGAAGAAAAGAAGAGGAGATCACATCAAGGGGGAGCTACAAGGGTAAGGGAGGTAACCCCTAATTTTAAATTAAAATGCAATCAAACTTAAGTTCCTCCATGCATGTTAGAAATAATAAAAAATACTTGTGCATAATCATGGATTTAGGTATAATGATAGGAGTAGGGTTAACAAGGTAGATCAAAACCCTAGGAAAGTCATGCATCATGATAAAACTAAGACCATTGAACCTAAGAATCAAGGCAAAAATCCCAATAAAGGGAGACATATGCCTAGAAAAGTGGGTAGGTCTAGGAATGTCTGAGGTGGACATGTGGGTTCTAGGGTTGAAAGCCTAGAAAGGGAAAATCAAGCTTTGAGAGCAAGGCTTGATAAATTGTAGAAAATCCTAGAAAGATTCGTGGTTGGATCTAAGGGTTTAGATATGATGTTGGGTGGTCTAAACCCCAACAATGATAGATCGGGGTTGGGATACCAATTTAAGAGCTCCAATGCCAATGGGAAGAAATATGCTAGGGTAGCATATGAGTATGGCAAGGAGGGGAAATCCAAAAATGGCAAGGGGATACCATTAAAAGGGAAAAAGAAGGACTTAACCAAGGACAAGGTGTCTAAGGTTAAGAAGGTTAAGTTTGTAGGCCAAGAGTCACCGGGGGTACACCGGTGTGGTCTAGTGTTTGTTGAGTCACCTAAGGAAGTGGCTAGGGCTAAGAGCTCAAGGGGGAGCTCTAAGAGCGTTTGGGATATATGGTGAATAAATCTCGGGAGGTGTTCTCCTAGAGGTCTAGATGGACCATGGAGTGTGCCAAAAGAGTTGGAGACGGACTTAAGTCTCAATTCTTGGGTTTTAGCACGATGGTTTTGAGTTTTATGCATGGAAATATTACATTGGGGTCATAAAGTATGAAAGTTGGTTTTTGATGTATAAATACCATATACATCAATGCTAGGGATGCATTGTGGATTGGTATGAGCAAAGACATTAAGAGGAAACCAAAATTAGGACTTTAGGTCAAGGTTTAATTGAACTAATTAGGTAGTTTTGGATTTTGTGTCAATCTTGGGAATGGTGATAGATACATTTTTGGATGTATTTTTCCCAAGTAGGTATGGGTACCACAAACCTCTCCACAAAATTTGGAAATTTTTGGAGATTTGTGGAATTTCTGGGTCATTTCTGAAGTTGGGTTCAGAAAGCTAAAAATTGAGTTTTCAGAGTGCCAGTCGACTGGTAACTGTACTCGTCGACTGGTAATGACTGATGTGGGTTTTCAACCATTGAAAAATATCCAATTAATGTGAAACAAGTGTGGAACCTTGTTGGGGGGGGTTAGTACATTGTAACGACCCAGAAAATTCTCTTAATATTTCTTTAAAATATTAAGCATGTCTGGATAATTTTCCGAGGGAACTAGAAATATTAACACGAATTTTAGGCTAGAAATCCATGTTTTCCATTTAAATTGGGGGAAAAAGGCCCTAATGGGCCTTATATGGGCTTTCTAGCACCATGATTATTGGTAAATTTTAGGTAAAAATTTATAGAAATATAAAGAGATTTTGATGGGAAATATTAACATAATTATGGGGAAATTTTTAGAGGATTTTCGAAATATTAAAAAAAATAATAATAATAAAATACAAAAAAATTAGTGCATGCACCAAGGATTGAACCTTGGACCTCTTGTTCAACCATGCATGATCTAACCAATTCACCTAGCAAGGGAGTGCTATGAGGAAATGAAGTGGATTATGGTTAAGGCTTAGGAAAAATGAAGAGTCATCAACTATGACTCTTCATTTGCCTCCTTAATGTGTTATAAAGAGGGGGTTTGGGAGTTTCTTTCTTCCTTCCATCAATTCCACCTCTCTTCTTCCTCCTCCCTCAAGCTGGCCGAAACTTCAAGGAAGGTTTTCCTTGAGAAAACTTCACAAGAGGGCTTAATCTTTAAGTGTTAAGGGTCATCTACAAGGTTACAAGGGCAAAGGGTGATCAAGGGGCAACCAAAGTCTTCATCATCTTCCCTTTTTAAGGTCTAAAAACCAAGATAACCCAAGGTAAGACCCTCTCACCTATGGTGTAATGGTTTTTCCTTGATGTGGATATGATCTAAGTTTTTATTTAAGATCTAAGATGAAAATCCATAAAAAAGAAGTTAGGGTTTCGGCCACTTGCAAGTTTCATGGCTAGGTTTAGTTTCTAACTCTCAAATGATGGTTCTTATGATTTATTATGATGTAAGTGATGTTGGTGGTGATTTACATGAAATTTTACATGATTATAAGGCCTAATTAATTTCGGCCAAGAACCCTAACCCATGGTTGGACCTTGATCTAACCATTCAACATATAAGTTTTGGTTCCCTATGGCATGATGGGTAGAAATTATGTTTTATAGGAATTTTTCATGAACTTTAGGGACCCTTAAAGTTTCGGCCAAGGGCAAGAACTAGGGTTAAAGGATTAGGATTGACCTTAAGTACGGAATCAAATGTTTTCTATGGCCTAGTATGTATGTATGAGATGTTGTTTGGGGATTTATGCAAAGTTTTCATGGACCTAGGGTTCCTTGGAGCTTTCGGCCAAGGACATAGCCTAGGGCTAGGGTTGGGTTAAAACTACAAAGATGCTTGTTTATAGGTTACTAAGATGTATGTTTAAGTATGATGGAAGAATTTCTATGGTAACCAAACCCTTAGTTTATATGTCATGAATTATATGTTAGGTCACTTGTGGTGATAACTCATAAATGTTTAGACATGTGCCATGATTTATGAATGATAGGTATGTATGCCATGATTTATGAATGATATGTATGTATGCCATGCTTTATGAATAATTTGTATGTATGCCATGATTTATGAATGATATGTATGTATACCATGCTTTATGAATAATTTGTATGTATGCCATGCTCATGAATATATGTACGTATGCCATGTTTAAGAATGAAAATGATCAAGAAAGTTAAAGTTCATGCCTTCGAGGCATAATGATGATATGGAATGAAAATGAAGGAAGAAGTTAAGGTTCATGCCTTCAAGGCATAACGATGAAGTTAAGTATGATGAATGAATGAATATGCTATGAATGATTATGAATGAAGAAGCATGTAAAAGTATTTTATTTTATGAATGGGCTTGTACCGGACCTAAGTAAGGTCCACGGTTCTGGACTACCGATGAAGCTGTCCACGGTTCGGGACTACCGATGAAGCTGTCCTTACGGTTCGGGACTACCGATGAAGCTGTCCTTACCCTAGTAGGTCGAGATTAGCTACCTCATATTTACTTAGGGATGCGCACATATGATGTATGAATGTGGTACAAGCCAGGGCCCAATGAATGTTATGATTATGTTTAAGTATTTAAAAGTACGATTTAAAACTAAGCATCCTTATGATATATGCATCTGCTACATGCATTCATCCATGATATGCATTATGTTTATGAAAAGTATGTTTATGAAAAGTATGTCTATGCAAGGTATGTTGATGCAAAGTATGATAATGCAAAGTATGTTCATGTTAATTAGGATGCCATGATAATGTTTATTGTTCATGTTAATTATGATGCCATGATTATGTTCATTGTTCATGTTAATTAGGATGCCATGATTATGTTTATATGTTCATGTTAATTATGATGCCATGATTATGGTTATTGTTCACGTTAATTATGATGTCATGATTATGTTTATTGTTCATGCTAATTTATGATGCCATGATTTATTTATATTTATGCTAAGTTAGGATGCCCTGATTTTATTTACGTTCATGCTAATTTATGATGCCATGATTGTAATTATGTTCATGCCAAATTATAGTGCCATGATTTTATTTATGTACATGCCAGATTATAATGTCATGATTTTATTTATGTTCATGCTAATTTATGATGCCCTGATTTTATTTACGTTCATGCTAATTTATGATGTCATGATTTTAATTATGTTCATGCCAAATTATAGTGCCATGATTTTATTTATGTACATGCCAGATTATAATGCCATGATTTTATTTAGGTTCATGCTAATTTATGATGCCATGATTTATTTATGTTCATGCTAAGTTAGGATGCCATGATTTTATTTATGTTCATGCAAATTTATGATACCATGATTTAATTTATATTCATGCCAAATTTTAATGCCATGATTTTATTCATGTTCACGTTAGACTATGATGCCATGATGATATCTATGTTCATGCTGATGCCATGATGATATCTATATTCATGTTTATATGACGTATGGATTTTGTGAGTAGGAAAAGGGTCTTACTAAGCCTCCGTGCTTATAGTTTTATTTTCTTATACCGCAGATTAAGCAAGAGATTTCAAAGGAAGCAGCAGGAGAGGCAAGACTATGTGTGTGTGGTAGTGACATGGCCAAGAGTCCCTCTCATTTCACTGATTGCATATTTTGTTATCTTACCATACTTATGTTGGTTATGCTCTCATTATGATAGCTATGCCTATGAAACAACCTACTACTTATGAAGTTATGGATAAACTACTTGCTACCTGAAAGGCTTATGAATGAATTATGGAAAGTAAATAATCATGATGCTATGCATGCTGGTAATAGGTTACCGGAAATGCTCATGAAAGCTTATGAATGTGTTACAAAAAGTTGATATCATGATGCTAGATATGTGTATATGATTTAAGCACTAATTGTATGGTTAAAAGCATGTGAAAAAGAATTTATGATTCCGCTGCATTAAGAGGTTTTATATGCACATGTATGTTTAGCGTAACGCCGCTTTATGAAAAAAAAAACGGGCGTTACATACATTGTGTTTATAATCATTTAGAGGTTAAAGAGTCTAATAAGGTAGAAATTGTTGGAGTCTTTTGATGTATGGCAAAGGGGGATAAGTGTTGGATTTAATTTGGGAAACCAAACACACCTTTGCAAGAAACCCTAGGTTTAGGGGGAGCTTAGGTAAAGGGGGAGCATGGTTGCTCCATTTTGGCGTAAGGGGGGACCTTAGAGAGGTTCTTAAAAAGCCTTTGTAAGTCCAATGTAGGGGGAGCATTAGAAAGGTCCTGGTTTGGTAAAAAGTCCTAAACTCGTGGGGAGGTTAGGTGTGGGGATGCCTTGGGATAGGATCCATGTTTGCATTGCATATGCATTGGCGGTGTAAGTCCAAGGTGGAGCCTTGGCAACGTAAGTCCAAATAATTGTTAGCATTGTGTTTTGCTATTTGTTTTCCCTAACTTAAACCTATTGCCAAACATCAAAAAGGGGGAGATTGTTGGGGCAATCTATGGTCCAGAGTGACCATGTGTTTGATGTTTGGGCAAAGGGTTTAAGTTAGGTTTACCCTTGTGTTCTAATATGTGTATGTGAGTGTGCAGGTTTGCAGGTTACACATATTGAATTAGCTGGACGGCTTCAGGTACGGTGAAGGGTGGCATGGAGGCAAGTTGTGGGCTTGTGTGCACCCGAGGGACCATGGAGAGCAAGGATGATGAGCCGAGGGGCACGAACTTTGAGGCATGCGTGAAGTATGGCATGGAGGCAAGCTGGAGGCTTGCGTGCGCATCTGATGGACGGGAGCTAAAGATGAAGAGGGCGCGTAGGCAACAGTCGAGGCTGCTGGTGAAGAGTCAGCTGAGTCGTGAGGGTACGAGTGCTGAGGGAATTGATAGGATCGAATGCGTCCGCTAGAGGGTGGGTGAATAGCGATTTGTCGAATACTTTGTTCTCTACAAGATTGTTAGCGCAGCGGAAATACAAATAAAATAAAACTAACAATAATAGACAATGCTAACAAACCGATTTACTTGGTATTCACCCCGGACGAGTAACTAATCCAAGAATCAATCCGTGGATCAATCCCCGGATAACCTCCGGCTAGTCCTTGTCGCTCCTTGTGAGTGGAGAAACCTCGTCACAAACTCAAACAAGGCACTGATCACAAAGACTACTATCTTGCCTTTAACCAAGACAAGATTCTTCAAGAATCTCAGTCACCATGAAGTCTGCTTTAAATAGGACTCAGGCTGAAACCCTCGCCACCAGTCGACTGCTCCCAGGGCAGTCGACTGGTGCCGCTGAAATTCGACCGTTGCACCCCAACGTTCGAATTCTCAGCCAACTCACCAGCCACCTAGACTGGTCCCCGGCCAGAACCCTTCTGTGAGTTTTACCAGTCGACTGGTCTTCTCATCCACCTAAGGTTACCCTTCCTGAGTATATTTCACTCCGCACTCAAACCCTAGGATTTCCCGAGTACAATCACACAACACTCATACCCTCACGACTCGACTGACTCCTCATCCGCAGCCTCGACTGTTGCCTTCGCGCCCTCTTCATCTTCGGCCCTCGTCCCTCGGATGCGCACGCAAGCCTCCAGCTTGCCTCCATGCCACCCTTCACGTACGCCTCAAAGTCCGCGCCCATCAGCTCATCGTCCCTGCTCTCCAAGGTCCCTCGGGTGCACACAAGCCTCCAGCTTGTCTCCATGCCATCCTTCACGGTACCGAGGCCGTCCAGTCAAGTCCATATGTGTAACCTGTACAACCTGAACACTCAACATACACATATAAGATCACAAGGGTAAACCTAACTTATACCCTTTGCCCAAACATCAAAACACTTGGTCACTCCGGATCACAGATTGCCTCAACAGGAATGTACTCGGGGAAATCCTAGGAGTCGAGTGCGGAGGGAATTGTACTCGGGAAGGGAACCTAGGTAGGGCAGTTGACTAGGGTTCTGGCAGTCGACTAGTAAACCCCAAAGCAAGATCAGTCGACTGCCAATGGGGCAGTCGACTGGTAGCGGCTGAAGAATTTGAACGTTGGGCTTGCAACTGTCGAAATTGGGTAGGGGTAGTCAACTGACCTGGGAACAGTCGACTGGTGGCGGCCAAAACAGACTTAAGCTCTATTTAAAATGGCTTCGTTTTGGCTAGGAGCTTTGACGGATTTGGCTTTGGTTAGGAGCTAAATAATAGTCTAAGATCTCAGAGGTGCAGTTGGGATTGTGGCAAGGTTTCTCCACCCACAAGGAGCTACATGATGGTAGCCCACAACAGGTGTCACAAATGAGCCTCAAATTTAGATATTTATAAACTGAAAACCCTTGGCTAACAAGATTAAACGTAGTATAGGGGTCTTAGGTCGTATTTTTTCAAGGACTAGTTGTGAATGTTTAACTTAAGCTTGAAAGTTATTCGTCGTTTAATGATTTAGGTTTTCTAATAAAATGGGGGGTTTTGGCGATAAGGAAATGACAATATGAAATAGCAATTCGGAATGAAATAGACTTAACTAAGCAGAAATGACTTAGGAAGTTGCAGAGACTGAACTTAACCTAGTAACAACTAAGCAATTAAATTCAAACGATGAATTGAAATTAAAGAACTAGTTGCAAGGAATTAATTGCAGAAAACTAACTTGCAAGATAATGAAAACTAGATCAAAACATTGCTCAAGGAACTTGGCTTAAAGTGTAATAGAATCAAGCTTGAACACTTGAAGACATACATGTTTTAAACCAAAATAATCCTAATTAGAACACCAAATCAGTTCATCAACAAGACTTCCCTTTGCCGTCACACAAAGGATGAGCTATGAACCCCCTAGTTCAAAAACCAATGAAGAAGAACTCCCTTGCTCGGTTTGCTGCAAATTTACCTTCCTGATCGGTCAGCCGACCGATCAGGACCTATACTGATCGGACTGGGAATTGATTAGGAGCTATACTGATCGGACGGCAGACCGATCAGCGATACCTCTGTCCGATCACAATCACCGATCAGTGACTGAAAACTCCCACGATCTCCTCCTTCCTCGATCAGCTGGATGTCGATCATGCCCAGTAACTTTCAAAGACATTCAGAGAACCCCTCTGAGTGCATCTGATTGTTCCGAAGATGAAGATAGCATCGATCGGGTGGAATCGACAGTGGAAACTGGATTCCGGCGAAACCCTCACCCGAGTCCACTTTCAGCGACAAATTGAATGCAAACTGAACAGAAATTCTACCTCTTTGATCTGAAACCTTGGAAAGATCTGGATCCGATGTGGCCGTGCGATCGGAGAAGAAAACTTGAAAAAAATTGATGAACAGACGAAGAACCACGAAGAGAACTGGCGAAGATGCAACGACCCCCGAGTGGAGATGGAATTCCCAATTTAAATCCTCCTTTTGAATTTTGGACAGATGTGATCATCCTCGCTCCATCCAACGGCTGGATCTTCTCCGATCTGAACTAAACCTTCCAGATCTTGATCTGTGGTCTAGATTAACTCTAAGTTGAGCTCTGATTGGTCAGTAGATGATAGATGGCTCAGATCTAGCCGTTTCTTGATCGGACGACCCACATTGATCCACCTCTTGATCTCCTTGATCAAAGCCAATTAGGAGCTCAAGTCTGATCCAATTTGATTTAGGTCCATGGTCATTTGAAGCCTATAAAATTAGATTCAAAATTAATGCCAAAATATCTCAAATATAGAAAGAATTGTATCCAAAGACAAAATAGAAAGAATTCATGAAAGCTAATGTAAATGCAAACTTAAGCAGATAAAAGTGGATTAAAACATGGATTTGAGAGCCTAATTTTAGCAACAAAATGGTAGTTATCAACTCCTCCACACTTACTCTTAGGCGTCTTGCACAAGCTAACTAGTAAACTAAGGATGTATCCCCCTAGATTATTCTCACTCACAATTAGAAGCAATTGAAAGGAAATTACCTAGGGTTGTCAATTCTCAAAAATCTAAACTCAACAACTTAGTATACTTCATCCTTCATGACTTATTGAGATGAATTAACTCAAACAACCTTTCAAAGGAAGTTTTAAAATGGCTCTCTTCCTAAGTTCTACATTTTCGATGAAAGTGGAGCTCACTCAAACACAACATGTTTCTTGCACTACCATAAGCTTGCTTATTATCTACTCTCCACCATCATTCTTGATTTGGATCCACATCTACAAAAGCTTATTTGAACAAGTTAGGAAATATGAAATGATAAAATAGAAATAAAAGTTTAATGAACATTGACACTAAAGATTCCTGATAAAGAAAGTAAAGAAATTGATATGATGAGAGAAATATGGTAAAGAAATATGGCATGATAAGGAAATATGGAAAAAGAAGAGAAAGTGGAAAACTTGGACACTCAAGAATGTTTCTAATGCACTTTGCCCCTTTGATGGTATCTTCGAGTGAGATCAGAGCATAAAATTGAGTAGGGAACAAACCAAGACTCTTTGATTACTGAATTTGGTGTGCCAGCATCTACTGATCGGTCAAGGGACCGATCAAACTTTACCTGATCATTCTGGCTCTGCTTCTGAACGGACTGGACTGATACTGATCGGTCATGGGACCGATAAGACACCTCTCTGATCGGTCTGGAGACCGATCAGGGCACCAATAGAAGCTAAAACTGAGTAGAGTCTGATACTGAACTGCCTTGGCTCACTTCTCTTCAATCAATACTACATCCGAAATCCAACTAACTCGTTGTTCTTATCTTCATATCAGAAATCTAACCCAACACTTGATTTCCACTTCATATTTTTCTTTTCTTTTTCTTTTCTTTTGTTTTTTAGCTGCTCTTGCTCTTTTTTTTTCAACTTGATAACTTCCCTTGTTCTTATTATTTTCTGCCACTATCAACTCTTGCAACTGTTGGAACCCGGATGGCTAGAGAGGGGGGAGGTGAATATATCCAGACACAAACTTCTTTCGCTTTAGGTTACTTTAGGGTTTCTCTGCACTTCATGGTTAGTAGTACGGCAGCGGAAACAATAGAAACAGAGTGCAGAAATGCAGGAAACAAAAACAGACGAAACCAACTAGCAAGATCGCCAACAAGGAGGGTTTACAAGGTTCGGGTATAACTTGCCCCTACTCCTTGGCGTGCCCTTAAGGTGGGCGATCCCTTGATCGTCGGTAGATCAAGCCCCGGTTAACACCGGATAGAAAGCAACCTCCTTCTCGGTGGAGAAACCTCTCCACAGCGTTTCAATCACAAATATAGGTTTAAGCACAATGAAACACAAGAAAAATCTTACTTAGCACTTAGCAAAGACAAGAACACAGCAAGCTTCCTCCTGAGCTCCACCCAGCGACGATCTCACACAAGAACCCTTTCACCGTGTCTTCTCGCTGTTGGACTCGAAGCTCCTTGTTCCTTCCTCCAAGTGCTCAAGCAAGGGATGTTTGCTTTAAGATTGCAGTAGCTTGGTCAAAGTGATGGAACTTCAGAACACACAAGCAAGTTGTGGAGAACACAAAGTCGCAGCAAGAACTCAAGCAGCAGAACTCTCTACACAGCCAACTCTTCTCCACTCCTTTTGTTCCTCCACTAAGCATCAGGTGACACCATCTCCCTGCAGCGTCCAGCTGCTCACCTGCAACCACCAGCTACCTCTGAGCTCCTCTGGACTCCCTGAGCCTCCCTTAGACCAGCCCCAGACAGCAGCTCCAGCCAGCGCCAGTGCTCGTTCAACCTGAGATGGAAAAACAGACAAACCTGCTCCAAGGAAAGGTCTCCATTGGCTCTCCTTGAGTGTTTGAATCTTCCCCTGTCACCTGCAGCTTAATCAGAGTGTTAGCACAGCATATCAAGCAGGAAATCATGTATCAGATGTTAAGCGCAGAGAATCGGATACGTTCAGACGCGATCAGAATGTCTGACAGTGCATTTTGAATTAAAGTGATCGGTCACCGGACCGATCAGAGAGCCTCCTGATCGGTCACCAGACCGATCAGGCTGGGTCCAGACTGATCAGGATCCGTCCTGATCGGTCCCCAACGCTTAATTAGAAATCATGATTTCTTTGGGACTCTCCTGGATCGATCACCAGACCGATCCACCCCTTTATCGGGCCATTTCTGAGCTTCGTAGTCCAAACCTCCTGATCGGTCACCGGACCGATCAGGGAGCCTCCTGATCGGTCACCAGACCGATCAGGTCATGACCAGACAGATCAGGCTCCGTCCTGATCGATCATAGAGAGGAACCCGCGACGCTTGATCGATCTCCAGAATGATCTGCATAGTGATCCTGATCGGTCACCAGACCGATCAGGAGCAGATCAGCAAGGGAACTCAACCTCACTGTTTGCTCCCTGATCGGTCACCAGACCGATCAGGAGCCAAGCAATGGGTGAAACGCATACTCCCTGATCGGTCACCAGACTGATCAGTCATCGCTGGATTGTCACCAGACCGATCCACGAAGGAGCACCGTGCCAACTCCCTGATCGGTCACCAGACCGATCCAGGGGCTCCAACCTAGCCCTCTAAGCTAGGGTTTTATCCACCTTAGCCCTCCAAGCTAAGGATTTTTCACCTAACCCTCCAAGTTGGGAATTTGCACCTAACCCTCCAAGTTAGGACTTTTCACCTAGCCCTCCAAGCTAGGACTTTTCACCCAACTCTTCCGGATTAGGACTTTTCCAAACCTAGCCCTCCAAGCTAGGACCTGACCCTCCAAGCCAGGACTTTTTCACCTAACTCTCCAAGTTGGGACTTTTCATCTAACCCTCAAAGTTAGGACTTTTCACCTAGCCCTCCAAGCTAGAACTTTTCACCAAACCCTTCCGAATTAGGACTTTTCAACACCTAACCCTCCAAGTTAGGATTTTCCACACCTAACCCTCCAGGTTAGGATTTTCCAATACCTAGCCCTCCAAGCTAGGATTTCCCATACCCTGCCTGATCCCCGATCAGGACTTAATCATAATCATCATAATCATCAACCTAAACTAAAATCGGTGTCAACACCAAAACAACAATCAGGGTCAGACTGCATCAACAATCTCTCCCTTTTTGTTGTTTGACAATCTGATTTTAAGTTTAGGGATTCTCAATCAATTTCTCAACTTTCAGAATCATAGGGGAATCAAGATCCTCCCCCTACAATATAATCATCCTAATCTTAACCAACCAACACTCTTCCCCTTTGTCGAACACCGAAAAGGGTCTAGAGGGGCTGTTAAGTTTAACCATACTCCCCCTCAATCCTAGGGGTATCCCAAAACAATAAAGATTTGATCGTAATTTTGGAACACATATGACATCATGTGAAAAGATAGATCAAGATATAACATTCACATGCAGCATATAAACATGACATCATAAGCATAAGCATGGCAATGTAGAATGAGACAAATTGTTCGATGCAAGTAAATTTAGTAAAGTTAATATCATGCCAGAACAGACAAAAATCAAGTCGGACACATCCGTCAAGTAGTCAGAATTTATCAAACATGATCATAGAGCAGTCAATCGTCAACTGGATCATCGTCTGAATCATCAATGTATATTATATCTCCTGGTGAAATGCCACTGGGGGACGCACCATCTGAAAATGTATGATGATACCACTCCTCATACCATGTGTCATGTAGTGAGCTGACCTCAGAGATGTTGGATGCTAGAGCATCTAGACGGCGATCAAAAGACTGAAACTCTGAGCGGACCTCCTGTCGCCAGAGCTCGGAGATATGCAACTCGCGCTCCAACATCCGCTCTAGCTCCGCAACTTGCCAGCGGAGGTCAGGAGCCCACTCATCGTAATATGCTATAACAGCGGGCCGCTCCTGGGTATGGTCTGCTCCTGATAATTCCCCCACACGTTCACGACCCTTCCACCGTAGCCCCTGCGGCCCGACAACAATGCCGGATTGAGCGAGCATGCGATGATCCAAGCGGCAGTCCTGTCGAACCATGGGCACAATGCGGCCCTGTGAAACATCGATACCTACGGACTCCAGCCAAGCAGTAATGATATGACCAAAGGGCATGTAGACTGTCTGGCTGGACATCAGACCGTGGACGATGATGGAGAAGTAGACGAAAGTCACTGGATCAAAATCTAACTGCTGATGCATCCCGTAGAGCATCAAGCAGTGGAATGGATGAATCTCGTCTAGGTGCTTTGTAGTGGTAGGAATAAGACAATTTGTGATAATCTTAAACAAAACATAATCAATGGGAGAAAGATGAAGAGCAGGAAATGTAGGAAAGTCACGGTCATGCTCACTGGAACCCTTTGGCCTGGGATGGCCTAGAAAATGCTCATAGATAGAGTCAGGAGTGACTCCAGCAAAGGGAACTGGTAGGGGATCCGGAAGATAGGGATAGAGTGAAAAGACATTCTTGGACCGGCGACATCCAAGAAAGGTAGTGAACGCAGATAAAGTAAAGTCAAGGTCAACACTACCTACACGGGTCCTCCACCCCGTGCCCTCTCCACTAACCATATTATTATAGCATTCAGAAACCAAATCAAAGTTTATTGGTCTCTCTAAGAAAAGGATGGGTTGAAGCTCATAGTATTCAATAATTTGTCGTATCGTGGGACAATGTTCATAAATGTAGTTTTGATCCACCGATCGACATGGCATGAGTTTGAAGTTATGCCATTGAAAGTCTAGAGCAAAATGGATATTCTGAAATCGGGTATGCGGAGGCGGTGGTGATCTTGATGGAGGTGTAGATGATGAAGGGCCTTTGCCCTTTGAGCTTCCTTCAATAGTTCCTTTCCCTTAGAAGATTTTCTAAAGATTGGAATAGGTCATGACAGCAGATCTGATCAAGAGGAGTGAATCGAATCATGATATAGGTTAAGGTTTGATTAAAATATAGGATGTAATCAACGACCCAATCAGAGAATATAAGATAAAACATTTGATCAAAAGAGGACAATAATGAAATGAGAGAGAGATTTGGTCACAGATGATACAATCAAAAGGTGAAACATGGAAAGATAGGGTCACGGCCAACACAAGAAGGTCACGACGCAACATCATAACATCATAACATGGTTAGTGCAAATACAAAATCCATGAACTGATTCACAAAGTGAACTAACCAACATAAACTTACTTAGGCGCCATGAAGAAAGTTCTTTAAGGTTGGAGAAAGAGATCGAGCGAAAGAAGTTCTCGGCGCAGAAGGCTTCAGTGAGACAAACTTGCCAAAATCAGGGAGGAGCTCTTGCGCAGAGGAGACGGTAGTAGAGCATGCACAGGAAGAGAGAAACCGCAGAGAGGCTCACGCGTAGGAGGAAGGGAGATCGCACGCGCAGGAGAAAGCTTCAGTGGTGAGGGGTTTTTGGTCGGCTAGGGTTCAGCAATGAGGAGTTGTGAAGGAGTTAATTGGTTGGTGGATCGGTCCACCAACCACAATTTAATGCGCCTGAACGGATCACCGTTCGATCTGGAAATTCCCAGACCGATCAGGCTCCAGCCTGATCGGACTGGCCTGGTCCTGATCGGTCGGGTGACCAATCAGGCAGACTCCTGATCGATCGGCTGATCGATCAGGAAGCGAACAGTAGGGTCGGATGAAATCCTGGAAGCCCCCTGATCGGTCTGTGGATCGATCACAATAGTGTGCCAGATCGGTCTGGGGACCGATCCAGGATAGGCCAGAATTAAGAAATCTCGCGAAGTTCCTATGACCCCTCTGATCGGTCTGTGGACCGATCGTTACAGGATGGAGCCAGATCGGTCCGGGGACCGATCAGCCCTACTCCTGATCGGTCCGGTGACCGATCAGGGTTCCTAAAACTCCCAGATACGATCTGAAAATTTCAGTTTCAGATTGTTACACGATTTCCCAAGGGATATGGTGAAGGATATCGATCTTGAAAGCCGTCCCTCGTCTATAATTGATCCCCAACCAAGGATCAAAGGTCCTTAGGGTTTGAACAAGTCATTTTGCTCCACCCAAGTGGAGTCAAACTCAAACAACAATCATTCAAACAATTTGTGTCAAATCCAAGTTTCCAATCAAGTTTCCTTAATTGGAATGTCCAAGTATGATCATGGAGCCAAATACACATATGTTATGCATTGGTTTTCCCCATACTTGGTCACCGAAGTGATTATTATCTCGTCAACTTAATTTCTCAAGGGATGCAATGACATTTTGAGAAATTGAGTTGATCCTAACATCTCACCCCATTTCTAGCAAACAAAAACGTTTTGGTAAACCTTATAGTTTGTGTGAGATGTCCCCAAAGTTACCCAATTGTTTCCCAATAATTTCGAAATAATCATGAAGGGTTTGGAATTCATTTTGCAATTCATGAAGCACGACACATTCCCAACTCCCTTCTTAAGAAACTAAACTCATTTTCGGGGAGTGGCTTAGTGAAAATGTCAGCGAGGTTTGATTTGGACTCTACATGTGAGAGTACAATATCTCCCCTAGCCACATGATCTCTAATGAAGTGGTGACGTACTTCAATATGTTTTGTCCTAGAATGATGGACTGGATTTTTTGTTAGATTAATTGTGCTAATGTTATCACATAACACTTGCACACCCTTGTAACTCAATCCATAGTCCTCTAGAGTGTGAATCATCCACAACAATTGCGATACGCTCTCTCCCATAGCAATATACTCTGCCTCGGTCGTGGAGAGAGCAACACAATGTTCCTTCCGACTTGACCAACTAACTAAAGATGAACCTAAGAATTGGCAACCCCCACTTATGCTTTTCTGGTCCAACTTACATCCAGCGTAGTCGGAATTCGTATAGCCAATTAAATCAAACGATTCGGTACGGGGGTACCAAAGACTGACTCCTATTGTGCCTTTAAGGTATCTCAAAATTCTCTTGACAGCAATTAAGTGAGATTCCTTGGCACAAACTTGATACCTTGCGCACATACCCACAGCGAAAAGAATATCTGGTCGACTAGCTGTGAGGTATAGCAAACTCCCTATCATGCTTCGATATTGAGTCAAATCAATGGGTTTACCACTCTCATCATTATCTAATCTTGTATTTGTAGCCATGGGAGTGGTTACCTCTTTTGAATCACTTATATTGAATTTTTGAAGCATTTCTTGTGTATAGTTTGATTGGTGCACATGGATACCATCGCGAGTTTGCTTGATTTCAAGTCCAAGGAAGAAAGTCAACTCTCTCACAAGACTCATTTCAAACTCACTTTCCATGTGTCCAATGAATTCATTTAAATAGCCCTTGTTGTTTGAGTCACAAATTATGTCATCGACATATACTTGGGCCACAAAAATATTGTCACCATCTCTACGTAGAAATAGTGTAGGGTCTATTTGACCTCTAACGAAGCCTTTGTCAATTAAGAATGTCGACAACCGCTCGTACCAAGCTCGGGGTGCTTGTTTGAGGCCATAAAGTGCCTTTTTGAGCTTAAACACGTGGTTTGGAAATTCGGAACTCTCAAACCCCGGAGGTTGTTCGACATAGACCTCTTCCCTAATCAAACCATTTAGAAAAGCCGATTTGACATCCATTTGATATAACTTGAAACCTCGATGTGCCGCAAATGCAAGCATCAATCGGATGGATTCTAATCGTGCCATGGGAGCATAGGTCTCATCATAATCAAGGCCTTCAACTTGACTGTAGCTCTTGGCTACTAAGCGTGCCTTGTTTCTAATGATTTCTCCCTTATGGTTCAATTTGTTCTTGAAGACCCATTTGGTTCCAATGATGATGGTCTTCTTAGGTCTAGGGACTAAGTCCCAAACTTGACTTCTTTCGAATTGACTTAATACCACTTGTTGGAACCCGGATGGCTAGAGAGGGGGGGGGGTGAATATAGCCAGACACAAACTTCTTTCGCTTTAGGTCGCTTTAGGGTTTCTCTGCACTTCACGGATAGTAGCACGACAGCGGAAACAATAGAAACAGAGTGCAGAAATGTAGGAAACAAAAACAGACGAAACCAACTAGCAAGATCGCTAACAAGGATGGTTTACAAGGTTCGGGGATAACTTGCCCCTACTCCTTGGCATGCCCTTAAGGTGGGCGATCCCTTGATCATCGGCAGATCAAGCTCCGGTTAACACCGGATAGAAAGCAACCTCCTTCTCGGTGGAGAAACCTCTCCATAGCGTTTCAATTACAGATATAGGTTTAAGAACAATGAAACACAAGAAAGATCTTACTTAGCACTTAGCAAAGACAAGAACACAGCAAGCTTCCTCCTGAGCTCCACCCAGCGACGATCTCACGCAAGAACCCTTTCCCCGTGTCTTCTCGCTGTTGGACTCGAAGCTCCTTGTTCCTTCCTCCAAGTGCTCAAGCAAGGGATGGTTGCTTCAAGATTGCAGTAGCTTGCTCAAAGTGATGGAACTTCAGAACACGCAAGCAAGTTGTGGAGAACACAAAGTCGCAGCAAGAACTCAAGCAGCAGAACTCTCTACACAGCCAACTCTTCTCCGCTCCTTTTGTTCTCCACTAAGCATCAGGTGACACCATCTCCCTGCAGCCTCCAGCTGCTCACCTGCAACCACCAGCTACCTCTGAGCTCCTCTGGACTCCCTGAGCCTCCCTCAGACCAGCCCCAGACAGCAGCTCCAGCCAGCGCTAGTGCCCGTTGCAACCTAAGATGGAAAAATAGACAAACCTGCTCTAAGGAAAGGTCTCCATTGACTCTCCTTGAGTGTTTGAATCTTCCCCTGTCATCTGCAGCTTAATCAAAGTGTTAGCACAACATATCAAGTAGGAAATCAAGTATCAGATGTCAAGCGCAGAGAATCGGATACGTTCAGACGCGATCAGAGCGTCTGACAGTGCATTTTGAATTAAAGTGATCGATCACTGGACCGATCAGAGAGCCTCCTGATCGGTCACCAGACCGATCAGGCTGGGTCCAGATCGATCAGGATCCGTCCTGATCGGTCCCCAACGCTTAATTAGAAATCGCGATTTCTTTGGGACTCTCCTGGATCGATCACCAGACCGATCCCAGGTTGTGGATCGATCACCTGACCGATCCACCCCTTTATTGGGCCATTTCTGAGCTTCACAGTCCAAACCTCCTGATCGGTCACCGGACCAATCAGGGAGCCTCCTGATCGGTCACCAGACCGATCAGGTCATGACCAGATAGATCAGGCTCCGTCCTGATCGATCATAGAGAGGAACTCGCGACGCTGGATCGTTCTCCAGAACGATCTGCATAGTGATCCTGATCGGTCTCCAGACCGATCAGGAGCAGATCAGCAAGGGAACTCAACCTCACTGTTTGCTCCCTGATCGGTCACCAGACCGATCAGGAGCCAAGCAATGGGTGAAACGCATACTCCCTGATCGGTCACCAGACCGATCAGTCATCGCTGGATCGGTCACCAGACCGATCCACGAAGGAGCACCGTGCCAACTCCCTGATCGGTCACCAGACCGATCCAGGGGCTCCAACCTAGCCCTCCAAGCTAGGGTTTCATCCACCTTAGCCCTCCAAGCAAGGATTTTTCACCTAACCCTCCAAGTTGGGAATTTGCACCTAACCCTCCAAGTTAGGACTTTTCACCTAGCCCTCCAAGCTAGGACTTTTCACCCAACTCTTCCGGATTAGGACTTTTCCAAACCTAGCCCTCCAAGCTAGGACCTGACCCTCCAAGCCAGGACTTTTTCACCTAACTCTCCAAGTTGGGACTTTTCACCTAACCCTCCAAGTTAGGACTTTTCACCTAGCTCTTCAAGCTAGGACTTTTCACCCAACCCTTCCGAATTAGGACTTTTCAACACCTAGCCCTCCAAGCTAGGATTTTCCACACCTAACCCTCCAGGTTAGGATTTTCTAATACCTAGTCCTCCAAGCTAGGATTTCCCATACCCTGCCTGATCCCCAATCAGGACTTAATCATAATCGTCATAATCATCAACCTAAACTAAAATCGGTGTCAACACGAAAACAACAATCAGGGTCAGATTGCATCAACAGCAACCCCCTTGGAGCCAATTCTTGCGACTCAAACTTGATACAAAACTCCTTCATGTTGACACACATAGCATTGGTTCCGGTTTCTCTTCACATAGCAATAAAAAACTAAAAGCTTCATTTGAGATTTAGCCTTGACACATTTTGCTTGTGGATTGCCAAATACTTCAATTGTTCAGATTTTTCAGCTTCAATTTCAGATTCAATGTCATAGGATTGGCACATTTTTCTGCATCACATAAAATTGGAGAACTCAAGGCTTCATTTTTCTATGTATCCTCATTTGCCAAATGCTTATTATCCTCAATACAAGATAGAATGCTTGCATCCTCCCCCACACTTAAACTTTTGTCCGTCTCGGGCAAAATAACATCAAGAAACATTAAAGTACCCAAGTCCATGTAAAGATTATGATGAACATGAAGATTAGGGAATGAAAATGGAATACAAAGTAGATAAACACGGAATGTTGCCAAAATTTGATATGAAAAAGGAAACAAAGTGATTCACCTCTATAAATGTGGTTCAATCATTGAAATATAGTTTTGAAAGAACCTACGCAAGTTCTAGAGTACAATCACATGTGTGTATCACAAAAATTAGGCTTATCCTCACTAGGTAAAAAGAATTCATCTCAAGTCATCAATTTAGAGTCCATAACTAAGTAGTACTCAAGCATCCAAGAATTTTCATCCATTGGCTCAAATCCTAAGTTTTAACAACCAAATTTAATTTACTTTCAAAGGACTCTAAAATGATATAGAGAAAATCTAGAAACATACATTTATTTCAACTCATGTATAAAACAAAATGCCAAAAGGAATAAAATGGTGTCTACAATGACTTTTATTCATTCTACACTACATAAGCATTTATTAGCAAGAACTCATTTTAAAAGAAAATTTTACTTCTAGAAAACATAAAAATGAAACATGCAATGAAATAAAATGCAAGAATGAACAAACTCCCCTTTATTCCTGTTGGTTGGAGTCGATTAAGGAGTAGCCTCCATCCCAGTAGTGGTGTAGTTGGGTGGTCGAGAGAGCATTCTTCATGTGATCAATGTCATGGTGCACTGCTCCCCCACACTTAAAATTCACAGAAATATGTTCTGGTGGACGGAGACGATTAAGGTATAAAATTCATTTTAGAGGTGAAGTGCTACGAGTCAAAGTAACATCAACTCCTCCCTCTTGATGCTTTTTGGAAATCCTTCCAGGAGGTTGGAGTCTATTTAGTTGGAGCACCCACTCCAGAATCCTACGGTGCCCTGCAAAACCATATAATACCTCCCTCACGAGTGCAGGGTAAGAAAGAAATGAAATACAATCAGTCTCTATATAGAATGTATCCAGAAATGCATCACATCCAATAAAATCAATCTTAGGTACCTCTATGAGTTTTCACAAACAGTCTCCACATAAGATTTATCAAGAATTGCATCACATTCAATAAAATTAATCTCAGGTACCTCCATGAGTTTTTCACAATTAGTATCTACATAGGGTATATCAAGAAATGTATCACAGCTAATAAAATCAATCTCAAGTACCTCCATGAATTTTTCACAATCAATCTCTACATAAGATGTATCAATAAATACATCACATTCAACAAAATCAATTTTAGGTACCTCTATGGGTTTTTCACAATCAATTTCTACAAAGGATGTATCAAGAAATGTATCACAACCAACAAAATCAATTTTAGGTACCTCTATGAATTTTTCCAAAGAAATAGGAGAAATACTTACCTTATCATGCTGAAGAATACCTGGAGGTTCTACAAGAGTAGATGTAACTACAACCTCCTCTTGGTCATGTACAGGCTCCATTTCAATCTCAGGTTCTGGTGGACATTCAACTAAGAGAGGTGATTCTTGGGTTCTTGCTTCCACCATGCAAGTCCCTACACTTTCATACTTATCCTCTGAATCTTCTAATGTATCAATCAATGTTGGTGGTCCCTGGGGCTCAGTCCAATCCCCTACACCTGTAGAATCATTTGCAACGCATGCTTTATCAACAATATCTACAACAACCATATTAGAAAAATCAGGACCAACAACAACTATGTCATCACAAAATAAAAGACTAGAAGGATCACAAAATAAAAAACTAGAAGGGTCCTGTAGAGCTTCAGAATCAAATTCAAGGCTGTCACAAGCTTTACTATCAATCTCCTCCATTGTCTCTATAGATAATGACTGCCCAGTAGGTATGGGTGGTCCCTGGGGCTCAGTGCAATCCCCTACACTCTCACACCTATCCTCTGAATCTCCTGACATCTCGATCAATATAGGTGATCCTTGGGGCTCAGTGCAATCCTCTACACCTATAGAATCATCTGCAACTGCAAGTGAATTAGATACAACCTCCAGCTCAGCCTCCTCTGTAGCCAATGCATCCTCAGCTTCATCTGAACTAGAATATCCTCTTTCAATATCAAATGAAACTCTATCATCAATAAACTCTGTCTTAACAACCTCATCTGAAATACCCATGCTAATGATAGAAGGATCCTCTCTAGGGTGCTGTGGAAAGGGTAAACAGATTTTTGGCTCCTCCACTTGAGCTGAAATTTCCGGAATTAAGTCTTGAGCAGGAACTTCGGTAGGAATAACTGCTGTAGGTACCCTGATTTTGCTGATTTCTTCTTCTTCTTCCACCAAAATTGCAAGATCAATTGAATAAGGACTTAGGCTTGCACGAGGGTCACTTTGAGCCGGTATAGAATCAATTTCGGGGCTATTTTGATATGGAAAATAGGCTGCTGGAAATTTTTCAAAAAAATTGGCACTTAGAGTGTTTAAACTTAAAACAACTTTCTCATTCCTCAAAGTTAGTTCACAATCATGCCCCTTATGATTTTGAGTAGCTTGAGAAGGTAATTGTCCTGATCCTTGGGCTTGCATTTGATTCATTTCACTAACCAATTGTCCAATGTATCTCTCAATGTTTTGAAGCGTAGAATCATACTCTTGTTGTTGTGAACTTTGTTGTTGTATGATTTGTTGCAAAATCTCCTCAAGCCTTTATTGTTGAGCCTCAAACTCACTAGAATCCTCAAAGTCTCCTTGATTGGCATGGAACTCTTGTTGGTCTTGAAAGGATTCATTAGGTTGCTTAAAATCATGATTAGGCTGTGAATTCTGAAAATAAAGTTGTTGGGGCTGATCAAATGGTTGATTTGGTTGCTGGAATTGCTGAAAATTGGGCTGGGAACTTGGTTGAAACTGCTGAAAATTGTAGCTCTGAAAATTCTGGTTCTGAGTTTGAAATTGTTGTGGTGAGGGCTGACATTGTTGAGGCTGAAAACTCTGATTTGAGGGCTGGAAATTTTGATTGAATGGTTGAAATCCTTGCTGGGAAAACTGATATCCTTGCTGATTTCCTTGAAAAGGTTGCTGATTTTGATGAAAAGGCTGCTGAAGAAATGGTTGCTGAAAATTCTGAAAATTTTGTTGAAACTGCTGTTCTGGCTGATTCCAAAGTTGGTTTTGCTGAAATTGTTGATTTGGTTGCTGAAAATCTTGATAAGGCTGGAATGGTTGAAAATTTTGCTGGAAATTCTGGAATTGAGAATAGGGTTGCTGAAAATTCTGATAAGGCTGCTGAAAATTCTGAAAATACTGATACTCTACCATGGAACTGCTTGAATGAGTAGAAAATTTTTCAATAGCTTCTCAAACTCTCAAGATCACCACCTGCAGTCCTGGCCATAAATAAACAAAAATGACAGCAAATGTATACAAAAAGATAAAGCAATTGAAAATAGAACCAAAGAATATGAAAATAAGGACAAGCTCAAATTAAACAAACTCAACTAGTGATTCCCCGACAATGACGCCAAAAATTTGATGGTAGCCCACAACAGGTGTCACAAATGAGTCTCAAATTTAGATATTTATAAACTGAAAACCCTTGGCTAACAAGATTAAACGTAGTATATGTTAGTATTGTGAGAGAAGTGTCCTAAGGCAATCGCCTTATGATTGTAATCATTTATTTTAATAAATGAATATTCACTATTTGAGTATACATGTTTGTGTATTTGATTGAGATCTTAAACTCATTTACTGAATGTCCGCAATATAATTCACAGCATGAGAGAATTTGTGATGAATTCACAACTAGTGATTATCTCTACATGTGCAATTGTGAAGTATTGAAATTGTCCCTAGTCGATGAATTGATAAATACGGACACTATCAATTCTGTTGAGACTAGCATGGGTTATTCTCTAATCAGCTGATTCTCACTGGCTGGAGACATTGGGATGTCCGGAGATAAACATGAATGCTAGTTTAGGGAACTAGTTCATTGGAGTGACTGGCTGTAAAACTTCATATGGTAATCTACATATAGATATGTCAATGAAGTTCTTACTGCAGCTTAAGTGCGATGTTCCTTTAACTTGCGGTGTTCAAGTCATCTTGGTCATGGAGACTTATACTTTGACATCTTAAGCAAGCATCTCTAAGGAGGTGTGGACCCAGGATGGTTGGGTATAAGCCGAAGTGCCCGAAGATGTTTGAACAGCCTACAAAGGATTCACCACTCCTTGCGAGGAGATGTATACCCAAGGCCTATCGTCGGATTGTTACTCGAAGCCTCTGGCCAGAGCATCACATGTTCAGAGTATGAATCTCTCAGATACATGAGAGTAACTAGAATTCGTAGGACGAGAAAAATATTGCTTGGGCTAGGTGTGACGTAGTCAGCCTAGTGGGGACTGACACACATAGACCGTGTCCTGAACCAAGTGGGTATAACATGGTGAAGGGAATGGGGCACGACTCATTATAGCTGCTGAAGGGTTTCAGAATTATTTCTGAGGTCAACCGTTGATCTTTCGATTAATTGGGGGTCATGATGTACTACTAGGTGCCACTCATGATCGTTCTATAATTAGTTGATTATAGACGGCCAACATAAATCGAAAGCCTATTTAGTCACACGCACTACGAGTAATCCGAGGGATTTAAAACGAGTTAAAAATTGGATTTTCCGATCAAGAGAGATAAGTCGAATCTGAATTTTTTAGAGACGCATCGGAAGCATAAAATGGTTAAGTCTTTTGAAGACTTATTGGACGAATTAAATGAGTTTAATTCATATGGTCTTGTCTTTGTTTGGCTGACCACATCAAAAGGGGAGAACCAAATTGTTTGGTTCAATTTATAAAATAAACCAAGTGTGGTTTGTTTTATAAAATTATTGATGATATAAATTTTATAATAAACCAAGGTTTGGTTTATTTTTCATGGAAATTAAAATGAACCATGGATTGGTTTATTTTATTTTATAAAATCAATAATGGATTGATTTACCATGATAAAGAAATTTATATAATGAAATTTATATAAAGAAATTTATATAAAGAAATTTATTTTTCATGGAAATTAAAATGAACCATGGATTGGTTTATTTTATTTTATAAAATCAATAATGGATTGATTTACCATGATAAAGAAATTTATATAAAGAAATTTCTTTCCATAAGAAAAAAAAGGGAGACATGGTTGCTTTTATCATAAATTAAATTATGATAAAAACTTGGCATGATGGAATAAATCATAAAAAAATTTATATGATAAATTTCTTATAAAAATTTATTCCATAAAAAGGAGACTTGGCGATTGAGAGACTACTATATAAAGGAACCAAGGCAAGGCTTGGAAATCAATCCAAGAGATCAAGGATTCTTGCCTAGCCTCTCTCACTCTCCTTCTCTCCCTCTCCCTCTTCTAGTGCCGCCGGCCCTAGAGCCCTCCCCCTTTGCCGTGAGCTTCCACCACCAAGAAGAAGCTGAAGAAGAAGAAGAAGCGGGCGTGACTCCTTCCTTCCTCCCGAAATCTTGATTCCGTTCTTCGTTTGGTGGTTAGTTTTTCATCTCTCTCTTGGTATTCTTGTCGTGCCTTTGGAGAATCTAGTAGTTCTTGTCGGCACGAAACTCGTGGCTTTGCGAAGTCATCCCGAAGAAAACCCGGCGTGGACGCGAATAGAGGCGGAGCTTCCAAGGGACGCTACGGTTGGATCTCGTCCCTTTCTACGAGTTACGCGAGGTATTAAGTAAATTAGTTTACATTCTGTAAAATTTTAAATGTATGATCATGTCTCCACAACATAAGGTTGCATGCTAGATACGTGGTTAAAATAATTTGAGAAATTATTTATGCTAAACCTTCCACTGCACGTAATTAAATTTTAAAATTACGAACCCGTATCCATGTCAACATGCACCCGGTCCCAACAGTATAGGGGCCTCAGGTCGTATTTGTTGGTGCAGAAAGTACCAAAAGTCAAACCTGTGTTTTGATAATGGCAATAGGGTTCAAGAGTTAAGTCTTATTTGTTATCTAACATGTCACTTGAGTGTGCAGAGTAAAAAGCCCTAGCGAAGGACTGCTAGGCACTGGCGAAGGAATGCCAGAGTGAAAAGCCCTAGCGAAGGACTGCTAGGCACTGGTGAAGGAATGCCAGAGTGAAAAGCCCTAGCGAAGGACTGCTAGGCACTGGCAAAGGAATGCCAGAGTGAAAAGCCCTAGCGAAGGAATGCTAGGCACCGGGCGAAGGACAGCTCGGCATCCAAGACCTGGCAAAGGACCGTTAGGCAAAAGTCCAACCAGAGGAACGGTTGGCATCAGGTACACTCTCCCGAGAGGAGTAGGTGAGGACGCGTTTCTCGTCGAGGGAACAGTAGGCGTCGGTTCGACCTAGGGTTCCATTTTGGAGACCCAAAGTCAGAACCAAGACAGCCAAGGCTGTATAAACTAATATTTTATTGTTTTATTGTGTTTTGGACTAACCCTGGATGCAGGACCGAAGGAACGAGTGTCTGCAGCTCAGAGAGCCTCAAAGGAATGAGGCAATAGCTGACCAGGGCGCCCGGAGTGTCCCGGGCGCCCCCAAGGTGAACACAAAACACAAGAAAACAAAGGGAGCTCCGACAGTTCAACTCCCGGGCTCCCCCGTGCTCCCGGGCGCCCCCGTGCTCCCGGCCTCCCCCGCTGCTCTCGGGCGCCCCCAGTGACAGCTACCGAAGCAGCTCCCCTCGAAGCCAAGAAGATAGAAGTTTGACCCGGTCAATCCGGGCGGCCCGAGCGCTCCGGGCACCTCGGTCAAAGCTAATCCCGATTTTGAAGGGATCATATGTTGACCGCGCTGGAGACGGATCGTCCGCCATATGGGGGGGCGCCCCCGACGTCCCGGGCGCCCCCAGGCCCTATATAAAGGGCCCTCGACCCCAAGCTTCGAACATCACTTCAATCAACGCTTCCACGCTCTTCTGCTCTTGCGCCTCGCTCCGGAAACCTCCCAACTCGAGCCGACGACGTCCCGCTGCCCCGAAAAAGACAACCTACATCGGACGTCGGTAAAAGAAGAGTCTCTTTTTAATTATTTAGTTTACTGTGCTGAATTTGTAAATCAATTCTTGTAAACTGTTATTACGCTTCATATAGAATTGCCCAAAGTAAACGATCAACGATCGTGGGCCTTGGAGTAGGAGTCGACCTAGGCTTCGAACCAAGTAAAAATTACTGTGTTTGCGTGTTTGCCTTTATCTTCCGCTGTGCAATCGCTTTTTACATAAATCCGAACGTTTTTCGATATTCACCCCCCTCTATCGGTTCTCTCGATTCAACAAGTGGTATTAGAGCGGGGAAGTTCAAACTTGGTGCAACCACCAGTTTGAAAACTTTTTTTTCGGATTTTTATTTTCTTTTTCTCGTTCGAATTTTCTTTTTCCAGTTAATCGAGGTTGGTGCAACACCCCTCGCTATTTCATTTTATTCATCCCGCACTACTAATCCAAGACCTAGTTTTGGGAAATTTTTTTTTCGTTAGTTTCTTTTTCCAGATTAAATGGCCATACAAGAAGGATTTAGCACCGCCAGACCTCCACTCTTCAGTGGAGAAGACTTTTCCTACTGGAAAAGTCGAATGGAGGTCCACCTGAAAACTCAGGTGGACATGTGGATCATCATCCAGTCCGGACTGGAGATCCCCAAAAACGCCGAAGGAATACCGCAGACCTACTCAGAATGGGACAACGCCCTAAAGCGCAAAATTGAAGCCGATGCAAAGGCGACCCAGACTCTCCAATGCGGATTGACGAAAGAGGAGCTGAACCGGGTAGGCCCCTTCAACAGTGCTAAGGAGTTGTGGGCAAAATTGATTGAGCTGCACGAAGGAACATCAGACACCAGGATCAGTAAGAGAGACCTGCTCCTAAACAAACTCTACACCATCAAGATGGCCAACAACGAGACAGCAGCCCAACTCCACGCACGAATCCAAGAATTGATGAACGGTCTTCACACTATAGGTCACAAGGTCGAAAACCGTGACCTAATAAGGTATGCTCTAAATGCTTTCTCTAGAAATACCTTGTGGGCATCTATGGTAGATGCATACAAGGTTTCAAGGGATCTCTCTAAAATTAAGTTAGATGAATTGTTTTCTGAGTTAGAACTTTATGAACAGACTAACTGCAATTTGGCCGAGAAAGGAATTGCCTTTGTTGCAGGAAAAATTGGAAGATCGATGTAACACCCCAAAAATTTCCCATATGAAATATTATGAAATATTATTATTAAATATTATGAATTCATGAATATGAAATATTATGGAATTCATGAAATATTATCATGAAATATTATGAAACATTATGAATTCATGAATATGAAATATTATGGAATTCATGAAATATTATCATGAAATATTATGAAACATTATGAATTCATGAATATGAGATATTATGGAATTCATGAAATATTATCATGAAATATTATGAAATATTATGAATTCATGAAATATTATTATTAAATATTATGAATTCATAAATATGAGATGTTATGGAATTCATGAAATATTATTATGAAATATTATGAATTCATGAAATATTATTATTAAATATTATGAATTCATGAATATGAAATATTATGGAATTCATGAAATATTATTATGGAATATTATGAAATATTATGAATTCATGAAATATTATTATTATTATGAAATTTCATGATGGGCTTGGCTTAATGGGCTTGGATGTGGATTAGTGCAAAATGTAATAAAAAGAAGATGTAGAAAGGAGGAAGCAGGGATTGAACCTTGAACCTCCTAGTTGCACTAGCAATGTCTTAACCATTGTACCAAGCCATATTTCATGTAGAGAGAATAAGAAACATGCTTGTTAAAAACTAGGGAAGTGAAGAGACATGTCTCTTCATGAGAAAAGTATAAATAAGGGAAAGAGAAGTTGGAATAACTTCCTCTTCTTCTTCCCCTTCACCCTCACCACCGAAATTCCCTTCTCCCTTTTCATTTTCGAAACACCACCCTAGGGTTCCAACCCTAGGGAATTGGAAGGAGGAAGAAGTCTACAAGGGTCTTACCCTCTACTAGGGTCAAGGGTTCTATAGAAGTGCTAGGAAGGAGAACACTCACCTTCCTTCAACCAAGGGCACCTTAAGATTTTAGAGAAGGAGAAATTCAAGCGAAAGGATGTAAGTAATCCCCTCACCTGCATTACAATAGTTTCGAGTGCCTAAAATGGTTTAAACATAGGATGAAGCTCTTGATGTTTTCGGCCAAGAAGGTTTTTAGGGCTTGCGAGAGTTTAAACTACTCCTATACTTGCATATATTTTTCCTCATGATGTGTGACTAAATAGATGATGATAATATGATGTTTTCCTTGTCCTTAAGCCCCCAAAAACCCGGAGTAGGCTTGCTGGAATTTTCGGTCAAGGACCTCTTTTAGGGCTTAGAGAGGTTTAAACTCCTAGTATGCTTGATAATGACCCTTCCTATGATATGTAAGATGATATATGATGTAAATATGGTTTATTCATGGTTTTAACATGCTTGGAAACTAAGGTATGTATGCTGGAATTTTCTGTAAAGAATGATAAGTAGGACTTAAGAAGGGGTAACAACCCCAACATGCCTTCTAATGTCTCCCCTATGATGCCTACCTTAATGTATGATGTTAGTGTAATATTTTTCATGGTTTATCATACTCTAAACATAGAGTTTATATGCTGGAATTTTCTGATTAAATAAGAATGTGGGCTAAGGGGGAAGCTACAACCCCAATTAGGCACGCCAAGGATACTCATGATATGCTATGAGTAGTATAGGTGATAACATGTCTTCTCCCATGCTTTTTCATGCTCTAAGAATCATGATGTACATGTCTATGTTTAAACTCTTTAAGCACCCTTATGTTAAGCATGGCTTATGTATGATGAAATGCCTAAGAGATGCTTCCCTGTAAGTCGGGACTAAGAGCACTCTTCATGATAAGATAAGAGGCATGCCATGCTCATGATATGACAATGATGTGATAGGTTATGATGATATGCTTATGATATGATAAGAATGTGCTATGCAACCCTAGGTCGACGGACTATGAACGGACCTAGTAAGAAACAAGAATATGCTATGCTTATGATATGATAAAATCCATGTATGCTATTTTACTTTGTATGGCTTGTACCGGATCCTAGCAAGGTCCACGGGTGGGCTCCGGATGCAGCCCCTAGGTCGACGGACTATGAACGGACCTAGTAAGGGGATGGGCTCCCGAGAAGCCCCTAGGTCGACGGACTATGAACAGACCTAGTAAGGGAAGCCCCTAGGTCGACGGACTATGAACGGACCTAGTAAGGGGATGCCCCTAGGTCAACGGACTATGAACGAACCTAGTTTCCCTAGTAGGTTAGAGACTAGCTACCTCGGCCTATTAGGGATGCGTGCATTATGTATGTATGTAAGAGGTACAAGCTGGGATCCCCCAATGATGATGGATGTATGTTTAAGTACCTATATGTATGATTTTAAGAAAAGCATATGCATGAACTCATCCTATGCATGTTTTCAAAAGAGCATCTTGCATTTGCATTTCTTGTCATGACTATATGACTATTATGCTATAAAGGTGAATTATGTTAAGTTCAAGTATGCTTCTTATGATAAGTACATATGCTCCCTTATGCTATGTTAAGTTAAGTGTTTTAATGCTATGCACTATTATGACATGATGTTTTCTCTACTTGATGGAACGTATGATTTTGTGAGTAGGAAAGGATCTTACTAAGCTATATGCTTATAGTTTCCATGTTTCCCTTGTACTGCAGAAAAAGGTAAGGAATGGATAAACTAAAGGGAGCAGCAGGAGGGGCAAAGATGTGTGTGGTGGTGGCATGGTGGAAGAAGATCTACTCATGTTTTATTTAGTTATGCATATGCTGAGTATTGCATGTTAAATGTTGAATCATACTTACTAAGTTGCTACTTGCAGATAATTAGACTCATATGGATATTTCATGCTCACTCTTGCTCATATGCTAAGTACTTAGTTTATACTTGCTAAAGAACTTTAGTATTATGTTATCCTTCCTCGTACTTACTCCTCTATCTTAAGAAATGACCATGTGACATGCTTCTATTATGCAAATAAGAATGTGAAGGTACCTAGCATGCTCTCCTCAATGTCTAAGATGTTTAAAAGGTTTCATGCCTTACATGTTCAAGTACAAGATTATACATGTATCATGTTCAAGTTTCAAGTTTCAAAATGCTTCCGCTAAAACGAAATGAAAAAAAAAATTATGTTCGCGTAACCCTGCCCTAGTGTGAGAAGGGCGGGCGTTACAATCGACAAAGAAGAAACCTCAACCTGAACCCGAGTCCAACTCAGACTCAGACGCAGAAGACGAAGAAGGAGATCAATCTGAGCTGGTCCGACTGGCCTGAAGCTACTATAAAAAATTGAAAAACCATGTCAACACACGGAGGACAAGCCGAAGAAAGGACGAACCAGCTGAACCCGCAAATAACAAAAACAAGCCCAACGTAACCTGCTACGAGTGCAAGAAGAAGGGCCACTACAAGACGGAGTGCCCAAACCTAAAGGAGAACAAAAAGACAAGAAGAAAGAAAGCATTCCAAGCAACCTGGGACGAATCTTCATCATCAGAAGAAGAAGAACCCCAGTCAAACCTACTAGCGCTGACCGCTTCAGAAGAAGTCGAGACCGAGTCAGAGTCAGAAAAGGACGACGACAGACTAACCTTTTCAGAAGACGGCGAAATCAAGGTAAGCGGTTTCAATAAAAGTCAATTGAACGAACTTATTTCCTTTCTTTCTCGAGACTTGGCGAAAGCCAAACTCCGAGTCGAATCTCTCCGACAGGAAGTAAAACTCCTGAAAGAGGGAGCTGACTCTAAATCCTTAGCCGAGAAAGTTCAAGAAGGAACTCCTACTCAAGTTGAAAAACTTGAGAAAGAGAACTCCCTGAAAACTCAGGTTAAGGATCTTAGAGTGGCCTTAGAACGATTCACTTCTGGTTCTAAGGGTGTTGACATGATTCTTGGAAAACAGAAGTCCGTTCTAAATTGATCCGGACTTGGCTATAGAACCAAATCCCGACAAAAATCTTACTTTGCTGTACTGAATCAGTCCAGAAGTAAAGTTTAGGCATGGGTACCTAAATTGTGCCTGAACAAACCAACTGGATCAAATCAGTATTGGATCCCCAAGGACAAGATTCACATCTTGCCTAATTGTTATCGTGGCTATAGTCTAGGGGGAGCCAAATTAAAAACTATTTTTATTGTTAAATAGAATTTAATTCTTTCAATTTGCCTGATTGATTGTTTATTTAAACTTATGCAATTTACCATGCTTAGACTTAGGTTAGTATAAGGACAGAACAAACTTAACTGAAACTTGAAAACATAATATTGGGTGGAGGTGAGATGATAGTACGTTAGGGAAACCAAGTCTAATAAGATCAAGTTCACTTGGTCTCTTTAGACTGGTGAAACTAGCCGAAGCTACCGATCCAAAATCCAAACTAGTTAGACCAGAACTTTTTCAAAGATTAATTTTGAAAATGAAACTTCATTAAACGGCTTTGTCAAGGAAAGGGTTGATGATCCAATAAGGCTATGGCCAAAGAAGGCCTAGTGCCTCGCCAAGACCTGGAAGCTAATTTTTGAATTTCAAATTCAAATTACTTTTTGTAAAATTCAAATCTAACACAATTTTCAGTTAAGTATAGATTCAAACATCTCCTTTCAAATAAATTGAAATGTGTTCAAAAATTAATTAAGAGTTTCAAAATAAATCATGGTTTTCAAAAATTCTTTTATCAAAACCTGTCTCACGAAACCTATAAGGCTAACGTGATTGAAAACCCTAGATTGGGTGAGACAGTAAGAATAAACTCAATTATAATTATTCTAATACCTATATTGTAGTCAAATTGGTCAAACCATGGTCAACATAGTCAAAACATGAACAACATAGTCAAACCATGGTCAAAGCAGTCAAACCATAGCCAAACCATGGTCAAACCGATTAAACCATGGTCAAACACAAAATTTGTCTCTTCGCTACAGTCCCGGGTGCCCGTGACTCCTCGGGCGCCCCACCCCACCTTTTTCTTACTCCCTAATCAAAAAGCTGCCTCTGCCCTTGACCAAGGCGCCCGGAACCATGCGGGCGCCCCCATCGTACTCGATGCAGCAAAGGCTGTAAAAGCAGCCTGATGAGGGCGCCCGGGCTGTCCCGGGCGCCCCCAACCAGACAAAAACACTGCCTTTGGCAGCAACCCTGACCGGGGCGCCCGGAAGCTCCCGGGCGCCCCCGTTGATCTGCCTATATAAGGCACCCGAATTCCCCCTCTCTTCCCACACCAAAATCAACTTCCTTCTTCACTTCTTTCCCTCCAAGGAGATCTTGCAAGTCCTCATCCTTAACTATGCCTCCCCGAGCTGCCCGGTATAATTTTTATTTTTATTACATTTAAATTTATTTTTAATGCAATATCTTCATGTTTCTTTTAATTTTCTTAACTTAGAAGACGCCGACCAAACCCGACCAACCCCGGTGCCGAACCAAGTCCTGACCCTAGATTCCCTACCCTAGAATTATGTAACAAGTTTGCTCAAACCATTTACAAGCCCATTAAAACAAGTTATCTTAATAGACACTTCTTTACCCAATCATGCCCCGTAGCCATGAATATTATCAACTTCTATCAATTAGATAATCTTGTCTTCTGCACTCATACCATTAATGAATCCTTATGTGCAGAATTCTACAATAACATAATTCGACAAGATAATCTCATGTTTCACACTACTGTCCAAGGGATACCTCTGTCTATCACCCCTACTTTGTTGAACCGATTCCTTGGACTACGACCCTCTCAGTCCACATTTTGCTGCTATCCACCTAGGAATCCTCCATTTGATCCTCCCTATTCTCACATTACCTTAGACACTATCCACGCCTACTTCTATAGGGAAGCAAACCTCCCCGCAAATAGACGATTCCAAGCCGTTGACCTTCAGGCACAGGACTATGCCCTATACAGAGTCCTGGTCCGCTGTATCCTACCACTCTCCACTAGAGATCTCGGGACCATGCGACCCTTTCATGCCTTTCTTTTGTATGCCCTAGTCCATCACCTTGACATAGACATTGGACTACACATGTTTCATACTATTCTACATGCGTCCAGTGTCACGACCCAGGGACGAGTGCGTACTCCATTCTGCCATATTATCACCTCTCTCCTTCATCACTACGGTCGTGACATAACCGTGGGTGAAATAACCGCTATGACCGACTTTGATGAAATAGGATTTAGGAACTTCTCGTTAGCGGGTCTGAGGTATCGGCCACTGGGGTTCTGAGTTAGAGACGACAGCAGGCCGGAGCTCCGATCGACTCAGACGAGGAGGTCGACGTTGACATCGGAGATCTAGCAGCAGCAGCCCGAGCGCACATAGACGAGCCCGATCCACCGACACTCTACGATCGAGTGGCACAGCTAGAGACACGTGTTCAGAGCCTCCGAGAAGAAGTGGAGGCCAATCATGCCGAAAACATGGAGGCAAATCTGGGCTACTACAACAATTACATGAGCGCCCTTAGAGCCGAGAGGGAGGCCAGAGAGGCACAGTACAGAGCTGACAGGGAGCCCAGAGATGCAGAGTATCACGAGATGATGACTCTATTTCGATCCTGGCAGCCAGGCTCCTCTGATCATCCCGGTCCCTCGTCCTAGATTTGCTTAGTATTGTACCAGTACCTATTTGACTGCCCCTACTCAGTAGGGTTGACTTATGTTTGACTGTATGACTGTGTTGACTATTCTATGTTGACTAGCTTATGAGTACTGGTTTCTTGTCTATTCAGCAGTTAGGATTGTGCTCTGTAGAATAGATTAACTTTACTGTTGATTATTTTTTTCTTGACTTAAAAATCAGTTTCTAAAAATAGATTTTTGAAAAACTATTTTTCTTAATTTCAAAATCAGTATGTTTACTGTTTTTCTTTACTTTTCGACTTAATTTTCTTTTAAAAACTACCCCCTTTCAAAACTAGGGTTTTTTCGCAAATGGACTTAGCTTAGGCCCTAACCCTAGAACTGCATGCACCTATAGATTTAGAAGCCAACATCTTACAAGCACCTTAGGGTACTTTGATTGATAACCTAGAAAGGGTTGAGATGCTTAGGTCTTTGTCTTAATTCAAGATGCTTTAAGTCAGTGCATCTGCAGTAATTGGGGCACTAAATACAACTTTTACAGCAATCCAGTTAAGTGTCAAGTTTAGAAAATCTAACTTGAACAGAAACACTTAATTGACTAACTCTAGTGAAAACTACTGCTTATAACAGTTAGTAAGTAGCTAAATGGGTTAGACAGGTCCCTACAAGAGAAAATTAACTGATTTGGTCTAAATCTTGGTTCAGTACAGCAAAATCATACGAATATTTTTCCTTTATGAAAGTCATTTCTTTTATGCAATTTATTTCTGCAATATCTATCTGTTTTTGATATATGGCAAAGGGGAGAGAGAGATAGGAAAGGAGAGAGTTCAAATTCTTCAAATTTTTTTCAAACTCTCAAAATGTTTTTTCAAAAAGTTAGCTTCAAATTTTTTGAAAACTCTCAAAATGTTTTTTCAAAAAGTTAGCTACTTTTCAAAGCTTTTTCAAAACCTTTCTAGAAATACCTTAAGCTTTTGTTTTAAGCAAATCCTACTAAGTTTTTATAAGTCTTTAAGCTTAAGTTTTTCAAAACTTCCATAAGTACTTTAAGCTTAAGTTTTTCAAAACTTCCATAAGTACTTTAAACTAAATTTACTAAGTACTTAAATTATTTCAAAAATTTACTAAGTACTTAAATTGTTTCAAAGTTTACTAAGTGCTTAAGTTTTTCAAATCCTACTTAACTTAAAAGTTTTCAAAAACTTTTTGAGTACTTTAAACTTAAGGCTTCAAATTTTTGTTAAGTACTCTAAATTCATGCTTTCAAAAATTCCCCTATGAACGTTTAAAACTTAAGTTATCAAAAGATTTCCAAAGTATCTAAACTTAAGTTTTCAAAGTGCAAAATAATTCCAAGTAAGGTTTTTTTTACCCCACGACGTTTTGAAAAAATCTAGGGGGAGATTCCCTCCAGGGGAGGGAACAAATGTTTATGCTTTTGATTAAACTTAACATTTGGAACTAGGGTTGCCATAAATCAAAAAGGGGGAGATTGTTGGTGCAGAAAGCACCAAAAGTCAAACCTGTGTTTTGATAATGGCAACAGGGTTCAAGAGTTAAGCCTTATTTGTTATTTAACATGTCACTTGAGTATGCAGAGTAAAAAGCCCTAGCGAAGGACTGCTAGGCACTGACAAAGGAATGCCAGAGTGAAAAGCCCTAGCGAAGGACTGCCAGAGTGAAAAGCCCTAGCGAAGGACTGCTAGGCACTGGCGAAGGAATGCCAGAGTGAAAAGCCCTAGCGAAGGACTGCTAGGCACTGGTGAAGGAATGCTAGGCACTGGCGAAAGAATGCCAGAGTGAAAAGCCCTAGCGAAGGACTGCTAGGCACTGGCAAAGGAATGGCAGAGTGAAAAGCCCTAGCGAAGGAATGCTAGGCACCGGGCGAAGGACAGCTCAACATCCAAGACCTGGCAAAGGACCGTCAGGCAAAATTCCAACCAGAGGAACGGTTGGCATCAGGTACACTCTCCCGAGAGTAGTAGGTGAGGACGCGTTCCACGTCGAGGGAACAGTAGGCGTCGGTTCGACCTAGGGTTCCATTTTGGAGACCCAAAGTCAGAACCAAGACAGCCAAGGCTGTATAAACTAATATTTTATTGTTTTATTATGTTTTGGACTAACCCTGGATGCAGGACCGAAGGAACGAGTGTCTGCAGCTCAGAGAGCGTCAAAGGAATGAGGCAATAGCTGACCAGGGCGCCCGGAGTGTCCCGGGCGCCCCCAAGGTGAACACAAAACACAAGAAAACAAAGGGAGCTTCGACAGTTCAACTCCCGGGCGCCCCCGTTGCTCCCGGGCGCCCCCTGCGTTGCGGGCGCCCCCAGTGACAGCTACCGAAGCAGCTCCCCTCGAAGCCAAGAAGATAGAAGTTTGACCCAGTCAATCCGGGCGGCCGAGCGCTCCGGGCGCCCCGGTCAAAGATAATCCCGATTTTGAAGGGATCATATGTTGACCGCGTGGAGACGGATCGACCGCCACGTGGGGGGCGCCCCCGACGTCCCGGGCGCCCCCAGGCCCTATATAAAGGGCCCTCGACCCCAAGCTTCGAACATCACTTCAATCAACGCTTCCACGCTCTTCTGCTCTCGCGCCTCGCTCCGGAAACCTCCCAATTCGAGCCGACGACGTCCCGCTGCCCCGAAAAAGACAACCTACATCGGGCGTCGGTAAAAGAAGAGTCTCTTTTTAATTATTTAGTTTACTGTGCTGAATTTGTAAATCAATTCTTGTAAACTGTTATTACGCTTCATATAGAATTGCCCAAAGTAAACGATCAACGATCGTGGACCTTGGAGTAGGAGTCGACCTAGGCTCCGAACCAAGTAAAAATTACTGTGTTCGCGTGTTTGCCTTTATCTTCCGCTGTGGAATCGCTTTTTACATAAATCCGAACGTTTTCCGATATGTTATTACGCTTCATATAGAATTGCCCATAGTAAACGATCAACGATCGTGGGCCTTGGAGTAGGAGTCGACCGAGGCTCCGAACCAAGTAAAAATTACTGTGTTTGCGTGTTTGCCTTTATCTTCGCTGTGCAATCGCTTTTTACATAAATCCGAATGTTTTCCGATATTCACCCCCCCTCTATCGGTTCTCTCGATCCAACAGTATTTTTCCAAGGACTAGTTGTGAATGTTTAACTCAAGCTTGAAAGTTATTCTTCGTTTAATGATTTGGGTTTTCTAATAAAATGGGGGGTTTTTGGCGATAAGGAAATGATAATATGAAATAGCAATTCGGAATGAAATAGACTTAACTAAGCAGAAATGACTTAGGAAGTTGCAGAAATAATACATCCACTCACGTGCTGCGCGCGGTGCCAGTCGGAATCGCAGAAAGAGAACTCTACTGCGATCTGATCGTACTCAACATGCAGGATTATGATGTCATAATGGGAATGGATTTCCTGAGCAAATACGGTGCTTCTATCGAGTGTCATAATCGAAAGGTGATCTTTCGACCCGAGGCAGATTCTATGTTTGAATTTATCGGGGAGCCAAGGAAAAGAACCGGGAAACTTTTATCGACTCTCCAAGCACAGAAGATGTTAGACAAGGGATATACTGGATTTCTGGCACATGTGGTTGATGCAAGTCAAATAAAGGACCAGAGGCTGGAAGAAGTTAGGATTGTATGCGACTACCCAGAGGTGTTCCCGGACGAATTACCAGGATTAGCTCCCGATAGAGAAGTGGAATTCGAGATTGAATTGGTTCCTGGTACTAACCCGATCTCCAAGGCACCTTACCGTATGGCGCCGGCTGAATTAAAGGAACTTCAAGAGCAACTACAGGAGTTACTCGATAAGGGATTCATTTGCCTAGTCATTCCCCATGGGGAGCTCCGGTGCTATTTGTAAAGAAGAAAGACGGATCTATGCAAATGTGCATAGATTATCGAGCACTGAACAATGTGACGATCAAGAAGAGGTATCCCCTTCGGAGGATAGATGACCTATTTGACCAATTGAAGGGAGCCACCATTTTCTCGAAAATCGATCTAAGGTCTGGTTATCATCAAGTCAGAGTAAAACAGGATGATATCCCAAAGACGACTTTTCGAACACGGTATGGGCATTTTGAATTCGTTGTTATGCCCTTCGGTGTGACAAATGCTCCTGCTATGTTTATGGACCTTATGAATCGGGTATTCTCATCTTTCCTTGACAAATTTGTGAACGTCTTCATTGACGATATTCTTATTTATTCGAGAACCCACGAAGAGCACGCCGAGCATCTGAAGATAGTATTACAGATTCTTCGGGAAAAACAACTGTACGCAAAGTTCTCCAAATGTGAGTTCTGGCTCGATCAAGTAGGCTTTTTGGGCCATATTATTTCCAGAGATGGGGTTATGGTAGACCCAACAAAGATTGAAGCTATGAATAACTGGAGCCAGCCAAAGAATGCCAGCGAAATCAGAAGTTTTCTCGGGTTGGCGGGCTATTATCGAAAATTTGTGGAGGACTTCGCAAGAATTGCAGCCCCTCTAACGACCCTCACCCAGAAAGATAAAATGTACGAATGGATAGAAAGCTACGAAAGGAGTTTCTTGGAGCTAAAAAGGAGACTTACAAGTGCTCCAATTCTTACCCTCCCAGAAAGTAACCAAAGCTTCGACATGTATAGCGACGCCTCCAAACTAGGACTCAAAGTTGTACTTATGCAGAAGGGTAAAGTCATTGCCTACGCCACCAGGCTGTTGGTGCAGGAAGCACCAGATCGAACCTTGTTTTGATATTGGCAAAGGATTCAAAGTTAAGGGTTGTTTGTTATCTAACAATGCTACTTGAGTGTACAGGAAAAGCCCTAGCGAAGGAATGCTAGGCACTGGCGAAGGACTGCTAGACAGAAGAAAAGCCCTAGCAAAGGACTGCTAGGCTCTGGCGAAGGACTGCCAGAATAGACAAACCCTAGCGAAGGAATGCTAGGCACTGGCGAAGGGCTGCCAGAAGAAAAGACCTAGCGAAGGGCTGCTAGGCACCAAGCGAAGGGCAGCTTGGCAACTCAAGACCTGGCGAAGGACTGCCGGGCAAAAGTCCAACTGGAGGATCCGGTTGGCATCAGGTAAACTCTCCCGAGAGGAGTAGGTGAGGACGCGTTCCCCTAGAGGGAACATTAGGCGTCGGTTCGACCTAGGGCTCCATTTTGGAGACCCAAAGTCAGAACCAAGACAGCTAAGGCTGTATAAACTAACATAATATTTGCTGTTTTGGACTAACCCTGGATGCAGGACCGCAGGACTGTGTATCTGCAGCTCAGAGAACCTCAAGGAGTGAGGCAGTAGCTGAGCAGGGCGCCCCGGAGGTTTCGGGCGCCCCAGAGTCAACCGAAGTCAGCAGACAAGAAAAGCCCCGACAGCAGCATTTCGGGGCGCCCCTGATGTTTCGGGCGCCCCGCGCGCTCCGGGCGCCCCGCGTGTCGCGGGCACCCCATGTGCCCCCACTGCCAGCTGCCGAAGCGCGCCCTCGCGAAGAAATGGATGAAGCTTGACCGGTCAACCGGGCGCCCCGGCGCGTCGGGCGCCCCGGTCAAGGTTATCCCGAAGTCGAAGATCAGCCGACCAGAGGCACGCCGGATCAGAGCCACGTGGGGGGCGCCCCGAGCATTCCGGGCGCCCCCAGCCCTATATAAAGGCCCTCGACCCCATTTAAATATCAATTCCATTGAACGCAATCACGCTCTTCTGCTCCCGCGCTCTGCTCCAGAACCCTCCAGACTCGAGATACAAGCGCCGGCGACGTCCAACTGCTCTGGAACTTCGATTTACACCGGACGTCGGTAACAAAGAAAAGCTGTCTTTTTTTCTTACTGCAATTTACTGTAATCAATCTTTGTAAAATTGTTTTGCGCGATTATAGTATTGCCCATAGTAAACGGTCAACGACCGTGGGCCTTGGAGTAGGAGTCGACCCAGGCTCCGAACCAAGTAAAAATCTTGGTGTTCGCATTGTCTGATTTTGATTATTCCGCTACGCAATTGCTCTTTACGAAATCCGAACGATTTGCGACATTCACCCCCCCTCTATCGCATCTCTCGATCCAACAAGTGGTATCAGAGCGGGGTTATTCAAAATTGGTGCAACCACCACTTTGAAATTTTTTTTCGGATTTTTTTTCGCTTTATTTTTCAAATAAATAATATCTGTGAGTGTATTTAAAATATCCTTACGCCTTTTTCAATTCTGAATTCTCATTTCTCACCATAAGTCAGAATTGATAAAAGAATCAATTTGTGAAAACTTGTCGTAAATTTTTTTTTATTATTTTAATATTTTCCTCGAAATTCGTGCTATCTTAATTCGAGAAATTTTTTTTCTTACTTTTTCTTCATTAATCAAAATTGTTAAGGTCAACATTTTCAAAAATTTTTTATTATTATTTTACCTCGAAATTCGTGCAAACACCTTTTGAGCTTGTTTTTCTCTCTCTCTCGCACTACTAATCCAAGACCAAGTCTTGGTACATCTCTATTTTTTTTCCTTGTGTGCAAGATTTATCCTTAATGGCCAATCAAGAATGGAACAGTGTTCGTCCGCCTCTATTCTCTGGCGAGAACTTCAGAACCTGGAAAAGTCTAATGGAATCCCACCTGAAGGACAATCTAGATCTCTGGTTGATAATTCAAACAGGGTTCCACCTCCCTACAGAAGATGGACTATCAATTGCATGGGACAAACTGGATGAACCAACCCTCAACCAAATTGAGACTGATGCAAGAGCAACTGCAATTCTTCAATGCGGTCTAACTAACGAACAACTCAAGCTAGTTGGATCCTTCAACTGTGCTAAAGAAATGTGGGAGAAACTAATCAACCTACATGAAGAGAGCTCCGACATTGAGGTACTTGATGTCCAAGCACCGATAGCCGAATCAGAATCTGAACTCGAATCCAGAATCGAAATCGAACCAGTAGAATCAGACGACGAACTGACTAAGACGGTAACTAATTTTGAATCTTTTTCTAAATTAGAATTGAATAATCAAATAGATACTATAATGGTCGAGAAAGGTATAAGTTTTATTGCAGGGAAAACTCCAAGAGAACTGCAAAAGAGGCCTCAACTAGAACCTGAGTTCAACTCAGACTCAGAATCTGACGACAAAGAAAGGTATCCTCGGAAACTTGTCCGGTTAGCTCGCGACCACTACAAAATACTGAGGAAACAATCAAGCAAAGGGAAGATGGCTAAAATCAAGGGGGAGACCTCCAAAAGGGAATCAAATGGTAAATTTACAGTATTTAATAATCCATTATTTACTATGAACAACATGATTAATTCATATGAAAATGTAATTCATAACATTGCTTATTGCGAAAATCTAGAATATTATTACCATTTTGAAGTGACTTAAATAATTTTTTATTAAATTGCATGTTTGATTGATTGATTGTTTATTTAATTTCTGCAATTTACCATGCTTAGACTTAGGTTTAGTTAGCTTAAGGACTTAACCAATTACTTGAAATTTGAAAACATAGTATTGGGAGGAGGTGAGATGATAGTACGTTGGGGAAACCAACTCTAATAAGATCAAGTCTACTTGGTCTCTTTAGACTGGTGAAACCAGCCGAAGCTACCGATCCAAGACCCAAGCTAGTTAGACCAGAAAATGACCTAATTTAATTTGAAAATGAAATTTCATTAAAAGGCTTTGTCAAGGAAAGGGTGGATGATCCCATAAGGCTACGGCCAAAGAAGGCCTAGTGCCTCGCCAAGACCTGGAAGCCAATTTCTGAAATTCAAATTCAAATTATCTTTTGTCAAATTCGAATCTAACACAAATTTCAAATAATTATAGATTCTAATCTGTTTTCAAAATTTCTATTTTTCAAACTTATTCTGTTTCAAAAATCACTTAATCAGTGTTCAAAATTTCTGCTTTCTAAACTTATTTTTTTCAAATCTGTTTTCAAAATTAAATAACTTTTTTCAAAATAAATGAAAATTCCTTTTCAAAATTAATTTTTACCTTCAAACCTGTCTCACAAGAACTTTTAAGGCTAACTGTTTGAAAACCCTAGATTGGGTGAGACAGGAAAATTAAGTTCAAATTAAAATTTCTTTTATGTTGTGTTTTAATTCAGAGGATAATTTCAACATAGTCAACATAGTCAACACTAAAGCCCCTTAAGAAATTTAGATAAAAGTCAGACGATGTCGGATACAGGGGAAGTTTCCTTTAATATTTTTCAAAAATTGATTCAAAAGCCTTCGTATATTACTATCTATTTGAAAAATTATTATCATTTCAAAATGTTCTTCGAAAACTGTGTTATCATTCCAAATTGTGTTGAAAATTACTATACTCAAAATTATCTTCATTCCAGATTGAATTTTCTAAAATTATCTTCTTGAAAATTACTATACTCAAAACCATACTCTTTTGATTTTAATAAACCCTAAAGACACAGAGGAAGGTCCATTTCATGATCCACTAGGACTCCTAGGAAGTGTCAAATTTAGGGGGAGTTTGATTCAAAAGAAGAATTTTTGAATTTTTTTTGGTAATTATTTTAAAGTTATTAGATAATTCTTATAATTTAAATCAAACCCTAAAACTCAGAGGAAGATCACTTGTAGTCAACAAGCTTCCTAGGACTGGGTCAAGTTTAGGGGGAGATCAAATTAAAAGAATTGTTGAAAATTTTTCAAAATATATGTTTTCATGCACTGCAAGTTTAAAATCCTTTTGAAAACATAAATAATTTTTTGTTCAAAATATTATTATTATTGTGGCCTATGAAATTGCTTTTGAAATAATATTTACTTGGGTTGGCGAATTTCCAGGACACTTAGGAAAATATCCTTGTAGTCAACAAGGTTTCCTAGGATTGTGTCAGACTGGAAAATAAACCAAGTCAAGCAAAATATTGTGTCTTCAAAAGGTCATACATTTTTCAAAATGTACTAGCATATACTTTCAAAGTACTATCATTTTTTTTGGAGATAGTATTTACTTGAATTGGAGAACTTTTCCAGGACACTTAGGGAAATGTCCTTGTAATCAACAAGGTTTCCTAGGATTGTGTCAGACTGGAAAAGAAACCTAGTCAAGTAAAATATTTTATTTTCAAAATGCATAATACTTTTCAAAAATTACTCATATCTTTCAAAGTCTAATATTTTTCTAAAAGTACTTATGTGTTTCAAATCATAATTTATTTCAAAAGTACTTATGTCTTCAAAAATGCATAATATCTTTCAAAAAGTACTGCTATTTTTCAAAATATAATGTTTCCAAAAGTACAAATATTTTTCAAGGCAAAAGTGTTCTAAGTGCGTGAAGCTTTTAAAGATTTGCCTACAAATACATTTTTTAAAATGGATTTAATCTAGAAATTTAAGTTTTTTTATGCCTTCAAAATTATTCTAAGTATCTTTTTGCTTTCAAAATTCATAGGCTCTGATACACAAACATTCTCCTTATCACTTCCTTCAAAATATTTTTCTTAATTGAACTTAAAAATGGTCTAAGGAGAAGAATTTAACATTAAGGGGGAGAGATAGGAAAGAAAAGAGGGAATCAAAATTTTCAAATTTGAATTTCAAAAACATCCGAAGTACTTAATTTTTTCAAAATCAATTTAAGTACTTGATTTTTTACTTAATTTTTTTAAAATACAACTTAAGTACTTAACATTTTTTTCCAATTACTTAACTATTTCTTTCAAAAATTATTTCTAAGTCTTTCTCAAAAATTATTTCTAAGTACTTAACAATTCCTTTCAAAAATTTATTTCAAGTATTTAAATGAGTTTAGTACTTAACTATTTTTAAACCAAGTACCTGACACTTAATTTTTCAAACTTCTCAAAAGTACTTGCTTTATACTTGAAAATTATCTAAGTGTAAAAAGTTTTGAAAATATTTTTACTCTGTTTTTGAAATACTTTGTCAAAAACATGAAGCACTCATAAATCCCTGTTAGATACCTTGTTCAACCATGCCTGTTTTTGATATATGTCAAAGGGGGAGGAAAGGTCAAAGTTAAGAGTTGTAAATACAAGTATTCAGGGTTTTAGGGGGAGTATGAAAAATAAATATTTTTTTTCAACTCTTCATTTATTCTATTCATAAATAGTTATACTTCATTGCTTAACCTTTTGTGCTTAAACTGTTATAAGTTTTTCCTTAACTTTGAATTGTGTTGCCATAATCAAAAAGGGGGAGATTGTTGGTGCAGGAAGCACCAGATCGAACCTTGTTTTGATATTGGCAAAGGATTCAAAGTTAAGGGTTGTTTGTTATCTAACAATGCTACTTGAGTGTACAGGAAAAGCCCTAGCGAAGGAATGCTAGGCACTGGCGAAGGACTGCCAGACAGAAGAAAAGCCCTAGCAAAGGACTGCTAGGCTCTGGCGAAGGACTGCCAGAATGGACAAACCCTAGCGAAGGAATGCTAGGCACTGGCGAAGGGCTGCCAGAAGAAAAGACCTAGCGAAGGGCTGCTAGGCACCAACGAAGGGCAGCTTGGCAACTCAAGACTTGGCGAAGGACTGCCGGGCAAAAGTCCAACTGGAGGATCCGGTTGGCATCAGGTAAATCTCCCGAGAGGAGTAGGTGAGGACGCGTTCCCCTTGAGGGAACATTAGGCGTCGGTTCGACCTAGGGCTCCATTTTGGAGACCCAAAGTCAGAATCAAGACAGCCAAGGCTGTGTAAATAACTTAGTAATTGCTGTTTTGGACTAACCCTGGATGCAGGACCGAAGGACTGTGTTTCTGCAGCTCAGAGAGCCTCAGAGGAGTGAGGCAGTAGCTGAGCAGGGCGCCCCGGATGGTTTTGGGCGCCCCCAGAGTCAACCCAAGTCAGCAGAGCAAGTAAACGCCCCGACAGCAGCACATTTCGGGGCGCCCCGGATGTTTCGGGCGCCCCGCGCGCTCCGGGCGCCCCGCGTGTCGCGGGCCCCCACTGTGCCCCCACTGCAGCTGCCGCAGCTCACCCTCGCGAAGAAGGATGAAGCTTGACCGGTCAACCCGGGCGCCCCGCGCGCGTCCGGGCGCCCCAGGTCAAGGTGACCCGAAGAAGCCGAATCAGCCTGACCAGAGGTCGCCGGATCGTAAGCCACGTGGGGGGCGCCCCGAGCATCCCGGGCGCCCCCAGCCCTATATAAAGGACCCTCGACCCTCTTCTTCAAGTATCAATTCCATTGAATGCAATCACGCTTTTCTGCTCCCGCGCTCTGCCCCAGAACCCTCCAGACTCGAGATACAAGCGCCGGCGACGTCCAACTGCTCTGGAACTTCGATTTACACCGGACGTCGGTAACAAAGAAAAGCTGTCTTTTCCTTACTACAATTTACTGTAATCAATCTTTGTAAAATTGTTTTGCGCGATTATAGTATTGCCCATAGTAAACGGTCAACGACCGTGGGCCTTGGAGTAGGAGTCGACCCAGGCTCTGAACCAAGTAAAAATCTTGGTGTTCGCATTGTCTGATTTTAATTATTCCGCTACGCAATTGCTCTTTACAAAATCCGAACGATTTGCGACATTCACCCCCCCTCTCTCGCAATTCTCGATCCAACACAGGCAACTCAAAGAACATGAACAGAACTATCCCACTCATGATTTAGAACTGGCCGCTGTGGTCTTCGCTCTCAAGATATGGAGGCATTATCTGTATGGAGTGCAGTGTAGGATTTATACAGACCACCAGTGTCTGCGATATTTCTTCACTCAGAATGACTTAAATATGAGGCAACACCGATGGCTCGAGTTGGTGAAGGACTACGACTACGAGATCTTCTACCATCCAGGGAAGGCAAACAAAGTGGCCGATGCACTCAGCCTGAAGTCCAGTGCCACCTTGATGTCCGTATCTATATTACCCCGGCCACTCGGAAGAGAAATTATGAATTACAGAGTCGAGATCATTTTTGGACGGCTTTCTACCATGACAATATCGTCGACACTATTCGACGACATACTGGAAAAACAAAATGGTGACTTGAGTCTTCAGAAAATCAAGCAGGAGATTCTGGAAGGAAAGGACGATGGTTTTCGTATCGCCGACGGGGGAGTAACATACTTTGGGGATCGTCTATGTATCCCTAATGATACGGAGTTGCGGAGAGAAATATTAACAGAAGCTCACGGAACCCCTTATTCGATGCATCCGGGATCCACCAAGATGTATCAAGACTTGAAGAAGAAATTCTGGCGGTCCGGTATGAAGAGAGATGTGGCTCAGCTTGTTAGCACTTGCCTGACCTGCCAACGAGTGAAAGCAGAACACCAGCGACCCGGAGGAGTTCTGCAGCCACTTCCAATTCCGGAATGGAAATGGGAAGATATCTCTATAGATTTCATTTCAGGACTTCCCAGGACTACAAACGGATATGATGCAATATGGGTAATTATGGACAGGTTGACTAAGTCTGCTCACTTCCTAGCAATCAAGATGACTTATTCGATTGAGCAACTAGCTCAATTATATGCTAAGGAGATAATCAGACTTCATGGAGTTCCCAAGACCATCATCTCAGACAGGGATGGTCGATTTACTTCACATTTTTGGGAGTGTGTTCAGAAGTCTCTCGGCACTAAACTACGTTTCAGTACAGCTTTTCATCCTCAGACTGACGGGCAAACTGAACGAGTAAACCAAGTGCTGGAGGACATGTTGCGGGCTTGTGCCCTGGATTTCAAAGGGAGTTGGTGCCGATACCTATGTTTAGCGGAATTCGCTTACAATAATAGCTACCAAGCCACTATCGGAATGACACCTTATGAGGCCTTGTACGGGAGGAGATGTAGGTCTCCAATCTGTTGGTACGAAGGTGGTGAAAAGAAGGAAATGGGACTTAAAACGGATCTTATCGACGACACCACCCGAGCTATACAGAATATTCGGCAACGGATAGAAGCTACTCAGAGCCGGCAGAAGAATTATGCGGATGCCCGGCGTAGGCCACTGGAATTTGAGGTTGGAGATTTGGTTTTTCTCAAAGTGGCTCCCATGAAAGGGGTAACGAGATTTGGGAAGAAAGGAAAACTAAGTCCGTGTTATGTAGGACCATACCCAATTCTGAAAAGAGTCGGCAAGGTGGCATATGAGCTAGAGCTGCCTCAAGAGATGTCGGCTATTCACAACATGTTCCATGTGTCAATGCTCAAGAAATGTATTCCAGACATAGATCAAGTGATCGAGCCGCAGACGGTACAAGTTCAGGAGGACCTAAGTTTTGAAAGCCGACCTATCCAGATCTCGGATCGGGAAATCAAAAAGCTAAGGAACAAGAAGGTACCCTTAGTCAAGGTCCTATGGCAAAGCCAAAGGTTCGAGGAAGCTACCTGGGAACGCGAGGATGAGATGAGACGCAAGTACCCGGAGCTATTCTAAGTTCGAGGACGAACTTTCACGAGGTATGGGGATTGTAACGACCCAGAAAATTTTCTTAATATTTTCTTTAAAATATTGATCATGTTTAGATAATTTTCGAGGAACATAGGGATACTAGTAGGAACCTTAGCATGATTAGTCATGATTTTCTATATGGAATAAGAAGCTAGGTACTAATGGGCTTTCCATGGGTTTTTTTCTAGCACCATGGTTATTAGTGGATTTTAAGTAGAATTTAATATAAATAGAAATGAGTTTAAATTAGGAATATTAGCATGGCTATTGGTAGGCCTTAGGGGGCATTGCCGAAATTAAAAGAAAAAAAATAAAATAAAAATAAAAATAAAATGCATGGACCAAGAATTAAACCTTGGACCTAGTGTAACACCATGCATGTACTAACCAATTCACCTAGCAAGGGAGTGCTATGAGAGAATGAAGAGGAATTTAGGTAAGGCTTAGGGAAGTGAAGGGTCACCATGAGAAGAGGCACCATGCCCCTTCACTTGCCTCATTGCTTAGTATATAAGAGAGGGGAAGGGAAGAGACAACTTAACACTTAAGTTATTTGCCTTATTCTTCCACCAAAACTTCTCTTCTTCCTCTCCTTCATCCTCCTAGCTGAAACCCACAAAGGGTTTGCTCCCTTGGAAAAGCTTCACAAGGGGACCTATTTTTCAAGATCTAAGGGCTTTCTACAAGGCTACAAGGGCTAAGGGTAGTCTAAGGTTGAGGAGGTTTTTCTTTGCTTCTCTAGTCAAGGTTCTAATCAAGATAAACCAAGGTAAGACTCCCTCACCTGTGGTATAATAGTTTTTCCTTGATGTTTACCATGATCTAAGTTTTTGTTGGAAATATATATGTTGAGGAAACCATGGTAGTGATCCCTTAGGTTTCGGCCAAGGCATGGATCAAGACTAGGATGATGTTAAAGCTTTATTTAGGTTTCCTAATGTTTTCTATGGTAAATAAGGAATAAGTTATGAGTTATGAAATTTTTGATGGCACCCTAGGACCTTCTACAAGGTTCGGCCACCACCTCTAATCCATGGGTTAGGATTAGATTTAACCTATAAGCATGACATCTATGATTCCCTATGATTCTATGAATATTGATTGCAAATGGTATAAATTTTTATGGGCCTAGACCCCCCTCTCGGTTTTGGCCATGACCAAGAATAGGGCTAGAACTTAGGGTTAGCCCCAATTATGGGTTCTAATGGCTTCCTAGGGTCTTGTATGTAGTGTATTGGATATTAATTGTGAAGTATGTAAATTTTTCATGGACACATTACCCTCCTAGGGTTTCGGCCAAAGCAAGAATTAGGGCTAGGAATTAGGGTTAACTCCAATTAAGGGTTCTAATGACTCCCTATGGTAGTGTATGTAATTGTATGTGAATGTATGTAATTGTATGTGAATAGATTCAATGATGTTGTATGGTTTCTGATAATGTCCAAACCCTAAATTTATATGTTATGTATTATGACTCTGTATGTTATGTTATGTATCATGTTCTAGTAGGATTTATTTATGAATGTCTTCCATCATATGTTATGAACACATGGGTCGAAGAAGTATGCATGCGTTAGGATAAAACACTGTGGGCATATGTGTAAGATGGTTATGTAAACTTATCCATGTTAGGTTGAATTTTATGAACCTAGTTAGCAAGTATTATGTTCTTATGAATCATACCCCTGCATGTTTTATGATAGATATCATGACCCTGTATGATATGCGATATGTGTCATGTATGTAATGCATGCTTACCTGAGGTACCATGATCATGCAAGCTTTATGGACTAGGATGATGCTCATATCTTAGGATAAAATTATGTATGTATGTCATGTTTATGAATGAAAATGATGAATGAAGATAAAGTTCATGCCTTCGAGGCATAATGATGATATGGAATGAAAATGATGAATGAAGATAAGGCTCATGCCTTCAAGGCATAATGATGATGTTAAGCATTAAAAATGAATGATTATGCCATGTATGTTTTATGAATGAAGAAGCATGTGAAATTATTTTATTTTATGAATGGACTTGTACCGAACCTAAGTAAGGTCCATGGTTCTGGACTACCGATGAAGCTGTCGACTACCGATGAAGCTGTCCACAGTTCTGGGACTACCGATGAAGCTGTCCTTACCCTAGTAGGTCGAGATTAGCTACCTCGTATTTACTTAGGGATGCACACATATGATGTATGAATGTGGTACAAGCCAGGGCCCCCATGATGTTATGATTATGTTTAAGTATTTATAAGTATGATTTTCAAATAAGCATCCTTATGTATATGCATTTGACTCATGCATCCATTCATGTTATGCATTTATGTTAAGAATATGCTTATGATATGCTTATGATTTATGCTAAGAATATCTTATGTATATGCATTTGACTCATGCATCCATTCATGTTATGCATTTATGTTAAGAATATGCTTATGATTTATGCTAAGAATATGCTTATGATTTATGCTAAGAATATGCTTATGAATTGTGTTAAGAAGATGCTTATGTTCATGTTAAGAATTATGCCATGATAAGTATGTTTAGGCTTATGTTCATGTTAAGAGTTATGCCATGATAAGTATGTTTATGCTTATGTTCATGTTAAGAATTATGCCATGATAAGTATGTTTATGCTTATGTTCATGTTAAGAATTATGCCATGATAAGTATGTTTTATGCTTGTGTTCTATGTTAAGAATCATGACCTGTTAAATGTTCATATGATTATGCTTTATGTGACGTATGGATTTTAGTGAGTAGGAAAGGGCCTTACTAAGTCTGTGTGCTTATAGTCTTATTTCCTTATACCGCAGATCAAGCAAGAGGGTATTAAGGGAAACAGCAGGAGGGGCAGAAGCATGTGTGTGGCAGTGACATGGCAAAGGATTCTTCTATTTATACTTGTTGCATGTCTTGTGTTTTGGAAATGCCTCATTAGATTCTATGCTATACTTATGATAGTTATGCCTAAAGAATCACCTACTACTTATGATGCTTATGGATAAGTTACTTGCTACTTATGATGCTTATGGATAAGTTATGGAATGTTTATATCATGATGCTGCATATGCTGTTAATATGCTAAGTTACAATGTCACCATGTTCATGAATGATGGTTAGGACATGAATACATGATTCAAGTATTAGTTGCATGGTTAAACGCATGTGTAATAAGTAAGTTTAAAGAAAAAAATTATTCCGCTGCATTAGGACGTTCATATGCCCTATGTATGTCAGCGTAACGCCGCTATCTCGCCACACCCTAAGGTGTGGGAAAAAGGCGGGCGTTACAACAGCGATCGAGTGGAACCGACAGTGGAAACTGGATTCCAGCGAAACCCTCACCCGAGTCCACTTTCAGCGACAAATTGAATGCAAACTGAACAGAAATTCTACCTCTTTGATCTGAAACCTTGGAAAGATCTTGATCCGATGTGGCCGCGCGATCGGAGAAGAAAACTTGAAGAAAATTGATGAATAGACGAAGAACCACGAAGAGAACTGGCGAAGACGTGACGACCCCCCGAGTGGAGAGGGAATTCCCAATTTAAATCCTCCTTTTGAATTTTGGACGGCTGTGATCATCCTCGCTCCATCCAACGGCTGGATCTTCTCCGATCTAAACCAAACCTTCCAGATCTTGATCTGTGGTCTAGATTAACTCTAACTTGAGCTCTGATTGGTCAGCAGATGATAGATGGCTCAGATCTAGCCGTTTCTTGATCGGACGACCCACATTGATCCACCTCTTGATCCCCTTGATCAAAGCCAAGTAGGAGCTCAAGTCTGATCCAATCTGATCTAGGTCTATGGTCATTTGAAGCCTACAAAATTAGATTCAAAATTAATGCCAAAATATCTCAAATATAGAAAGAATTGTATCCAAAGACAAAATAGAAAGAATTCAGGAAACCTAATGTAAATGCAAACTTAAGCAGATAAATGTGGATCAAAACATGGATTTGAGAGCCTAATTTTAGCAACAAAATGGTAGTTATCACTACACGAGCTAGCCGGAGGGCATCCGGGGAGTGATCCACCGAAGGATCGAGGGATCGTCCACCTTATGGACTGTCGTGGAGTAGGAGTGTTATCACCGAACCATGTAAATAGGTTTGCGTTAACATTGTTTGTTATTATTATTTGTTATTTCGCTTGCGCTCGCTAATGTGTAGGTAGAAAAATCAAAAGAAGCTATTCACCCCCTCCCTCTAGCTTGACGAACACGATCTAACATAAGGAGTTTCAAGTTAAAGCTTATAGATTATCTTTGCTCTATCATCTAGTTTTGTTCTTATGCTCTGAATGTTCATTCATCTTCTATGCTTCGACATGCTCTTCATTTCCAATTGGTAATATCTAGAGTAACATTTTTATATTATTTTAGTATTGCCTTACTTTTTTTTATTATGCTTAATTTTTAGATTCTTTTTCTATAAGGTTTATCCACCAAGGAGAAATTAAAAATAAGACTCAATTTTTTAAACTGCCACGTGCTATACTTCTAGTCTACATTTCTAGCTTGTTTGATCAACTTGTATACTTATACTATTAGATATCAATATAGACATTGTCTTAATTAATTGATTAACTTGTTGGTGCAGGCAGCACCTAAGTCAAACCTGGGTTATGATAATGGCAAAGGGTTCAGAAGTTAAGATGCTATTGTTGTCTAACATATTAACTGAGTGTGCAGGAAGAAGTCTTAGGTGTACTAAGCAAGAAGTCCTGGCAAAGGGCTGGGAAAAAAGTCCTGGTCAAGGACTGGGCAAGAAGACCTGACCAGAAGTCGAGCAAAGAAGTCCTGGTCGAGGACTGGGCAAGAAGTCCTGGCAAGGGGTTGGGCACCGAAGACCTGACCGTAAGTTGGGACGAAGACCTGGTCTGAGGGATTGGACAAAAGTCCAACCAGAGGAGCCGGTTGGCAAAAGGTAAACTCTCCTGAGAGGAGTAGGTGAGGACGCGTTCCCCGTCGAGGGAATAGTAGGGGTCGGTTCGACCTAGGGTTCCATTTGGGAGACTCGAAGTCAGAACCAAGACAACTACGGCTGTAAATATTGACTAATATTCTTGCTTTGTATGTTTTGGAACTAACCTTGGTTGCAGGTGTTAGTAGGAGCCCTAGAGCCAATTATATGATGATTGACTAGGGACATTTTTATCATATACTATTATTAATAAAGGCATGTTTGGTTATTATACTTACTTTGTATTTGTGCCAAATAACTAAGTATAATAATGTCCTTGGGTAGTAGGTTCTTATCTACATTATATCGATTGGTTGAATCGATAGTGAGATGATGTAGAGAACACTACTCTAAACCATTCCTAGTCAAGTATTAATATTCAAGGACAATATTAATACATGGAGACTAGCATGTAGGTCAACTGATGACTTGAGCTCACAAGTCATGGATATGCGATATCAAGTTGACACATGGGTATACATTGGAGAATGTGTACTGAATGACCCGCCATGAGAAAGTTTCATAGATTGTCATATGAGTGTCATAAACTTTCTCATGTGACTATTGGTATGAATAGTCCTTAGACCTGAAGTCACTACGGTTCCCTACATAAGGAGTTATGTACTTTGGTATCGTCAAACGTCACCCGTAACAGGGTGGACTATAAAGGCGATCACTGGGTATATAATAAATTATGCGGAGGGATGTGAGTGATGTAGATGGGATCTATCCCTCCCATATGACGGGAGTGATATTTGTGGGTCCCTTGATCGAGTAGGACTGCTAAAACGCATGGCCATGCTCAAATGAGTCAATATGAGATATTGAGCTCAATTGTTTGAGTGAGTCTACTCGGGGATCAAAAAACACAAAGATTGATCGAGGATGACACGGTCTATGCCTCATTGGTCAATCTAGATATCGAGGATAGAAGGACAAGGTCATACATTGCCATAGTCACGGAGGTTAAGTCGGATCTCGACTTTCTTGTTACTTGGGTAGCATTGATGCATTGCTAGATGCCGCTCATTGCTTTTGTGTCTAAATTGGTTTAAACACATTGCCAACGTTACGAGAGCCTATTGGGTCACACACTAAGGACACGATGCTTCGGAGATTAATTTATCTTGGTTTGGCTAAGATTTAATCGGAATTGGATTAATTGAGTTAGACTCAAGTGAACCCAATTGGATTATGGATTGAGATCTAATTTGAGTTAAACTCATTTAGATTAGACTCAACCACATTTGGATGAAATATTAATTCATTAAAATGTTTAATGAATTAATAAGAGAGGAAGATGGAGAGTTTTTCACCATTAGAGAGTTACATGAAAAGTTAGAGAGTTACATTTAAATGTTTAATGATGGGAAGTTTAAAAGGCAAAAACTCCTCTTGATATGAGTATAAAAGAGTTTGTCCCTTGTCATTTGGATGACAACTTCTCATTTTCTTTCCCCTCTTCCTTCTCTTCTCCATGTTGGCCGAAACCCACATTTGGGTTCTTGGTGTTTTGTGAACTACCTCAAGTTGCTAGCACAACTAAGGTAGTTCTTCTCCGAAGTAGAGATATCGTGTTCGTGTGGATACGAATAGAGGCACGGACACTTGAACGTGCAAGAGATCCGACGGCGCTTGGACGAGCGGGATAAACGTAAGGGCACGCTCGAAAGGTATACGCTTTAGATAGATCTATTAGATAGATGATTTCGTACGGGTTTTTCTTTCGCATGGATCGCTCGAGGGATCTTGTTTCCGCTGCATTTTTGTGTTTATGTCACCTGAAGATCCCAACAGTGGTATCAGAGCCACTTGCGAAAGATCGTATGAAGTTTTATGCACTTTTATATGTGATATAGAAGTAGGACAAATTTTTTTATGGGTTGCATATAATAGTGTGAATATTTTGTCATTACGCAAAAGTTTGTGTTGATCAAACTAAAAGTCTATAACATCATCATTCATATGATAGCGTGCTATAGTCTGATCGCTCTTGACAAAATATTATAACCTTTGGTGTTAATGTTGATGAAGTTGTGTCAATCTGTTATGAACAGATTGTGCAATTTTGTCGCAAGAATGCACCAACGGAGTTTCTACTCTTGAGCGATTTTTATATTGCACTCATAATAAAATCAATGTCCTAAATCTATTGTGTGTAAATGATGATATGGTGAATGGTTATGGCCTTAACCCCAATGTGATTGGATGTATGTGTGTGTGTGCATGTTGTAATTCATAATACGGCCTGCGTGTCGTGCCTTGTATCTATTCTTCCTAATTGTAAAATTAGATTTAGACTCGAATGTAACTCGAGTTTTCCAACATTGTAATGTACAAAAGAGGAATGGAGTGTCCATTGAAGAATGAAGTTACAAGGACGATGCCAACCACACATGATGTCCGGAGGATGCTCTTGGAGAAGAAGTTATCCTTAGGTTGACCATCGATCTTCTCATTGGCTTGAGAAGATCGTAGTATAATGGCCATAACCATGTCACATTTCCTTGCTTATATATTAATATATGCTATGTGTGTGTATGTGATGCATGCTTAGATGTTAATCTTAATTAAGTCAACTCAATATGCCTACCAAGGTTCGGTACTCATAAACTACCTCGATCATTTGTTGTTGGGTTTGCCAAAGCAAAGCAACGCACTTTATCTTGGTAGAGTGCGAGTGGACAATTGTGATGTCCCGCTATCGAACTTTGGGTGAGACTTAACTAAGTCACCTCAATTGGATTGAGAAACATAGAGACATATCCCAAAAGTTGGGAAAATTGAGTAAGAAGAAAAATTATACTAAGTCTTGGGCGATTAGCCAAAGCTAACTCAAGATGATGTGTAATGTGAATCTTAACCCTTTTTCAAGAGTTGCATACGATGTAATTGGTAAAATATTACCTACCTAATTGTACCGAGTCTTGGGCGATTAGCCAAAGCTAACTCAAGATGAAGTATAATTTGGATCTTGTCCCACATAAATGTAGTCGCTGTTTGGTTTGGAGCTAGTAGTGTGAGCAAAGTAAGTTTGCCTACATCCATGACTAGCCCCTACAAAAGCTCTACGATTTTGTGGGAGCATCATTTAATTAAAGGCCTAATTAAATGATCTAGATATGATACTTATTTCTGCATGTTGTGTTGTTGTAGATCACCATGTCATCTAATACGTCGAACACACTCTCTCTGCGATCTGTCCTTGAGAAGGACAAACTCAACGGAGCTAATTTCCTGGACTGGTACAGGAACTTGAGGATAGTCCTCAAACAAGAACGTAAACTGTACGTTCTAGAGCAACCCCTTCCAGAAGCACCCATCGCTACTGCCACCCGTGCTGAAAAAGATGCTTACAAGAAGCATCAGGATGATGCATTGGATGTATCATGCCTAATGCTTGCCACCATGAACTCTGAGCTTCAGAAGCAACACGAGAACATGAATGCACATGATATGGTTGAGCATCTAAAACAACTATATCAAGGGCAAGCTAGGCACGAGCGCTTTGAGGTGTCCAAAGCCCTATTTGCATGCAAGATGCAAGAAGGAACTCCTGTAGGAACTCACGTACTCAAGATGATTCGGTATGTGGAGAACCTTAAAAAACTAGGATTCCTACTGGGCCAAGAATTGGCAACAGACCTTATCCTGCAATCGTTGCCGGAGGGTTATAATCAATTTGTCATGAACTACAACATGAATGAAATTGATAAGCCTTTACCTGAGATGCTCAACATGTTGAGAACTGCTGAGCCCAATCTCAAGAAAGCCAAGACCAGTAATGTACTGATGGTTAACAAAGGCAAAGGAAAATGGAAGCCTAAAGGCAAGGGTAAGACCCAAGCCAAAGGCAAGGCCAATTCTACTACATCCAAAGCCAAAGGCAAAGTGCTTAAGGAAGGGACCTGCTTCCATTGTGGTGAGACCGGACATTGGAAGAGGAATTGTAAATTCTACCTGGAGGAAGCAAAGAAGAAAAAAAGTGAGACTTCTGCCTCAGGTATTTTTGTTATAGAAGTCAATCTATCTATCTCTTCTTCTTGGGTATTAGATACCGGATGTGCTTCTCACATTTGTACTAATGTGCAGGGCCTTCAAAGAGCTAGATCATTGACCAAGGGTGAAGTGGACCTACGAGTAGGCAACGGAGCAAGAGTTGCTGCTATTGCTGTAGGAACATATTTCTTGTCTTTGCCCACTGGGCTTATCCTAGAACTAGAAGAGTGCTTTTATATACCTGCATTAACTAAGAACATTATTTCAATATCTTGTTTGGACAAGAAAGGGTTTTCATTTACCATAAAGAACAAATGTTGTTCTATAATACTAAATGATATGTTCTATTGTAATGCACCATTGATAAATGGACTCTATCTTCTAGATCTAGATAACCTAATCTATAACATAAATACCAAACGGTTCAAACCAAATGATTTGAACCAAGCATATCTCTGGCATTGTCGCTTAGGACATATAAATGAGAGTCGAATATCCCAGCTGCATAAGGATGGATTACTGGACTTATTTGATTTTGAATCATATGAGACATGCGAATCTTGTCTTTTAGGCAAGATGACCAAGACTCCATTTAGTGGACACGGCGAAAGAGCGACAGAGTTGTTAGGACTCATACATACTGATGTATGTGGCCCTTTCAATGTCGCAGCTAGAGGAGGCTATCAGTACTTCATCACTTTCACTGATGATATCAGTAGGTATGACTATGTGTATCTCATGAAACATAAGTCAGAATCCTTTGAAAAGTTCATAGAATTCAAGAGTGAAGTACAAAACCAACTTGGCAAAAGTATTAAGATGCTTCGATCAGATCGAGGTGGTGAATACCTTAGCCAAGAGTTTCGTGACCATCTAGCAGAGTGTGGGATCATATCCCAACTCACTCCACCTGGAACACCACAGTGGAATGGTGTGTCCGAGCGGAGAAATCGTACTCTATTAGATATGGTACGATCGATGATGAGTCAGACGGATCTTCCTACTTCCTTCTGGGGTTTCGCTCTAGAGACAACTCTTTTCACACTTAATCGAGCTCCATCAAAGGCTGTTATAAAGACACCATATACGATATGGACTGGGAAGAGTCACACGATGTATTTTATGAGGATTTGGGGTTGTGAGGCTTACGTTTGACGTCAAGTCTCAGATAAACTAGGACCCAAATCTGATAAGTGCTAGTTTGTAGGATATCCCAAGGAAACAAAGGGATATTACTTTTACAATCCCACACAAGGCAAAGTGTTTGTCACTAGAAATGGTGTTTTTCTAGAAAAGGAGTTTATTTCTAGAAGGACTAGTGGGAGTAAAATCCATCTTGAAGAAGTTCAAGATGCAGATAGTACTGAGGCCTTAATGGACATTGAACAGGCACCACAAGATGTTGTGGATCATGAGGTTGTTACACAAGAAGTTGTGGAACAACAGGCTGTTCAAGTAGACCAACCTCCTCGCAGATCTGATAGGATACGTCGTCAGCCTGAGAGATACTCTTTTCTCTTGTTTGACCATGATGACGTGACGCTCATTGAGTTGAATGAGCCTACATCCTATCAAGAAGCTGTGATGAGCCCAGATTCTGAGAAATGGCTAGAAGCCATGAGGTCTGAAATGGAATTCATGTATACTAACCAGGTATGGACCTTGGTTGATCCACCTGAGGGGATTAAACCCATTGGGTGTAAGTGGGTCTTTAGAAGAAAGACTGACATGGATGGACTCATGCATACCTACAAAGGGCGATTGGTAGCTAAAAGTTTCAAGCAGATTCATGGTATCGACTATGATGAAACCTTTTCCCCAGTTGCAATGCTTAAGTCTATTCGGATCCTGCTTGCTATTGCAGCTTACCATGATTACGAGATCTGGCAGATGGATGTCAAAACCGCATTCCTAAATGGGAATCTACTCGAGGATGTGTACATGACACAACCTGAGGGTTTTGTAGATCTAGAGCATGCTGGAAAGGTATGTAAGTTGCAAAGGTCCATTTACGGGCTAAAGCAAGCTTCTCGAAGCTGGAATCTTCGATTCGATGATGCAATCAAAGCGTTTGGTTTCATCAAGAATGAAGATGAACCCTGCGTCTACAAGAGGGTTAGTGGGAGCACAATTATCTTCCTAATCTTGTATGTAGATGACATACTCCTCATTGGGAATGATATCCCTTCACTACAGTCTGTGAAGACGTGGCTTGGGAATTGTTTCTCAATGAAAGACTTAGGTGAAGCAGCCTACATCCTAGGCATTAAGATCTATAGAGATAGATCTAAGAGATTGCTTGGCTTAAGTCAGAGTACATATGTTGACAAGGTGCTTAATCGTTTTGCCATGCAGAATTCCAAAAAGGGATTTCTGCCAATGTCACATGGTGTGAGTCTTTCGAAGACTCAATGTCCCTCTTCTAAGGAGGAGAGAGGCCGTATGGATCAGATCCCTTATGCATCCGCTATAGGGTCTATCATGTACACCATGCTATGTACTCATCCAGATGTTTCGTATGCTTTGAGCATGACGAGCAGGTACCAGTCAGATCCAGGTGAATGTCACTGGACAGCTGTCAAGAATATTCTTAAGTACTTACGAAGGCCGAAAGAATACTTCTTGATATTTGGAGGCGATGAGGAGCTAGCTGTAAAGGGTTACAGTGACGCAAGCTTCCAAACAGACAGGGATGACTATAGATCGCAGTCAGGGTATGTATTTTGCCTGAATGGTGGCGCTGTGAGCTGGAAGAGTTCGAAGCAGGACACAGTCGCAGATTCTACAACAGAGGCCGAGTATATTGCCGCGTCAGAGGCGGCAAAAGAGGCTGTTTGGATCCGGAAGTTCATTACAGAGCTTGCTGTGGTTCCTAGCATAGCAGACCCGATAGACCTCTATTGTGACAACAATGGGGCTATTGCGCAGGCTAAGGAACCTCGCTCCCATCAGCGGACCAAACACATACTACGACGCTTCCATCTCATTCGATACATCATCGATAGAGGAGATGTGAGGATATGCAGAGTACACACTGATTCTAACATCGCAGATCCTTTGACCAAGGCTTTGGCACAAAAGAAGCATGATGGTCATACCAGGTCACTCGGTATTAGATACTACAGTGATTGGCACTAGTGCTAGTGGGAGATTGTTAGTAGGAGCCCTAGAGCCAATTATATGATGATTGACTAGGGACATTTTGTATCATATTCTATTATTAATAAAGACATGTTTGGTTATTATACTTACTTTGTATTTGTGCCAAATAACTAAGTATAATAATGTCCTTGGGTAGTAGGTTCTTATCTACATTATATCGATTGGTTGAATCGATAGTGAGATGATGTAGAGAACACTACTCTAAACCATTCCTAGTCAAGTATTAATATTCAAGGACAATATTAATACATGGAGACTAGCATGTAGGTCAACTGATGACTTGAGCTCACAAGTCATGGATATGCGATATCAAGTTGACACATGGGTATACATTGGAGAATGTGTACTGAATGACCCGCCATGAGAAAGTTTCATAGATTGTCATATGAGTGTCATAAACTTTCTCATGTGACTATTGGTATGAATAGTCCTTAGACCTGAAGTCACTACGGTTCCCTACATAAGGAGTTATGTACTTTGGTATCGTCAAACGTCACCCGTAATAGGGTGGACTATAAAGGAGATCACTGGGTATATAATAAATTATGTGGAGGGATGTGAGTGATGTAGATGAGATCTATCCCTCCCATATGACGGGAGTGATATCTGTGGGCCCCTTGATCGAGTAGGACTGCTAAAACGCATGACCATGCTCGAATGAGTCAATATGAGATATTGAGCTCAATTGTTTGAGTGAGTCTACTCGGGGATCAAGAAACACAAAGATTGATCGAGGATGACACGGTCTATGCCTCATTGGTCAATCTAGATATCGAGGATAGAAGGACAAGGTCATACATTGCCATAGTCACGGAGGTTAAGTTGGATCTCGACTTTCTTGTCACTTGGGTAGCATTGATGCATTGCTAGATGCCGCTCATTGCTTTTGTGTCTAAATTGGTTTAAACACATTGCCAACGTTACGAGAGCCTATTGGGTCACACACTAAGGACACGATGCTTCGGAGATTAATTTATCTTGGTTTGGCTAAGATTTAATCGGAATTGGATTAATTGAGTTAGACTCAAGTGAACCCAATTGGATTATGGATTGAGATCTAATTTGAGTTAAACTCATTTAGATTAGACTCAACCACATTTGGATGAAATATTAATTCATTACAATGTTTAATGAATTAATAAGAGAGGAAGATGGAGAGTTTCTTACCATTAGAGAGTTACATGAAAAGTTAGAGAGTTACATTAAAATGTTTAATGATGGGAAGTTTAAAAGGCAAAAACTCCTCTTGATATGAGTATAAAAGAGTTTGTGTAACGGCCGTTTTTTTTTCATAAGCGGCGTTACGTTAACATGCTTAGGGCATGTAGACATCATAAGGCAGCGGAATAACTTTAACTTATACATGCCCTACTACCATTCCTAACTTATTGACATGGGAACCTTAGCATATTAACTTTGAACTTAAGCATCATATCATGTCATACATAACATCATATCATAAGGTTCCAGAAGTCATTATTCAAACATATAAGTAACCGAGGTGAAGTTCTAGCATAAACAGTAAACATATAGTTTCCTGGGCCAAGTCACTACTACACACATGCGTTCTTGCCCTCCTGCTGCTTCCATCATTGTCCCCTTGAATGATCTGCGGTATAAGGAAATAAGACTATAAGCACACAGGATTAGTAAGACTCTTTCCTACTCACAAAAACCATTCATCATTCATCATCTCATAATGAGCACATGAAACATTAACATACTTGGTGCTCTACTTAGAACATAACATCTTACATCACTTATCGTATACATAGCATGACATTAACATAAACATAGTAAACATCCTAAACATTGCATGATACATGACATCAACATAAACATAGTAAACATTCTAAACATTGCATGATACATGGCATAAACATAAACATAGTAAACATTCTAAGCATGACATGATACATAGCATAAACATAAACATAGTAAACATTCTAAACATGGCATGATACATGGCATAAACATAAACCTAATAAGCATTCTAAACATGACATAATACATGGCATAATACCTATCATATCATATGAACATCTTCTTAACATAATCATGGCATAGTTCATTCATTCTCATGCATACTTCTTATCATGAAGCGTAAGCATAAAATCTTATCACATAGCATAATGCATAACATGAATGGATGCATGAGCGGAATGCATATACATAAGGATGCTTAACTTTTAAAAACATACTTTTAAATGCTTAAACATAATCATCATAACATCATTTGGGGTCCCCGGCTTGTACCACATACATACATCATAGCGCGCATCCCTAGCAAGTCCGAGGTCGCGAGCCCCGACCTACTAGGGTAAGGACAGCATAGTCGGTAGTCCCCGAACCGAGGCGTTCTTAAGGTGCCGATCCCTGTTGCACAGCTCCGGTAGTGCCAGAACCGTGGACAGCTTCGGTAGTCCAAAACCGGGGCGTTCTTAAGGTGCCCATCCCTTGGACCCATACTTCGGTCCGATACAAGCCCATACATAAAGTAAAATACTTTTCATGTTTCTTCATTCATAAGACATTCATAGCATAACCATGTTACATAAAGCATGACTTAACACATGCTTGTCCTTTCCTTGTTCATTCTTATTGCATAACATCATGATGCCTGTAAGGCATGAGCATTATCTTCATTCATAAACATGGTATGCATCTTCTTTCATAAGCATGACATGCCTCTTTATTCATACAACATGGCATGCATCATTCTTATTATGAACATAAACGTAACATACTTATCATGGCATCGTTCTTATCATGAACCTAACATAACATACCTATCATAGCATCATTCTTATCGTGAACATAACCCTATCCTACTTATCATGGCATCATTCATATCATGAACATAAACCTATCATACTTATCATGGCATCATTCATATCATGAACATACACAATAACTTAGCATGGTTCTTAACATAACATGAGCATATAACTTAACATGGTTCTCTACATCACATAAGCATACATAGGTAGGATTTCCATAACATTCTACCTACCATTCAAATACATGGCCTAAAACATAAACATCCATGGTAACCCTATTAAGCATGGCATCCAGTCATAACCTAAACATGAAACATAAAGCATGGTGCTTAAACCTTAGGGTCATGGTTAACATGATTCCTACCACATGCTTGATCCTATACATATAAATACTTTATGGTAACCATGAACCATCATTCTTTGAACCCTAACTCCACCCCCAAACCCTAGATCCAAGGCTTGGCCGAAACTTCTAAGGTGGAGATCCATCAATTCCATAAACATGTAATATAGCATAAGGTAAAGGAATAACCATACATCATTTATAAGACCATAGGAAGTCCTTGGGGCTCATGATTAGGGTTAACCCTAACCTTTAGGCCACTTTCCTAGGGCTGGCCGAAACTTATAAGGCCATGGGGGTATGGAAAATTTCCATGAAAATCCCCAATCAATCATTAAACACTAATCACATCTTACCATAGAGCCATTGGAGCCCTTACTTGAAATAAATCATAACATTTACCCTATTAACCCTTCTTGGCTGAAACTTATAGAGTCTCTAGGCCATGTGAAAATTCACATAATCACCCTCCATCACCCTTATATCATGACAACACATAAAAATATATACTTGAAGTTTAGAACTCAACCCTAACCTTTGGGTCCTTGAGGTTGGCCGAAACTATAGGGTCTCTAGGGTACCCCAAAAATTCTCCAAAATTGTATTATATCTCTAGACATCATGAGAGTACATTAAACAACATGATTTGGATTTTTATCATCATTTTAGACCAAGAATCCCATGGGCCGAAACTTATAGGGTTAGATTCATGGGTTTGCTTTGGTTTTTCCAACATAAACATCATATACAACTTTCATATCATGTTAATCTTCAAGAAAAGCCATTATACCACATGTGAGGGAGTCTTACCTTGGGTTTCTTGATTTTTCAAACCTTGAAAGAGAAGAAAATTGCAATTTCTTTGGACCCTTGAACCCCCTTGCCTTTGTATCATTGGAAAATCCTTAGATCTTGGTGATAGGACCTTCTTGTGGAGCTTTTCCAAGGGAAAACCACCCTTGTGGTGTTCGGCTAGGATGAGGGAGGAAGAAAATGCAAGTAATGGAAGAAAGAAGTAACTCCCAAACCCCCCTATTTATCACCCATTAAGGAGGTAAATGAAGAGTTTCTCCATGACCCTTCATCTTCTTCTAAGCCTTAACCAATATCCACTTCATTTCCTCATAACATTCCCTTGCTAGATGAGTTGGTTAGAGCCTACATGGTTGTACAAGAGGTCCAAGGTTCAATCCTTGGTAAATGTATGATTTTTCCACTTATTTTATTTTATTTTCCTAGTAATTTTCGAAAATCCTAAAAAAAATTCCCCCATAATTATGTTAATATTTCTTATTAAAATCCCTTCATATTTATATAAATTTTCACCTAAAATTCACCAATAATCATGGTACTAAAAAGCCCATATAAGACCCATTAGTACTTAGTTTTCTCAATTTAATTGAGAAAATATGGATTTCTAGGCCAAATTTTATATAATTATTTCTAGGTCCCTCGGAAAAATTATTTATACATGCTCAATATTTTTAAGAAAATATTAAGAGAATTTTCCGGGTCGTTACAGTTTGTCCCTTGTCATTTGGATGACAACTTCTCATTTTCTTTCCCCTCTTCCTTCTCTTCTCCATCTTGGCCGAAACCCACATTTGGGTTCTTGGTGTTTTGTGAACTACCTCAAGTTGCTAGCACAACTAAGGTAGTTCTTTTCCGAAGTAGAGATATCGTGTTCGTGTGGATACGAATAGAGGCACGGACACTTGAACGTGCAAGAGATCCGGCGGCGCTTGGACGAGCGGGATAAACGTAAGGGCATGCTCGAAAGGTATACGCTTTAGATAGATCTATTAGATAGATGATTTCGTACGAGTTTTTCTTTCACATGGATCGCTCAAGGGATCTTGTTTCGCTGTGTTTTTGTGTTTATGTCACCTAAAGATCCCAACAGCAGGGACTGAAGGAATGTGTTGCTGTAGCTCAGAACGCCCCGAAGGAAGGGGCAGGCAACTGGGCTAGGCGCTCGGAGGTCCCGGGCATCCAAGGTCAAAGCCAAAACAGCAAGAAAGCAAGAACGCTTCGAAACCACACTGGGCTAGGCGCCCCGGAGGTCCCGGGCGCCCAAGGTCAAAGCCAAAGAGGTAATCGAAGCAAATCAGCCACGAAGCTAGCGGACCAAGTCAAGCTAGGCACCCAGGAGGTCCCGGGCGCCCCAGTCAGCTCCAGAGGCCGAGTCGAAGGGGATAAGCGCTGACCGAGCTGCGGATTGAGTTTTCCGCAGATGAAGGCACGTGTCAGGTGCCCCCGACGTCTCAGGCGCCCCCAGGAGCACTATAAAAGGGTGCTCGACCCCAAGGCTTCAAGACAACAACTTTCTAACGCTTCAAAGCTTTTCATTCAAGCGCTCCGCTCCGACAAACTCCGATTTCAAGATTCTAGCGCCGACGACGACCCTCTGCTCCGAAGTACGATCTACATCGGGCGTCGGTAACGGAAAGTGTAACTCTTTTCATTTACTGCAATATTCTTGTACTTAAATTTGTAAACCTTTTGCACAATTATAGAATTGCCCAAAGTAAACGGTCAAAGACCGTGAGCCTTGGAGTAGGAGCCGACCGCGACTCCGAACCAAGTAAAATACTTGTGTTTTTGTGTGATTGTTTTGTTTCCGCTGCATTTACTCTTTCCTTAATCCGAAGAAAAAAAATTTAAGATATTCACCCCCCCTCTATCGTTTTTCTCGATCCAACAAATCGTATCAGAGCGGGTGGCTCGAATTTGGTGCAACCACCAATTTGAGAGTTTTTCGGATTTTACGAAGTTTTTTTTTGAATTTTTTTCGTTAATCGAGGTTGGTGCAACACCACTCGATCGCATTTTTTTTCTAATTATTTTTCCCGCACTACTAATTCAAGATCAAGTCTTGGGACAGAATTTCTCTTTTTTCGGTTATTTCAGGAATTACAAATGGCCATGCAAGAGGGTTTCAGCACAACCAGACCACCACTCTTCAGTGGAGAAGACTTCTCCTACTGGAAGAGTCGGATGGAAGTCCACCTGAAAACTCAGGTGGATATGTGGATCATAATCCAATCTGGTTTGGAAATCCCCAAGAATGCTGAAGGAGTAGCACAGCATTACACACAATGGGATGCCTCGCTGAAGAAAAAGATCGAGGCTGATGCAAAGGCGACCCAGACACTCCAATGCGGACTAACCAAAGAAGAATTGAACGGGTGGGACCCTTCAACAGTGCGAAGGAACTTTGGGGTAAGTTGATCGAGTTGCACGAAGGTACCTCCGACACCCGAATCAGCAAGAGGGACCTACTACTGAACAAATTGTACACTATCAAAATGAACGAAGGCGAGTCAGCAGCCCAGCTCCATGCCAGGATCCAGGAGCTGATGAACGGTCTACACACAATCGGTCACAAGGTAGAAAACCATGACCTTATCAAGTATACCCTTAACGCCTTCCGAGAAATACTTTGTGGGCATCTATGGTAGATGCGTACAAAGTTTCTAGGGACCTTTCCAAAATTAAATTAGACGAGTTATTTTCTAAACTAGAATTACATGAGCAGACTAACTGCACTTTATCCAAGAAAGGTATTGTTTTTCATGTAGGAACAACATGAAAGTTGGCCAAGAAAAAACTTCATCCTGCACCCGAGTCTGACTCAGACTCAGACACAGAAGACAACGAAGGGGATCAACCCAAGCTGGTTCGGCTAGCTCGGGACTACTACAAGAAACTGAAGCATCAGACCAACAGAAGAAAAGCTAGCCGAAAGAAGGAGGATCTAGCTGAACCATCAATGTCCAAGACCAAATCAAACGTAACCTGCTACGAATGCAACAATAAGGGACACTACAAATCGGAGTGCCCTAATCTAAAAGAAGCCAAGAAGACAAGAAGGAAGAAGGCCCTTCAAGCCACTGGGACGAGTCTTCCTCCGAAAAAGAAGAAGAGGCCCCACAATCGAACCTGCTCGCCTTGACTGCTTTGGAAGACATCGACACCGGATCAGAATCGGAGGCGGACGACGGAAGGCTCACAATTTCGGAGGACGACAAAATAACTGTAAGTGGTTACTCTAAAGTTGAATTAGAAGAATTAATTGCTTACCTATCTAGTAACTTGGCGAAAGCCAAAATCTGAGTCGAGTCCCTCCGACAGGATGTAAAACTCCTGAAAGAGGGAGCTGACTCTTGATCTTTGATTGAGAAGGTTCAAGAAGGAACCTCTACTCAAGTTGAAAAGCTTGAGAATGAGAAGTCCTCCTTGAGAACTTAAGTCAAGGACCTTAGAGCAGCTTTAGAACGATTCACTTCAGATTCCAAGGGTCATGACATGATCCTTGGAAAACATAAGTCTGTTCTAAATCGATCCGGATTAGGGTATCGAACCAAGTCTAGACAATGGTCATACTATGCTGTATTGAACCAATCTAGGCCCAAAGTTCAGGCATGGGTACCCAAACTTTACCTGAACAACCAAGCTGGACCAAACCAGTATTGGATCCCCAAGGACAAGATTCATATCTTGCCTAATCATTACCGTGGCTTTAGTCCAGGGGGAGCCAACTTAAAAATAATTTTTATAGTTAGATAAATTCTTTTCTTATTTTAAAATTGTAGGCTTGCTTGTTTATTTATTTTCTGCAAATTATCATGCTTAGACCTAGAACTGGTTAGATTAAGGACTAAAACGATTAACTGAAATTTGAACAACATAGTATTGGGTGGAGGTGAGATGATAGTACGTAAGGGAAGCCATTTTGGCGGAACTAGCCGAAGCTACCGATCCAAGACGCAAGCTAGTTAGACCAAAATCTTTCAAGAAGTAACTTGAAGATGGATTTTCAATAAAAGGCTTTGTCAAGGAAAGGATTGATGATCCAATAAGGCTATGGCCAAAGAAGACCTAGTGCCTCGCCAAGACCTGGAAGCCGATTATTGAAAACCAAATTCACTTTACTATTGTCAGATTTGAATCTAACACAGATTTCAAGTAATCTCAGATTCAATCATTTTTTTCAAAAAAAAAATAAATTTAAAGCATAATTAATTAGTTTTAAAATTAATTTAACTTTTTCAAAACTAATCATGGTTTTTCAAAATAAAATCTTTACTTCTATTAAAACCTGTCTCACAAAACCCATAAGGTTAACGTGATTGATAACTATAGATTGGGTGAGACAGACTAGGTTGTGAAAATCAATTTAAGCTATCCTTAATTCTAATTGGATCCAAATCAACAAATTCTTTATGTGTAGGAACATAAAGATTTGGACCAATGGATGTTGGATAGCGGATGATCAAGACACATGACTGGAGATAAATTGAAATTCACCAAACTCAAGTTCAAGAACCTAGGCTCAGTAGCATTTGGCAACAATGCTACACTCAAAGTTATTGGGTCAGGTAACATTGAACTCAAATCTGATTTTGTAATTAAAAAGGTACTCTTGGTTGAAAATTTTAAATTTAATTTGCTTAGTATAAGTCAATTATGTGATACTGGCTATGTAGTTACCTTTACCAACTCTGACTGTCTGATTAGAAATTTGTAAGACTCAGAAGTCATGCTTAAGGGCACTAGGAAAAATAATGTTTAAACTATAAACCTACCCTTAATACCTAAATGCTTCTTAACTCAGTTAGAAGAATCAAACCTCTGGCATAGGAGATTAGGTTACACTAATCTAAGATTAATTTCAAAAATCACCCAACTTGGTCTAATTAAAGGAATACCAAAAATTAAGAACCATGAAAACATGATATGTGAATCATGCAACTAAGGTAAACAAACCAGGTCTAATCACAAACAAATTCAATCAGACCTAACTCGAACCACACTTGAGCTCCTGCACCTTGACCTATTTGATTCACATGGAGCCAAGTCACTAAGCGAAAACCGTTACTGCTTAGTAATTATCGATGATTACTCTAGGTTTACTTGGGTTAGGTTCCTAAAGACTAAGGATGAAACCCTAAACCTATTTATTGATTTTTGTAAGATAATTGAAAATCAAAATGACACCAAAATCAAAAGACTTAGGAGTGATCATGGGGGAGAGTTTGAGAATCAAAGGTTCGAGGAATTTTGTAGAATAAATGGATACATTCACGAATTCTCATGTCCTAGAACCCCCCAACAAAATGGGATAGTAGAATGGAAAAATAGAACCCTACAGGAAGCCGCTAGGACTATGCTCAATGAATTCAACCTAGCTAACCAATTTTGGGCAGAAGCAATTAGTACGGCTTGCTATATCCAAAATAGGGTCCTAATTAACAAACGACATAATAAAACTCCCTATGAATTATATTACCATAGACTTCCAAACCTACATTACCTAAGGGTCTTTGGATGCAAAGTCCATATCCTAAACACTAAGGACTACCTAGGGAAATTCCAGTCTAAGTCAACCCCAGGGGTCTTCTTAGGATATTCAACAACAAGTAGAGCCTACAGGGTCTATAATAAACAAACTAATAAAATTGAAGAAACAATAAATCTAATATTTGATTAGGAAACTAATTCAAAATCTGATAATCCAGATCTAAATTCATTAAATATGGATCATGAAGATAATGAACAAATTATTGAACCATCAATTAAACCACTACTTGAACCTCTAAATGAACTAACTATTGAACCAACTACTGAGTCAATTGAACCCATAATTGAACCAACCCAAGTAGTTGAACCAAATACTAAACCAAACCGTCCAGCCGGACATGAGGCTGAACCAAGTAATAGAAGAACCAAGAAACCCAGACTCAGTCACCCAACTGATCAAATTGTGGGTGATCCAACTATAGGAGTCAGAACTAGGTCTTCCTATAGAAATCTTAGTCAGATTGCACTGATTTCAAAAATTGAACCTAAGACTATAGAGGAGGCCTTACCTGATCCTGATTGGATCATAGCAATGCAAGAGGAGTTAGCCCAATTTGAAAGGAACCAAGTCTGGGAACTAGTACCTAAACCTGAGGGCAAATCCATTATTGACACTAAGTGGGTGTTTAGGAATAAGCTAAATGACCAAGGGGAAATAGTTAGAAATAAAGGCCGCTTAGTAGCTAAAAGGGTTCAGTCAAGTCGAAGGGTTAGACTATGACGAAACCTATTCCCCAGTAGCCAGACTTGAGTCTATTAGAATGTTGCTAGCCTTTGCAGCCCATAAAGGATTTAAACTCTACCAAATGGATGTAAAGTCAGCTTTTCTGAATGAGCTTATTAGAGAAGAAGTTTATGTAGGACAACCCCTCGGTTTTGAGGGCTTAGAAAAACCTGACCATGTTTACAAACTCAATAAGGCACTGTATGGACTAAAACAAGCACCTAGGGCATGGTATGAACGCCTATCAACCTACCTCATTTCTAAGGAATTTAATCAAAGACAAATTGACTCAATTCTTTTTGTTAAGACCTTAGAAAAAGACATCTATGTTGATGATATAATTTTTGGATCCACCAACTCAAATTTCTTAAAAGAATTTGTAAAAATAATGGAAAATGAATTCGAAATGAGCTTAGTTGGTGAGCTCAACTTCTTTCTAGGATTACAAATTAAGCAAACTAGGGATGGAAATTATGTCCATCAATCCAAATATGCTAAGGAGTTAATAAAGAAATTTAAAATGGATAACTCCAAAAGCATAAGTACCCCTATGGCCACAAATGTAAAAATAGATAGTGACCCTGAAGGTAAACCTGTAGACCTTAAACTATATCGAAGTATGATTGGTAGTCTACTTTACCTTATAGTCAGCAGACCTGATATCCTTTTCGCTGTAGGTATGTGTGCTAGATACCAAACCTGTGCTAAGGAAACGCACTTAGCAGCCCTAAAAAGAATACTTAGATACATCAAGGGCACCCTTAATGTAGGGATTTGGTATCCTAGGACCTCAACTTTTGATCTGTCAGGATACTCGGATTCTGACTATGCTGGTTGAGAACTAGATAGAAAGAGTACAAGTGGAAGCTGTCAACTTTTAGGAAATAGTCTAGTCAGTTGGTGCAGTAGAAAGCAACACTGCGTAGCTCTATCCACAACCGAAGCTGAGTATGTTGCTTTAGGAGAGTGTGTAGCACAACTTGTTGGGAACGAGATGGCTAGAGAGGGGGGGGGGTGAATATAGCTAAACACAATTTCTTGCTCTTTGATACTTCTGCGTGATCAGATTAGTAGCAGCGGAAACAAAAATGCAGAAGCAGAAATAAAGAACAGCAAGCAAAACACAAAGGGAAAGCAAACCGACACTAACACCTCGATATACAAGGTTCGGGGATAACTTGCCCCTACTCCTTGGCGTGCCCGTAAGGTGGGCGATCCCTTGATCGTCGGCAGATCAAGCCCCGGTGAACCCTGTAACGACCCGGCCCATTTGGCGGTCTCGACCATCGACCGTCGACCGTGCCGTTACCAATAGTAGGTCTTCCCACTCCTGGGCGTGGATTTTTGCCTTCCCAGGATTCGAACTCTAGACCCAGGCTTAAATCTAGTTGTTTGTGAATCCTGAATACCAATTGAGCTATAGCTCAATTGGTATTCAGGATTCACAAAGAACTAGATTTAAGCCTGGGTCTAGAGTTCGAATCCTGGGAAGGCAAAAATCCACGCCAGGAGTGGGAAGACCTACTATTGGTAACGGCACGGTCGACGGTCGACGGTCGAGACCGCCAAATGGGCCGCCAAATGGGCCGGGTCGTTACAATAAAAAGGCACCTTTTTATTGTAAGACCCGGCCCATTTGGCGGCCAATTTGGCGGTCTCGACCGTCGACCGTCGACCGTGCCGTTACCAATAGTAGGTCTTCCCACTCCTTGGCGTGGATTTTTGCCTTCCCAGGATTCGAACTCTAGACCCAGGCTTAAATCTAGTTCTTTGTGAATCCTGAACACCAATTGAACTCTAGACCCAGGCTCAATTGGTGTTCAGGATTCACAAAGAACTAGATTTAAGCCTGGGTCTAGAGTTCGAATCCTGGAAGGCAAAAATCCACGTCCAGGAGTGGGAAGACCTAGTATTGGTAACGGCACGGTCGACGGTCGACGGTCGACGGTCGAGACCGCCAAATGGGCCGCCAAATGGGCTGGGTCGTTACAATAAAAAGGCCGGCCGTCGATGGTCGACGTCGACGTCGAGACCGCCAATGGGCCGCCAAATGGGCCGGGTCGTTACAATAAAAAGGCGCCTTTTTATTGTAACGACCCAGCCCATTTGGCGGTCTCGACCATCGACCGTCGACCGTGCCGTTACCAATAGTAGGTCTTCCCACCCCTGGGCGTGGATTTTTGCCTTCCCAGGATTCGAACTCTAGACCCAGGCTTAAATCTAGTTCTTTGTGAATCCTGAATACCAATTGAGCTATAGCTCAATTGGTATTCAGGATTCACAAAGAACTAGATTTAAGCCTGGGTCTAGAGTTCGAATCCTGGGAAGGCAAAAATCCACGCCCAGGGGTGGGAAGACCTACTATTGGTAACGGCACGGTCGACGGTCGACCGGTCGAGACCGCCAAATGGGCCGCCAAATGGGCCGGGTCGTTACAATAAAAAGGCGCCTTTTTATTGTAACGACCCGGCCCATTCGACGGTCGAGACCGCCAAATGGGCCGGGTCCTTACAATAAAAAGGCGCCGCCTTTTTATTGTAACAACCCGGCCCATTTGGCGGCCCATTTGGCAGTCTCGACCGTCGACCGTCGACCGTGCCGTTACCAATACTAGGTCTTCCCACTCCTGGGCGTGGATTTTTGCCTTCCCAGGATTTGAACTCTAGACCCAGGCTTAAATCTAGTTGTTTGTGAATCCTGAATACCAATTGAGCTATAGCTCAATTGGTATTCAGGATTCACAAAGAACTAGATTTAAGCCTGGGTCTAGAGTTCGAATCCTGGGAAGGCAAAAATCCACGCCCAGGAGTGGGAAGACCTAGTATTGGTAACGGCACGGTCGACGGTCGACGGTCGAGACCACCAAATGGGCCGCCAAATGGGCCGGGTCGTTACAAACCCGGATAAGATAAAGCCTCCTTCTTGGTGGAGAAACCTCCCCACAGTGTGTTTCAAATAATGATATAGAATGAGCACAACGAAACAACAAGAAGGATCTTACTCAAACACTTAGCAAGGACTAAAACACAGCAAGCTTCCCTGAGCTCCACCCAGTGGCGATCTCACGCAGAACCCTTCTCCGTGTCTTCCCACTGTCAGACTCCAAGCCTCTTGTTTTCTCCTTCAAGCGCTCAAGTATGATGATTGCTTCTCAATAGCTTGCTCAGAATGATTGAAAAACTCAAGAACAACAAGCTTAATGTGGAGCAAAACAGAACGCAGGAACTCAAGAGCACAAGACTCAATTCTTTCTGAACACTACAACTCTCGTTCCTTTTGTTTCTCCGCTAAGCAACAGATGATCTCATCTCCAGCAGCCTACAGCTGCCTCACTGCCAACGTGCCAGCTACACTGAACCCTAACTGAACTTCCTGAGCTCCCTCAGCCAAGCTTCAGTCAGCAGCTTCAGTCCTGCATCCAGCCGTTGCAACCTGTGTGGAGAAAGGGACAAACCTGCTCCAAGGAAAGCTCTCTTTGACTTCTCCTTGAGTGTTTGAATCCTCCCCTGTCACCTGAAACTTACTCAGAGTATTAGAGCAGCAAATCAAATAGCATATCAAATATCAGAGGAAAGCGGCAGCGAATCGGTTGTGTTCAGACGCGATCAGAGCGTCTGACAATGCAATTTGAATTAAAGTGATCGGTCACCGGACCGATCAGAGAGCCTCCTGATCGGTCACCAGACCGATCAGGCTTCGTCCTGATCGATCCCCAACGCTCAATTAGAAATCATGATTTCTTTGAGATTCTCCTGGACCGATCACTAGACCGATCCCAGGTCGTGGATCGTTCACCGGACCGATCCACCCTTATATTGGGCGATTTCTGAGTTTCGCAGGCTAAGCCTTCTGATCGGTCACCGGACCGATCAGGCAGCCTCCTGATTGGTCACCAGACCGATCAGATCATGACCAGACCGATCAGGCTAGAGCCTGATCGATCATAGTGAGGAACCTGCGACGCTTGATCGTTCTCCGGAACGATCTGCACAGTAAACCTGATCGGTCATCAGACCGATCAGGAGCAGTTCAGCAAGGGAACTCAACCTCACTGCTCACTCCCTGATCGGTCACCAGAGCGATCAGGAGCCAGTCAATAGGTGAAACGCATACTCCCTGATCGGTCACCAGATCGATCAGGAGCAGCACAGTAGGTTCCCAACCTCACTGTGTGCTCCCTGATCGGTCACCCGACCGATCAGTCATCGCTGGATCGGTCACCAGACCGATCCACGAAGGAGCAGCGTGCCAGAATCCCTGATCGATCACCAGACCAATCCAGGGACTCAAACTCAGCCCTCCAAGCTAAGTTTCCATCCACCTTAGCCCTCCAAGCTAAGGATTTTCCATCTAACTCTCCAAGTTGGGAATTTGCACCTAACCCTCCAAGTTAGGACTTTTCACCTAGCCCTCCATGCTAGGACTTTTCACCTAGCCCTCCAAGCTAGGACTTTTCACCCAACCCTTCCGAGTTAGAACATCATCCAACCTAGCCCTCCAAGCTAGGCACCTGACCCTCCAAGCCAGGACTTTTTCACCTAATTCTCCAGGATGGGAATTTGCACCTAACCCTCCAAGTTAGGACTTTTCACCTAGCCCTCCAAGCTAGGACTTTTCACCTAGCCCTCCAAGCTAGGACTTTTCACCCACCTCTTCCGAATTAGGACTTTTCAACACCTGGCTTCACTCACCAGGACCCGGCTTCACTCACCGGGATTTCCAACACCTGGCTTCACTCACCAGGACCCGCCTTCACTCACCGGGATTTTAACCTAGCTTCACAAGCTAGGACCTGGTTTCACTCACTAGGGTTTCATGCCCAGTCCTCGACCAGGACTTTAACCCAAATTCGCTCAACCAAACTTAAATCATTGTCAAACACCAAAACAACAACCGGGCCAGACTGCATCAACACAACTCTTATGGATAATGCACACTCTTAAAGAATTCCAGCTTGACTACACCCAAACCCAAGTCTACATTGATAATATAAGTTCAATTAATCTAACCAACAACCCAATCCAACACTCTAGAACCAAACACATAGAAGTTAAACACCACTTCGTAAGAGATCATGTAGCCAGGGGTGAGATAGTCCTTAAGCATGTAGACTCAAAATCTAACTTAGCTGATATCTTCACCAAACTCTTACCTGAGTCTGAGTTTAATTCACTAAGAAAGCAGTTAGGGTTATGCTTGGTAGAATAGGACTGCTCTACTTATGCTTCTTTTCAAAAATAATGTTATTTCTTATCTTATGCTATTTGAAAAATCAATTTTATTTATTATGTTATTTAAAATGATTTTCTGACTTAGTTTTCTTTTCAAAACTTACCCCCTTCAAAACTAGGGGTTTTTTCGTAAATGGACTTAGCTTAGGCCCTAACCCTAGAACTGCATGCACCTATAGATCTAGAAGCCAACATCTCACAAGCACCTTAGGGTACTTTTGATTGATAACATAGACTGGGTTGAGATGCTTAGGTCTATGCCTTGATTTAAGATGCTTTAAGTCAGTGCATCTGCAGTAATTGGGGTACTAAATACCAACTGAACAGCAATCAGGTTAAGTGTCATGCTTAAAAAATCTAACTTGATCAGATCACTTAACTTGACTAACCCTAGCAAAAGTTATTATTTATAACAGTTAGTAAGTAGCTAATTGGGCTAGACAGGACTCAAAAGAGAAATTTTAAATTGATTAGGTCCAGTTTATACTTAGAATTGGTTCAGTACAGCACCTTACTTTTATTACTCAATTTTTTGCTATATTTTTTTTGATATATGGCAAAGGGGGAGAGATTGGAAAGGAGAGAAAAGAAGGGGTTTTAAAATTTAAATTTTTTCAAATTATATTTTTTCGAAACCTTTATCTCCTTTTTCAAAAAGTAAAGTTCTCTAAGTACTTAAGTTCCTTTTGAATGTTAATATTCTAAGTACTTGCTCTAAGATTTCTCTAAAATTTGTCTAAGTTATAAATTCAAAATTTTGCTTGAAAATTTTTTCAAAGTATTAAAACTGCTTGAAAATTGTTCCAAGTGTTAAAAAAAATTCAAAAGCAATTTAGAAATTTTTTTCTAAAGTACAAAAACAAAAGTGTTTTGAAAATTATTTTAAGTACTTAACTTAAAATTGCTGACAAAAATTTTAAGCACTTACTCTAAAATTTTTTTTGTGGTGGAAACTTTTCTATGTGTTAATTTCAAAATTCTCCTGAAAATTTTCTAAGTGCTAAAAGCTAGATGTGTTGAAAAATTTTCTAAGTGCCCAACTCAAAATATTTTGGAAAATTTTTGTTCTAACTCAAAAATCACTTCTTGAAAGTTTTCTAAGTATTGAAAACATGAAAAACTTTTTCAATTTTAGACTTAGAATCTTTTTCAAAAACCCCACGAATTTTTGAAAAACTCAGGGGGAGATTTCTTCCAGGGGGAGGAAATTAAAACTGATACTTTACCTATTATTGTTTAACTTAACTTTTTGAACCAGGTTGTCATAAATCAAAAAGGGGGAGATTGTTGGTGCAGGCAGCACCTAAGTCAAACTTGGGTTTTGATAATGGCAAAGGGTTCAGAAGTTAAGATGCTATTGTTGTCAAACATGTTCACTGAGTGTGCAGGAAAAAGTCCTAGGTGCACTAGGCAAGAAGTCCTGGCAAAGGGCTGGGCAACGAAGTGCAGGTCAAGGACTGGGCAAGAAGACCTGACTAGAAGTCGGGCAAAGAAGTCCTGGTCTAGGACTGGGCAAGAAATCCTGGCAAGGGGCTGGGCACCGAAGACCTGACCATAAGTTGGGTCGATCCAACTTCCCCATATTGCCTTGGATCCCAAGGACCGGACTATACTCCACCTCTTCTATTTGTTCTAGCAGCTCACGACTCCGCCCATGGTAACGACTCGTGGTGCCAATCTCATGCAACATCTGGAATTGAAAAAAACCACACAATCAGTAGAGAACTGACAAAAACCAGTACAGAACTAGTTTTTTTTTTTCAATTCACAAATATTTACAGAGAAAAGCACACAAGATAAACTCAGTTTCCTTTACCTTAATAATTACAATAATACATTTTTTCCTATCCCTACCCGCATATCCAATCCTAAGTATTTGATTTCATAAGAAAATATATATCGTTCATAGTCACATATCCTAAAGTACTTTTCATCATAAAACATCGTTTATACTTCCATAGTCTAGAATCATAGGTATCATCCATACTTGCATATTCTAGAATCATGAGAGAACATAAGGAATCCTAAAAGTACTTACTATCATAAGATATGCATAGAGGTACTTACTTGGAAGCGACAGGAGAAGAGCTTGATGTGTGTGTAGTGAGATGGTAACTGCTCTGATACCAACCTGTAACGCCCGCTTTTTTTTTCTTTCATAAAGCGGCGTTACGCTAGCATACGTAGGGGCATGTGAACATCGTAATGCAGTGGAATAAGTTAAACTTACACATACATGCACCTAGCTATCTTTCCTAACATAGTGACATATGAACTTAGCATTATTATCATCATACTTATCATCATGTCATGAAGTCACATAAGCCATTCATTAGGCACATAAGTAGCAAACGTAAAGTTTTAGCATAAGACTTGTAAATATATTTTTTTCTTGGCCAAGTCACTACCACACACATACTCTTGTCCCTCCTGCTGCTTCCCTTATTGTCCTCTTGCTTGATCTGCGGTATAAGGAAATAAGACTATAAGCACATAGGCTTACTAAGACTCTTTCCTACTCACTAAAACCATTCGTCACTTAATCATAAGCACACAAAACATTAACATAACTTGGTGCTTAGCATGAATCATAAGCATAAGACATAAACCATCCTTAGCATGGCATGATACATGACATACATATAACATAACTTATTAACATGACATGATACATGGCATAAACATAAACATAAATATACTTAACATGGCATGATACATGGCATAAACATAAACATAAATATACTTAACATGACATGATACATGGCATAAACATAAACATAAATATACTTAACATGACATGATACATGACATAAACATAAACATAAATATACTTAACATGGCATGATACATGGAATAAACATAAACATAAATATACTTAATATGACATGATACATGGCGTAAACATAAACATAAATATACTTAACATGTCATAATTTCTAACATAGCATATGACATCTTCTTAACATAAACATAAACATAAGACGTTTACTATCATGCATATTTCTTAACATGAACCCTAAACATAAAACATTACTATCCTGGCATAATGCATAACATGAATGAATGCATGAGTCAAATGCATATATATAAGAATGCTTAACTTTTAAAATCATACTTTTAAATACTTAAACATAATCATAACATCATTGGGGTCCCCGGCTTGTACCACGTACATACATCATAAGCGCGCATCCCTAAGTAAATACGAGGTAGCGAGCCCCAACCTACTAGGGTAAGGACAGCATAGTCGGTAGTCCCAGAACCGGGGCGTTCTTAAGGTGCCCATCCCTGTTGCACAGCTTCGGTAGTGCCAGAACCGTGGACAGCATAGTCGGTAGTCCAAAACCGGGGCGTTCTTAGGGTGCCCATCCCTTGGACCCATACTTCGGTCCGGTACAAGCCCATTCATAAAGTAAAATAACTTCACATGCTTCATTATTCATGGGACATTCATAGCATATTTAAGCATAGCATAACCTTGTTACATGAAGCATGACATAAATCATACTTGACTTTTCATCGTTCATACTTAATGCATAGCATCATGATGCCCTAAGGCATAAGAATTATCTTCATTCATAAACATGACATGCTTACATAAACATCATTCTTGTTCATAGTGCTTGCATGATCATAGTACATAAGGTAAGCATTGCATTGTATTCATAGAATATGACATGTTTACATAGATCATCATCTTAATTCATAGAGCTTGCATGATCATGATACATAAGGTAAGCATTGCATTATATTCATAAAACATGACATATTTACATAGACCATTCTCCTAATTCATCTAACTCGCATGATCATGATACATAAGATAAGCATTGCATCACATACATAAGTACAGTATCTATCACAAGCATGCATGGGTAGAACTTCTATGAACCTACTACTTACTATCTAGGAGCATGGCATAGCACACAAGACATTCATAAATAAACCCTATTAAGCATGGAATCAAATATAACATACAAACATGAAACATAACACTTAAGGTTAGGGTCATAGGTAACATCATTTTTTACCACATGCTTTATCCTATATTTACACATCATAATAAGCCATAAACCATCATTCTTGAAACCCTAACTCCACCTAAACCCTAATCAATTAGCTTGGCCGAAACATGTAAGGAAGGGTTCAATCATTCAAATGACATGTAAGGTAACATAAGGTAAGGAAAAGACCATACATTACTTATAAAGCCATAGAAAGCTATTAGGGCTCATGCTTAGGGTTAATCCTAACTCCTAGCCCTTCTTCTTGGGGTTGGACGAAACATACAAGGGCCATGGGTTCATGGAAATTTCATAAAATTTCCAATTAATCATCCAACACCATCCCTACCCTACCGTAGGAGCCCTTGGGACCCTTACTTGAAGTAAGCCCTAACCTTTTGCCCTATTATCCATCTTGGCCGAAACTTGTAGGGTCTCTAGGCCATGTGAAAATTCACATAAAACATCCTCAACCTTCCTTGTATCATGAGGGTATACAAGACATACACTTGAAGGGTTAGATCCAACCCTAACCATGGGATCATGGTGGTGGCCGAAAACCCTAAGGGTACTAGGGTACTCCAAAATTCTCCCAATCATATTTTAACCTATATTCACCATGAGAAAACATTAGAAAGCATGAGTGAAATTTTTAACATCATCTTGGACCCAAAAACCATGGTGGCTGAAAGTCCTAGGGGTCCAAATCATGATTTTCTCAACATCAAACCCAACCAACCTTCATATTATGATAAATATCAAAAATGTAACGCCCGTCCTTATGTCTACCCTAAAGGCGGGGTTACGGGTCCATACACTCATATCATACAACCATGTTAAGCATGTATATCCAAACAAAACAGTTACATACAAGAAATGTAGTAGGCATGCCTATTGAAGACTAATTTACCAAGCATGGTTTTTCATTTCTTTTATATCTACATGCATTTACAACCTAATAGGAAGATCATGTAACACACTAAAGCATGGAATAAACATGGTTTGAACAGGATACAACATAGGAATATAGCAAGAGTTATCTAGTCTTAGATACATGCAAAGGAAGCATTCATAAGAAACAGAAAATAGTAATTACCTAGTATTTTCCTTAGCATGCATTCTACAATATTTAAACATTAATGATAGTATTATCTAGCATAACATAGGTTCCATACCACTAACTCAATCACAGTAGAGTAGTCATGATCATCACCCATTCAGAGTATAGCAATACAATTTCAATAGTAATTACGGGAAGCAGTTTAGATTCTAGACAAAACAAGGTAGATAGAATCTTTCGTTCTTTCCCGAGCCATCACCACACACATCCTCCAACCTTCCCTCTGCCTCTTCCTTTAGTTCGAGTATTTCTTACCGCTATCTGCAGCATAAGAAAAATAACAGGAACTAGTAAGCAAAACATGCTTAGTAAGAATCCGGGCCTACTCGCAAAATCCATATCAATACATCATATCATGTACACAATAATCAGATAGAATTATCAGCATCATAAGCATCTCATCAAAGCATCATAAACATCACATCAATTTATCTCTAAGTACTTTACGGAACAAGATCACATGATGAGAAATGTTTTTCAAAAAGGTTCCATAATGGTAAGTACTTCAAAATATCATATCATCATCCAGGGCCCAGTTGTCGTACCACATCATGCGCGT
>JAGFNQ010003253.1:353877-436801 GCA_024364735.1 Boesenbergia rotunda | reverse complement strand
AAATTCCAGGGGCCTACGCCGAACATCCGCATAATTCTTCTGCCGACTCTGAGTAGCTTCAATCCGTTGTCGAATGTTCTGTATAGCTCGGGTGGTGTTGTCGATGAGATCTGTCGTGAGCCCCATTTCCTTCTTTTCATCACCTTCGTACCAACAAATTGGAGACCTACATCTCCTCCCGTAGAAAGCTTCATAGGGTGCCATTCCGATAGTAGCTTGATAGCTGTTGTTGTATGCGAATTCCGCTAAACATAGATATCAGCACCAACTTCCTTTGAAATCCAGGGTACAAGCTCTCAACATATCCTCCAATACTTAATTCACCCGTTCCTTTTGCCCGTCAGTCTGAGGATGAAAAGCAGTACTGAACCGCAGTTTAGTGCCAAGAGACTTCTGGACGCACTCCCAAAAACGTGAGGTAAAGCGACCATCCCTATCAGAGGTGATAGTCTTGGGAACTCCGTGGAGTCGAATTATTTCCCTAGTATATAATTGAGCTAATTGCTCAATCGAATAAGTCATCTTGACTGCTAGGAAGTGAGCAGACTTTGTCAACCTGTCCATGATTACCCATATCGCATCATATCCATTTGTAGTCCTGGGAAGTCCTGAAATGAAATCCATAGAGATATCTTCCCATTTCCACTCCGGAATCGGAAGTGGTTGTAGATCTCCGCCGGGTCGCTGGTGTTCTGCTTTCACTCTTTGGCAAGTCAGGCAAGTACTCACATGCTGGGCCACATCCCTCTTCATGCCGGACCACCAAAATTTCTCCTTCAGGTCTTGATACATTTTGGTAGATCCTGGATGCATTGAATAAGGGGTTTCGTGAGCTTCCGTTAATATCATTCTCCGCAGTTCCAGATCATTAGGGATACATAGACGATCCCTAAGGTATAGTACTCCCTCGTCGGCGATACGAAAATCATCGCCCTTTCCTTCTAGGATCTCCTGTTTGATTCTCTAAAGACTCGTATCACAATTTTGTTTTTCCAATATGTCCCCAAACAGCATCGGTGCTAGTGTCATAGCGAAAAGCTGTCCGGAGATGACCTCGACTCCAAAATTAACAATTTCTCTCTCGAGTGACCGGGGTAATATGGATACGGACATCAAAGTGGCATTTGACTTTCGGCTGAGTGCATCAGCCACTTTGTTTGCCTTCCCTGGATGGTAGAAGATCTCGCAGTCGTAGTCCTTCACCAACTCAAGCCATCGGCATTGTCGCATATTCATGTCTTTCTGAGTGAAGAAGTATCACAGACTCTGGTGGTCTGTATAGATCCTACACTGTGCTCCATACAGATAATGCCTCCATATCTTAAGAGTGAAGACCACCGTGGCCAATTCCAAATCGTGAGTGGGGTAGTTCTGCTCATGTTCCTTGAGTTGCCTAGAGGCATAAGCAATGACCTTACCACTCTGCATAAGTACAGCTCCAAGTCCTAGCTTGGAGGCATCGCTGTATATATCGAAGTTCTGATTACTTTCCGGAAGGGTGAGAATTGGAGCACTGGTAAGTCTCCTTTTTAGTTCCAAGAAACTTCTTTCGCAGTTCTCCGTCCACTCGTACTTTTTATCTTTCCGAGTGAGAGCTGTTAGAGGAGCGACAATTCTCGCGAAGTCCTCCATAAATTTCTGATAATAGCCTGCTAATCCGAGAAAGCTTCTGATTTCATTGGCGTTCTTTGGCCGGCTCCAGTTATTCACAGCCTCAATCTTGATTGGGTCCACCATAACTCCGTCTTTGGAAATAATATGGCCCAAAAAACTCACTTGGTCGAGCCAGAACTCACATTTAAAAATTTCGCATACAGTTGCTTTTCCCGAAGAGTCTGTAATACCACCTTCTGGTGCTCGGCATGCTCTTCCTGGGTCCTCGAATAAATAAGGATATCGTCGATGAAGACGATCACAAATTTGTCGAGAAAAGACGAGAATACCCGATTCATAAGGTCCATAAACATAGCAGGAGCATTTGTCACGCCGAAGGGCATAACCACAAACTCAAAATGCCCGTACCTTGTTCAGAAGGTCGTCTTCGGAATATCCTCCAGTTTTACTCTAACTTGATGATAACCAGACCTCAAATCAATTTTCGAGAAAACAGTGGCTCCCTTTAATTGGTCAAACAGGTCATCTATCCTCGGAAGGGGATACCTATTCTTGATCGTTACGTTGTTCAGTGCTCGATAATCTATACACATCCGTAAAGACCCATCTTTCTTCTTCACAAACAGTATCGGAGCTCCCCAAGGGGAATGACTAGGGCGAATAAATCCCTTGTCAAACAACTCCTGTAATTGTTCTTGAAGCTCCTTTAATTCAATCGGCGCCATACGGTAGGGTGCCTTAGAGATTGGATCGGTACCAGGTACCAATTCGATCTCGAATTCCACTTCTCTATCCGGAGCTAATCCTGGTAATTCATCTGGGAATACCTCTGGGTAATCAGATACAACCCTGACATCTTCCAGCTTCTGATTCTTCACTTGACTGGCGTCAACCACATATGCAAGAAATCCAGTATATCCTTTGCCTAACATCTTTTGTGCTTGGAGAATTGATAAGAATTTCCTGGTTCTTGTTCTTGGCTCTCCGATGAATTCAAACTTAGAATCTGCCTCGGGTCGAAAGACCACCTTTCGCCTACGGCACTCGATAGAGGCACCGTATTTGTCCAGGAAATCCATTCCCATTATAACGTCATAATCTTGCATGTCGAGTACTATCAGATCGCAGTAGAGTTCCCTTCCTGCGATTTCGACAGGCACCGCACACAGTACGTGAGTGGAGGTCATTATTTCTCCCGAAGGCAGGGTCGTTAAGAACTTACAGTCTAACACTTGCGGAATCATATCTATCCTCTTGATATATGGCACAGAAATGAACGAGTGCGTTGCCCCAGTATCAAATAATGCAGTAGCGGACTGACTGAAAATAAGTATCTGACCTGTAACAACCGTAGAAGCCCCAGCAGCGTCCTCCTTGGTAACCGAGAAAACCCTGGCATTCGTCATAGTTGGTGGGGCCTCCAGCATCGGGGTACCTTCCAGCTCAGCTTGCATATAGTGTAGTTTCGCTGGGGCACCTTGGTACTGGACGAGTTGTTGGGGAGCTGCCTGGTTCTTGGTAGGACAGTAAGCCGCCATATGTCCTTCCACTCCACAGGTGAAGCACTGATTCGTACCTCTTCGGCATTCCCCGGGTGCCTTTTTCCGCATGTCGTGCACAGGACAGGCCTGGCCTGTTTATTTGCTGGGCCTCCTTGAGGGTTGTTCCATGGCTTCCGTTTACCGCTCTGGTCTCCCTTCCAGTTGTTATTGGTGCCCTGGGGTTTTTGCCCTCCTGAGCGGTGATGAAAGGAAAACATCAAGGATAATGAAAGGGAGAATCGAGAATCTCGGAGTGAACTTGATCCTTACTTTCATTTAGCGCCTTCCTTTGTTGATTGATATTGTTTAGATAGTACTCAGTGAGTAGGGCGCTACTAAACAACTCCTCGGTGGTCTGCGGTCTGTTAACTCCGCCGGCCACGTTCAGGGCTATTTCGGGCCGCAACATTTTCAGCATAAGTCGGACCCTTTCTTTCTCGGTGCGGACCAGCTCGGGGCATAGACGAGCCAGTCGATTAAATTCTTCACAGCTTCATTAACCGAAAGGTCACCCTGTCGAAATTCCGTGAACTCATCGTAATGTTTGTTTGTGACACGCATGTTGAAGAATTCCTCGAAAAACTCCGACTCGAAGTCCGACCACATCATCTGGTTCACCTGTCTTTTGGCCTTGACCCTTTTCCACCATATTCTGGCATCTCCAGAAAGGCAGAATGATGCACACTTGATTTTCTCATGCTCCGGCCAGTCCATCAGCTCCATTGTACTTTCCACTGTCTTGAACCACGCTTGGGCGTCCCATGGTTCGCCAGCACCCGAAAAATTTTCCAGTTTCAGCCTCAACCACTGGATCAGATAAGTCTCTTGACGTGCTACAGTGGTCAGGCCTGCCGGAGGGTTTTGCATAACTGTGGGCGCCACGGGTATAGCGGTTTGGTTCACTGGTGGAGTAGTGGAATTTTCTTGCTGGTTCATCAAGGTATTAATGGTTTGCTGCTGCTCAGTAACTTGACGCTGGAGCTGGGTTACCATTTGCATCAGGTCAGGCGATGGAGCTGTCTCGTTAATGCGGTTACTCTGTCTTCTAGCCATGCTTTTCTTCACCAAAGACAAGTATGGCCAATATTAGTTTTTTTTTCTACCCTTATATCACTCTAAGGTATTTGATCTCATAAGAAAAATATATATCGTTCATAGTCACATATCCTAAAGTACTTTTTATCATAAAACATCGTTTATACTTCCATATTCTTGAATCATAGGTTTCATCCATACTTGCACATTCTAGAATCATGAGAGAACATAAGGTATCCTAAAAGTACCTACTATCATAAGATATGCATAGAGGTACTTACTTGGAAGCTGCAGGAGGAGGGCTTGATGTGTGTGTAGTGAGATGGTAACTACTCTGATACCAACCTATAACGCCCGCTTTTTTTTCTTTCATAAAGCGGTGTTACGCTAACATACGTAGGGGCATGTGAACATCGTAATGCAGCGGAATAAGTTAAACTTACACATACATGCACCTAGCTATCTTTCCTAACATAGTAACATAGGAACTTAGCATTATTATCATCATACTTATCATCATGTCATGAAGTCACATAAGCCATCCATTAGGCACATAAGTAGCAAACGTAAAGTTTTAGCATAAGACTTGTAAATATAATTTTTTCATGGCCAAGTCACTACCACACACATACTCTTGTCCCTCCTGCTGCTTCCCCTATTGTCCTCTTGCTTGATCTGCGGTATAAGGAAATAAGACTATAAGCACATAGGCTTAGTAAGACTCTTTCCTACTCACTAAAACCATCGTCACTTAATCATAAGCACACAAAACATTAACATAACTTGGTGCTTAGCATGAATCATAAGCATAAGACATAAACCATCCTTAGCATGGCATGATACATGGCATACATATAAACATAACCTACTTAACATGGCATGATACATGGCATAAACATAAACATAAATATTCTTAACATGGCATGATACATGATATAAACATAAACATAAATATACTTAACATGACATGATATATGACATAAACATAAACATAAATATACTTAACAAGGCATGATACATGGCATAAACATAAACATACATATACTTAACATGACATGATACATGGCATAAACATAAATATACTTAACATGACATGATACATGACATAAACATAAACATAAATATACTTAACATGGCATGATACATGGCATAAACATATACATAAATATACTTAACATGGCATAAACATAAACATAAATATACTTAACATGGCATGATACATGGCATAAACATAAACATAAGACGTTTACTATCATGCATATTTCTTAACATGAACCCTAAACATAAAACATTACTATCCTGGCATAATGCATAACATGAATGAATGCATGAGTCAAATGCATATATATAAGGATGCTTAACTTTTAAAATCATACTTTTAAATACTTAAACATAATCATAACATCATTGGGGTCCCCGGCTTGTACCACATACATTCATCATAAGCGCGCATCCCTAAGTAAATACGAGGTAGCGAGCCCCGACCTACTATGGTAAGGACAGCATAGTCGGTAGTCTCAGAACCGGGGCGTTCTTAAGGTGCCCATCCCTGTTGCACAGCTTCGGTAGTGCCAGAACCGTGGACAGCATAGTCGGTAGTCCAAAACCGGGGCGTTCTTAAGGTGCCCATCCCTTGGACCCATACTTCGGTCCGGTACAAGCCCATTCATAAAGTAAAATAACTTCACATGTTTCATTATTCATGGGACATTCATAGCATATTTAAGCATAGCATAACTTTGTTACATGAAGCATGACATAAATCATACTTGACCTTTCATCATTCATACTTAATGCATAGCATCATGATGCCCTAAGGCATAAGCATTATCTTCATCATAAACATGGCATGCTTACATAAACATCATTCTTATTTATAGTGCTTGCATGATCATAGTACATAAGGTAAGCATTGCATTGTATTCATAGAATATGACATGTTTACATAGACCATCATCCTAATTCATAGAGCTTGCATGATTATGATACATAAGGTAAGCATTGCATTATATTCATAAAACATGACATATTTACATAGACCATTCTCCTAATACATCCAACTTGCATGATCATGATACATAAGATAAGCATTGCATCACATACATAAGTATAGTATCTATCACAAGCATGCATGGGTAGAACTTCTATGAACATACTACTTACTATCTAGGAGCATGGCATAGTACACAAGACATTCATAAATAAACCCTATTAAGCATGGCATCAAACATAACATACCAACATGAAACATAACACTTAAGGTTTGGGTCATAGGTAACATCATTTTCTACCACATACTTGATCCTATATTTATACATCATAATAAGCCATAAACCATCATTCTTGAAACCCTAACTCCACCTAAACCCTAATCAATTAGCTTGGCCGAAACATGTAAGGAAGGGTTCAATCATTCAAATGACATGTAAGGTAACATAAGGTAAGGAAAAGACCATACATTACTTATAAAGCCATAGGAAGCTATTAGGGCTCATGCTTAGGGTTAACCCTAACTCCTAGCCCTTCTTCTTGGGGTTGGCCAAACATACAAGGGCCATGGGTTCATGGAAAATTTCATAAAATTTCCAATTAATCATCCAACACCATCCCTACCCTACCGTAGGAGCCCTTGGGACCCTTACTTGAAGTAAGCCCTAACTTTTTGCCCTATTATCCATCTTGGCCGAAACTTGTAGGGTCTCTAGGCCATGTGAAAATTCACACGAAACATCCTCAACCTTCCTTGTATCATGAGGGTATACAAGACATACACTTGAAGGGTTAGATCCAACCCTAACCATGGGATCATGGTGGTGGCCGAAAACCCTAAGGGTACTAGGGTACTCCAAAAATTCTCCAAATCATATTGTAACCTATATTCATCATGAGAAAACATTAGAAAGCATGAGTGAAATTTTTAACATCATCTTGGACCCAAAAACCATGGTGGCCGAAAGTCCTAGGGGTCCAAATCATGATTTTCTCAACATCAAACCCAAACCAAACTTCATATTATGATAAATATCAAAAAGAACTATTATACCATAGGTGAGGGAGTCTTACCTTGGTTTATCTTGGTTATAGACCTTAGATAAGGGAGAAGATGAAGATCTTGTTGTCTCTTGACCACCCCTAGTCTTTGTAACCTTGTAAAAGCTTTGGGTCTTGGAAGAGAGACCTTCTTGTGGATTTTCCCAAGGGGAAACCACACCTATGGATTTTGGCTAGGATGAGGAAGGAGGAGGGAGAAGGGTGGACTTGATGGAAGAAGAAAAGTAACTCCCATGCCACCTCTTTATACCACATTAAGGAGGCAAGTGAAGAGTCATGATGTCTCTTCCCTTCTTGACTCTTCATATTCCCCTAAGCCTTAACCAAAATCCACTTCATCCTCTATTAGCACTCCCTTGCTAGGTGAATTGGTTAGTGCATGCATGGTGGTACAAGAGGTCCAAGGGTCAATCCTTGGTGCATGCACTTTATTTTTATTTTATTTTCATTTTATTTCCTATTATTTCCAAAAATTCCCTAAAAATCCCCCCATAATTATGCTAATATTCCTAATTAAAATCCATTTATATTATATTAAATTATTGCCTAAAAACTACCAATAATCATGGTACTAGAAAGCCCATATAAGGCCCATTAGTACCTAGTTTCTCCATTTAAATGAGAAAATCATAGATTTCTAAGCTAAGGTTCGTACTAATATCTCTAGGTCCCTCGGAGAAATTATCTAGACATGATCAATATTTTAAAGAAAATATTGAGAGAATTTTCCGGGTCGTTACACATTGAGTTGAATGAGCCTACATCCTGTCAAGAAGCTGTGATGAGCCCAGATTCTGAGAAATGGCTAGAAGCCATGAGGTCCGAAATGGAATCCATGTACACTAACCAAGTATGGACTTTGGTTGATCCACCTGAGGGGATTAAACCCATTGGGTGTAAGTGGGTCTTTAGAAGAATGACTGACATGGATGGACTCATGCATACCTACAAAGCGCGATTGGTAGCTAAAGGTTTCAAGCAGATTCATGGTATCGACTATGATGAAACCTTTTCCCCAGTTGCGATGCTTAAGTCTATTCGGATCCTACTTGCTATTGCAGCTTACCATGATTACGAGATCTTGCAGATGGATGTTAAAATCGTATTCCTAAATCGGAATCTACTCGAGGATGTGTACATGACACAACTTGAGGGTTTTGTAGATCCAGAGCATGCTGGAAAGGTATGCAAGTTGCAAAGGTCCATTTATGGGCTAAAATAAGCTTCTCGAAGCTGGAATCTTCGATTCGATGATGCAATCAAAGCGTTTGGTTTCATCAAGAATGAAGATGAACCCTGTGTCTACAAGAGGGTTAGTGGGAGCACAGTTATCTTCTTGATCTTGTATGTAGATGACATACTCCTCATTGGGAATGATATCCCTTCACTACAGTCTGTGAAGATATGGCTTGGGAATTGCTTCTCAATGAAAGACTTAGGTGAAGCAGCCTATATCCTAGGCATTAAGATCTATAGAGATAGATCTAAGAGATTGCTTGGCTTAAGTCAGAGTACATATATTGACAAGGTGCTTAATCGTTTTGCCATGCAGAATTCCAAGAAGGGATTTCTGCCAATGTCACATGGTGTGAGTCTTTCGAAGACTCAATGTCCCTCTTCTAAGGAGGAGAGAGACCGTATGGATCAGATCTCTTATGCATCTGCTATAGGGTTTATCATGTACGCCATGCTATGTACTCGTCCAGATGTTTCGTATGCTTTGAGCATGATGAGCAGGTACCAGTCAAATCCAGGTGAATGTCACTAGACAGCTGTCAAGAATATTCTTAAGTACTTACGAAGGACGAAAAAATATTTCTTGATATTTGGAGGCGATGAGGAGCTAGCTGTAAAGGGTTACAGTGACGCAAGCTTCCAAACAGACAGGGATGACTATAGATCGCAGTCATGGTATGTATTTTGCCTGAATGGTGGCGCTGTGAGCTGGAAGAGTTCGAAGCAGGACACAGTCGCAGATTCTACAACAGAAGCCGAGTATATTGCCACGTCAGAGGCGGCAAAAGAGGTTGTTTGGATCCTGAAGTTCATTACAAAGCTTGGTGTGGTTCCTAGCATAGCAGACCCGATAGACCTCTATTGTGACAACAATGGGGCTATTGCGCAGGCTAAGGAACCTCGCTCCCATCAGCGGACCAAACACATACTACGGCGCTTCCATCTCATTTGAGAGATCATCGATAGAGGAGATGTGAGAATATGTAGAGTACACACTGATTCTAACATCGCAGATCCTTTGACCAAGGCTTTGGCACAAAAGAAGCATGATGGTCATACCAGGTCACTCGGTATTAGATACTACAGTGATTGGCACTAGTGCTAGTGGGAGATTGTTAGTAGGAACCCTAGAGCCAATTATATGATAATTGACTAGGGACATTTTGTATCATATTCTATTATTAATAAAGGCATGTTTGGTTATTATACTTACTTTGTATTTGTGCCAAATAACTAAGTATAATAATGTCCTTGGGTAGTAGGTTCTTATCTACATTATATCGATTGGTTGAATCGATAGTGAGATGATGTAGAGAACACTACTCTAAAACATTCCTAGTCAAGTATTAATATTCAAGGACAATATTAATATACGGAGACTAGCATGTAGGTCAACTGATGACTTGAGCTCACAAGTCATGGATATGTGATATCAACTTGACACATGAGTATACATTGGAGAATGTGTACTGAATGACCCGCCATGAGAAAGTTTCATAGATTGTCATATGAGTGTCATAAACATTCTCATGTGACTATTGGTATGAATAGTCCTTAGACCTGAAGTCACTACGGTTCCCTATATAAGGAGTTATGTACTTTGGTATCGTCAAACGTCACCCGTAACAGGGTGGACAATAAAGGCGATCACTGGGTATGTAATGAATTATGCGGAGGGATGTGAGTGATGTAGATGGGATCTATCCCTCCCATATGACGGGAGTGATATTTGTGGGCCCCTTGATCGAGTAGGACTGCTAAAACGCATGGCCATGCTCGAATGAGTCAATATGAGATATTGAGCTCAATTGTTTGAGTGAGTCTACTCGGGGATCAAGAAACACCAGATTGATTGAGGATGACACGGTCTATGGCTTATTTGTCAATCTAGATATCAAGGATAGAAGGACAAGGTAATACATTGTCATAGTCACGGAGGTTAAGTCAGATCTCGACTTTCTTGATACTTGGGTAGCATTGATGCATTGCTAGATGTCACTCATTGCTTTTGTGTCTAAATTGGTTTAGACACATTGCCAACGTTACGAGAGCCTATTGGGTCACACACTAAGGACACGATGCTTCAGAGATTAATTGATCTTGATTTGGCTATGATTTAATTGGAATTGGATTAATTGAATTAGACTCAAGTGAATCCAATTGGATTATGGATTGAGATCTAATTTGAGTTAACCTCATTTAGATTAGATTCAACCACATTTGGATGAAATATTAATTCATTAAAATGTTTAATGAATTAATAAGAGAGGAAGATGGAGAGTTTCTCACCATTAGAGTGTTACATGAAAAGTTAGAGAGTTACATTAAAATGTTTAATGAAGGGAAGTTTAAAAGGCAAAAACTCCTCATGATATGAGTATAAAAGAGTTTTTCCCTTGTCATTTGGATGACAACTTGTCATTTTCTTTCCCCTCTTCCTTCTCTTCTCCATCTTGGCCGAAACTCACATCTTGGGTTCTTGGTGTTTTGTGAACTACCTCAAGTTGCTAGCACAACTAAGGTAGTTCTTCTCTAATGTAGAGATATCGTGTTCGTGTGGATACGAATAGAGGCACAGACACTTGAACGTGCAAGAGATCCGGCGACGCTTGGACGAGCGGGATAAACGTAAGGGCACGCTCCAAAGGTATAAACAGTAGATAAATCTATTAGATAGATATACTCTGTACGAGTTTTCTTTCGCATGGATCGCTCGTGGGATCTTGTTTCCGCTGCATTTTGTGTTTATGTCGCCTGAAGATCCCAACAGTAATTTGGATCGTTTGATACGGCACGAGAAGGTCGATGGGAGACGGGTCTCCACTCGGATTAATTTTTAATCCGTAAACGTGGAGAGGTCTCTCGGATCGACCAGGTATTTGCTATGGAACCCCGCCAAGCCATACCCTACAATTGGTATCAGAGTGAGGTTTCCGGCTTTGTGCGGTTAGGATTGGTTAATTTTTGCAATTTTTCATACATTTCATTTTGATGATGCATGGATGTGTGTCGGCTAAGTTTGTGTTGCAGGCACGAGATTCCAACTTCATGGCCAAAATATGGTTGTGTGATTGTTTTGCAATTTTTATAATTATTTAACCCTCGGGGTTGACGAGGCTAGGTATTTAATTTCTGTATTTAAATACAGCACATGTTTAGCCGAGTTTTTTTATTTATAGTTAATCTAGATATCATGTACACTCCTTCATGGAGTATAGGATCAATGATGTAAATAATTAGCTTTTTATTTCGACTCGGAGATCCCTCAAGGTAGCATGCACAGAAGGAAGGGAGGAGCGGACGAAGTGACGACACGACTGGAGGGACATGAGAAACCAAGGGGCCATGAAAGTTGGAAAATCTAGGATTTTTCATTATTTTATTTTCATGTTATTGGTTGTGTTCTTGGTTGTGTGATTGTGCTAAGAAAATTCCTCGAGATAAATTACTAAGTGGGAGAGGGACCCTAAGGGTACCGCGACTTCCATTACAATTCGACAAGTGATGCGAACAAGTCTGCACGACGGCTCTGAGTGCCTTCCTCCCCATCGGATGGACTTGTTCTGCGGATCACTGGGTCAAAAAAGACTATAGAAAATTATTGAAAAACGTGTGGACTTCCCCATCGGAAGGCACATAATCAGAAATAATTTTCTTAATGTAGTGTAATGGTGCATACTTAGATGCGAATAATAGTATCCTCCCCATCGGAGTCACTGCTATTATTTTGCAGAGCTGAAGGAAACCAACTATTGATCTTACTTGTCAAAAAGTTAGGTTGACAAGATAGTAAGATCGATGGGTAAACCCTTCTCTTACGAATGTAGGGATTCATATACGTCCACACCATCATGGCATGCGAATTTCACGGTGTATAGGGGTGTTGGTTGATTTTGAAAATTAATTGTTTTGAGGAATCAATTTATTTTTGATTTCTAAAGTAGTGTATGTTGTGATTCTCAGGTTTTTCATAATGGCTTTTACTCCACTAGCAACAATTCTTAAGGACAATAAACTTACTGGCCCAAACTATATTGACTGGAAGAGGAACCTAGACATTGTCCTCACTGCTGAGGAGTACAAATTCGTATTCTTCGAGGAATGTCCGGAAAAGCCTAGAGAAGACTCTGGTGAAGAGTTGAGGGAGCGTTATACGAAGTGGAAAAAGGCAGATGAGATGGCGCGGTGTTACATTCTGGCATCGATGTCGAATGTGCTGCAACATCAGCATCAGGCCATGCCTACTGCCAGTGACATGATGCTGAACCTCAAAGATCTCTTCTGGCACCAATATGGTTGAAGGGACACCCGTAAGGGATCATGTCCTAAAGATGATGGCTCACCTCAATCATATTGAGGTACTGGGAGCAAAAATCGACAAGGAATCCCAGGTCGATATTATACTCCAGTCTCTGGCAAGGAGTTTTGAACAGTTCAGGCTCAACTATAATATGAACAAAAGGAATTATACGTTGTGTGAACTGTTAGGAGAACTCCAGTCGACAAAGGCTCTCTTTCATCAGAACTCACAGGCCTTAGTGACTCAAAATGTTTCTTCCTCTGAGATGAAAGGAAGGAAGAAGAAGAAATGAGGAGGGTTCAAGAAGGCAGGAGCATCGCAAGCACCCCGGACTGGCGTGAAGAAGCCGAAAGGCAAGTGATTCATGTGCAAGAAAAATGGGCATTGGAAGGCGGACTGTCCCCGTCGTCAAAGCAAAGGTATTTCTTCAGCCTTAGTCGTTGAAACATGTTTGGCGGTGCTATCTACCAGTACCTGGTGTGTAGATACAGGAGCCATTGATCATGTCTGCAATACTCTGCAGGGGTTCCAGGAAACCCAACGACTAGCGTGTAATGACCCGGCCCGTCTACCGGCCCATTTACCGGTCCTCACGACCGTCGTACCGTCGTACCGTCGACCATCGACCGTGCCGTTACTCATACTAGGTCTTCCCACCCCTAGGTGTGGATTTTTACCTTCCCAGGATTCGAACCCTAGACCCAGGCTTAAATCTAGTTCTTTATGAATCTTGAACACCAATTGAGCTTGTAACGCCCGCCCTTAATCCCCTAGGGATTCGACGGCGCTACTTTACTTTCATACATTACAACTATACGCATGCATTCATATTATATTTTTTTGTTTTTTTGTTTTATCTATGCATGGGCACATGTAACATTAAAGCATGCAAGGTTCATGTAGCGGAAGCATAATTTAGGTATGATAGAGTATAATGAATGCAAGGCATAGAACATAGTATATCGACATAGATTTAAAATGACAAGTTCCAAAACTTGAAGCAACTAAGAGCAAGATCATTTTTATCCACCAGCACTATCACACACACACTTGCCCTTCCCCCGCAACCTCCATAGTTTAGCGTCCTTTATCTGTAGCATAAGGGAAAATACTAAACGATAAGCAATAGCTTAGTAAGACCCTGTCCTACTCACAAAACCGGATATCATGAAAAGGTAAGAGAATATATCATATTCAAGCATGGTAAGCATTTAAGCATGTTAAACATCTAAGCATTTTAACTTCATAGGAAGGTTCTTTTTAAAACATATAAACATAATACTTGAACATAACATAATCATTAGGGCCCGGCTTGTACTTCATGTTTTGCGCGCGCCCCTGAATAGGAACGAGGTAGCTAATCCCGAACCACTAGGGTTTACTAGGCCTTCTCAAAAGTCCTTCAGCCTAGTATCATAATCATTTGACTCGCTTTAAGAGTCTATAGTACAAGCCATTACAAAATAAAATAGTTATCATGTTCTTCATTTTCATAAAGTATGCTCTTAGTCCCAACCTTCTAGGAAAGCATTCTTTAGGCCCTAAGCCTTCTTCGTTCATGCCCTATAGGGCTCATTCTTATACATTCATAATCATGATAACTAGCATAGTATAAAGCATGCATTTCATGGGAGCAACCAAGGCTAGGGTCCAAGAGTTCTCTCTTGGCCGAAAGTTGTAATTTGGCTAGCATGCATTCCAATAACATATCAAGAATCACACAAGCATGTCATATTCTACTCAAGGTCATTATCATGCATGGTATTTATTACTCCAATCCCAAGTATAGGGCCCTTTGGCCGAACATGTAGGGTTGAGTACTTTGGGGTTTTTAGCCACATAGCATCATGAACATTCATACATCACATGTGATATCATAGAGATTCATTAGGGTGCATATCATGAAGTTAAGCTCAAGAACCTAACCCTAGGGTAGGGTTGGCCGAATGGTTCCATGCTAGGGCAAGTCAAGTTTTCCATCAAGAAATCAATTATTCACACAAACATTTCCACAAACACCTCACATACATATCATGCAACATATTAAACATAGGATATATCATAGGATAATCATGCACCCTAAACCCTAATTTCTCTAGGGTTGGCCGAAAGTGTAGGGTAGGGGTATTAGGGTTTTTGAAATCAACATTCACACAAACATTTATACAAACATCTTGTCTATACTACTAAACATGGATACATAATAGGAAAATCATCCAAATCCTAAACCCTAATTTCTTTTCCTTTGGCCGAATCTTGTAGGGTATCCAACCCTAATTTTTGTCATCACATCATGAAGGGAAACAACATATAAATATACCCTAAGTTCCAAGGGGTCTTCTTATGTATCAAAAAAAAGTAACCAAGGCCTTCCCTTAAGGGGTGGCCGAAACTTACCTAGGGAAAATCCCCATTTTCGAAAGCTACAAGAAGAAGGAAATCATACACAACAATTATGCTACAGGTGAGGGGTACTTACTTCTTTCGCTAAATATCCTTAAGGTATACCCTTAGTTCGGAGGGGATGTGCTTGTCCTTGCTCTTGAGGTCCTTGACTTCGTCTTGCCTTGCAAGAGATTCAAACCTTCAATGGGGTCTTGGGAGTGTCCCTTGGGATGAGACCCTTCCCTTGGATTTTCGGAAATCTCAAGGAGGGAGAGGAGTTTGGATTTCGAAAATTGAAGAGGGAGAAGGGAGTTAGGATTTCGAAAATTGAAGAGAGAGAGGGGAGTTAGGATTTCGGCAACTTGAAGAGGGAGAGTGAGTGAGGGGTTTGCAACAATGATGGTTAGCCCCTTAGCACTCCCTCTTATTTATACTAAGGGAAGAGACAAAGTGCCTCTTCTCCAAGTGTCCCTTCACCAAGGGGTTTCTCATCAAGAGCCTCTTCCTCTACCCTTTCACATTCCCTAACCCTTAACAAGAATTTCCCTTCCTTCCTCTCAGCAATCCCCTGCTGGGTGAATTGGTTACTTCGTTGCTTTTCAAGGCTTTACTTACCAAGAGTTCCAAGGTTCGATCCTCGGCAAGAGCATATTTTTGCTCCTCTTTGGTTTTCACTTTTGCAAAGCTCATTAGCCCAATTCACTCTCATATTCTCAAATCACATTTATGAAATCACATATTCCAATTCATGAAATCACATATTCTAATTTATGCAGTTACATATCCCTAATCCTTTCTAATGAAATCATATAACATTAAATCATGAAATCACAAAAAGGTAATTTTATTCATTTATGAAATAAATGTCATATAATCTGATAATATATATCGACATTTTTGTGCCCTTTTTACAATCGAAAGCAAGCCCAAAATTTGGGGCGTTACATAGCGGATGAAGAAATCATGGTCTACATGGGCGATGCTACAAGAGTAGCAGTAGTTGCAGTGGGAGTCTTTTATTTATCTTTTGAGAGAAATAAAGTGTTAGTTCTGAGAGATTGCCTTTATGTATCTTCATTTAGAAAGAATTTAATTTCAGTTTCAAAGTTGTTTAAGGATGGATATTCTGTTACTTTTAGTAATAAATTTGTTATTAAGAGAAACAGAGAGATTATCTATTCAGGTAGAACGGTCGGCAATCTGTATACTCTAGAACCAAAACCTCCCACGATGCATACTGAAGTAAATAGCTCATCATCTAACTCAAATAAGAGAAAAGAGCCTTCTAAGATGAATCAGACATATCTTTGACATCTTAGGCTTGGTCATATTAACCTTAGTAGGATTCAGAGGTTGATAGCCGATGGACCCCTCGGTTCATTGGTGGTGGAGGATCTCCCAACCTGTGAGTCTTGCATGGAAGGTAAGATGACCAAGAGGCCTTTCAAGGCTAAGGGGTATTGGGCCAATGATGTGTTATAACTAATTCATTCTGATTTTGTAGTCCCATGTCAATCCAAGCTAGAGGTGGCTTTGAATATTTCATCACTTTCATTGACGATTATTCAAGGTATGGGTACATTTACCTGATGCGCTGCAAGTCTGAATGTTTTGATAAGTTCAAAGAATTCAAGACTGATGTGGAGAAACATCGAGGTAAGAGTATCAAGACACTACGATCAGATTGTGGTGGCGAGTACCTCTTTGGAGAGTTTAGGACCTATTTATCAGAAGCTAGGATTCAGTCCCAGCTAACTGCACCCGGCACGCCCCAGCAGAATGGAGTTGCAGAAAGAAGGAATAGGACTCTTATGGGAATGGTTAGGTCAATGATGAGCTATTCAGACTTACCTGATTCGTTTTGGGGATACGCTCTGGAAATGATAGCATACATACTAAACTTGGTTCCATCTAAGTTAGGTCCTCATACTCCCACAGAACTGTGGACTGGGCCCAAGCCCAGTCTATGACATGTTCGGATTTGGGGTAGTCTAGCACATGTGCTGAAGGGAGACACTGATAAGTTCGAATCTCGTACGGAGGTACGTCTGTTCGTAGGCTATCGTAGAGGAACAAAGGGTGGTCTGTTCTATAGTCCTAAGGATCAGATGGTAATTGTTAGCACAAATGCCAAATTCTTGGAAGAGGACTATGTGATGAGCCACAAGTCAAAGAGTAGATTAGTGCTTGAAGAGTTAAGAGGGGACGTTCCGACCTTAGGACCAATTGTACAAGAGGACACACCACAAGTCACTGCACCGCGTGTCACTGAGGATACACAGGTAGTACCTCATCGCAGTGGGAGGGTTGTGAGATAAACTGAAAGGTTCATGTTTGTGGATTCTAACCATGTCTGGGAGCTAGTAGAACCACCCAATAGTGTAAAAGCTATTGGATGCAAGTGGATCTACATGAGAAAGAGAGGATCAGACGGGAAGGTTGAGACCTTCAAAGAAAGGCTTATTGCGAAAGGGTACACTCAGAAAGAGGGTATCGATTATGAGGAGACCTTTTCGCCAGTAGCCATGCTCAAGTCGATGCGGATTCTCTTATCTATAGCAACTCATATGGATTATGAGGTAAGGCAGATGGATGTCAAGACAACCTTCCTTAATGGGAGTCTTGAGGTGACCATCTACATGCAACAACCAGAAGGTTTCATTACAAAGGGCAAAGAGCATCTAGTGTGCAAGCTTAATCGATCCATTTATGGATTGAAGCAAGCTTCAAGGTCTTGGAACATCCGCTTTGATGAAGTAATCTAGTTATATGGATTTACTCAAATCCCGGATGAGTGATGTGTGTATAAAAGAAGTGACGAAAATGTCGTGGTGTTTCTTATACTTTACGTAGATGACATTTTGTTAATTGGCAACAATGTCAAAGTGTTATTAGACGTAAGGGTCTAGCTTTCAAAGAGCTTGATTTGAAGGACATAGGAGAAGCGGGACACATCCTTGTGATTAAGGTCATAAGGGATCGCCAGAAAAGGATGTTGTGCTTATCCCGAGCTTCATATGTTGACATAGTCTTGTCTCGTTTTAGCATGGAAAACTCCAAGAAGGGTTTCCTACCCTTCAGACATGGAGTTTCTCTATCCAAGGAGATGTGTCCGAAAACATCAAAGGAGATAGAGGAAATGAAGGTAGTTCCTTATGCTTCGGCAGTAGGATGCCTCATGTATGCTATGTTGTGCATGAGACCTGATATCTATTTTGCCGTGGGCATGGTTAGCAGATATCAGAGTAACCCTGGACAGGGACATTGGATAGTGGTAAAGCATATATTGAAATACCTGAGACGGACTAGGGATTATATGTTGGTTTACCGGGCAGACCAATTAGTCCCTATGGGTCATACGGACTCAGATTTCTGGTCAGATAGGGACAAGAGTAAGTCTACCTCAGGGTTTGTGTTTACTTTAGGAGGTAGAGCCATTGTCTGGAGGAGTGTCAAGCAGAAGTGCGTGGCGGACTCCACCATGGAAGCTGAATATGTGGCAGCCTCAGAGGCGGCCAAAGAAGCTGTATGACTCAGAAACTTCATCATGGACTTGGATGTGATTTTGGTTTGCCCAGATCTATCACAATATTTTGTGATAACAGTGGTGCAGTTGCAAACTCAAAGGAACCATGAGCCCATAAGGCGAGTAAACACATAGAGCGCAAGTACCACCTGATGTGAGAAATCGTAAAGCGAGGAGAAGTGGCTGTCGCTATGATTGCATCAGAGGACAACCTGGCAGATCCTTTCACTAAAACTCTTCCATCTAGAGCTTTTGATCGACATGTGGAGGATATGGGAGTCAGATGTATGGCAGTGGGAGAACAACAGTGTCTTTAAGTATAAGTGGGAGATTGTAAGATATGTATATTGAAAGACATGACTTTTATTATATGAACATCTTTATTATAAAAAGAGAATCACGACTAGACTAGGTGTTTGTTTATAATAGTACATACACGAAGTCCAATTGTTTTGCATTGTAGATAACGTGGTGTGTGGTGTCACACGGAAGATCATGTTATCAGTTCCCTGCTTAGCATAAATAAGAGGCCCACAACCGAGATGGAATTGGACAACCCATCGGTATGGTTGTAGTGTAGTTAGGTGTGGTTGGTCTTGACCATAGAACTACACTAGTGTACTATGAGTACATTGAGCAGGACCGAAACCTGAGGTTATCTGATTTGTACTGACTAGATAATTGGATAGGACCTCAGTTGATATTATGGAGGACGATCCCTTAATCCCGAAATAATATCGGGCATATATTATTAATTATTATTTCTTTAATTTACCAATGGGCGAGATCTATTCTGTTAGATTGATAGACCCGGTAAGTGTTGGTGCCGGAAGCACCATATCGAACCTTGTTTTGATATTGGCAAAGGGTTCAATGTTAAGTATTATTGGTGCTCTAATGATGTTACTCAAGTGTGCAGGAAAAGCTGGGCACTAAGACCTAGCTGAGGGTTGGGCACCGAAGGCCTGGTTCGAGGAATTGGGCACTAAGACTTGGCCGAGGGCTAGGCACCGAAGACCTGGTGAGTAAAGCTGGGCACTAAGTCCTGGTCACGGACTGAGCACGAAGACCTGGTGAGTAAAGCTCGGCAAAAGTCCAATCGGAGGAGCCGGTTGGTAAAAAGGTAAATTCTCCCGAGAGGAGTAGGTGAGGATGCGTTCCCCGTAGAGGGAACATTAGGCGTCAGTTCGACCTAGGGTTCCATTTGGGAGACCCGAAGTCAGAACCAAGACAGCTACGGCTGTAACTAATGGTTAACACATTTGTTTGTTGTGTTTGGAACTAACCTGAGTTGCAGGATCGAAGCACTGGTCGTCTGCAAGTGGGGTGCCTCACTAGGCCTAGGCGCCCGGATGGACTCAGGCGCCTGGATGGGCTCAGGCGCCGGTATGGGCTCAAGCGCCCATATGGATACGGGCGCCCCAGTGCGAAGGCAAAATCTAAAACACAGCAGCGAAGCCTCTGGACCGAAGCAGTTCAGGCGCCCGTGAGGTCACGGGCACCCCCATCAGCTCAGGCGCCCAAGTGGGGGTGGATAAGCGCTGATCGAGCCTGCGGATAAGGGTTCACGCAGGGAAGACCATGTGTTAGGCGCCCCCATCGTCTCAGGCGCCCGTATGAGCACTATAAAAGGGGGTGCACCCCCAAGGCTTCGACATCCATTACTCTCAACTCTCCAGACAGTTTCGCTCAAGTGCTGCGCCCCGGTAAAGTTCGATTTCGAGATTCCATCGCCGACGACAACCCTTTGCTCTGGAATTCAATCCACCTTGGGCGTCGGTAAAATTTCAATTTACGAAAGTGTTGTGATTTAAATTTCCAATTCTATATCTGTACTGTCATCTTGTAAAAACTTTATCGAATATAGAATTGCCCAAAGTAAATGGTCAAGGACCGTGGGCCTTGGAGTAAGAGCCGACCGCGACTCCGAACCAAGTAAAAAATGACTTGTGTTCTTGTGTATTTTGTCATTTTCCGCTGCGCATTTACTCTTCGACTCCGAAAAATTTTATAACGATATTCACCCCCCCTTCTATCGTTTTCTTCGATCCAACAGTAAGTTGGGAGATAATATTAATAATATGATATGCTGATGATTATTGATAGAATCCGTGTCCTGGTGAGTCAGGATGATGATGCCCCCTTGATGAGCTCAAAAGGTTCATCGTGCTAAACCCTGCAGGTGGATTTGATCCGGCAAGTTGATAAGATTGAGTGGTACTAATCAAGGATCCAGAAGTTAATTAATTTAAATTATCAGTAATTTAATTAATTAACAGGTATACGAGATCTTAAACACAGGGATGGACGATTCGTAATATGTGGAGCCCATATGAAAATATGGGGGTTGGTGAGGAAGTTCAATTAAGATCCTTTAGTGAAATGGATCTTAATTAATGGATCGGGTTTGGATCCATTAGTGGGCCAAGAACCAACTCCTCCTCTTGGTCCCTGCTTTAGCCCTATAAATACCCTATGAGATCAAGAAACCAGGAGCCAATTTTAATCAATCCAAGAGTTTGATCCCCAAGCCTCTCTCTTCTCTTGTCTCCCTCTTAGGGTTTCGGCGCCGAATAGAGAAGAAGGGGTTCTCCCCTTCGGTTCTTTCCACCTCCTCCACTAAGCTCCTGCTAAGGCGCAAGAAAGAAAGGTAGAGATCTCCTCTACCTTGCGTGGGGCTCAGGGAGGGAAGAGGAGGCGCCGGCGGCCGACTGCAGGCGGCACAACCAAAGGTTGTGGCGGTGCCGCAAGGTAGAAGGAGGGAGGAGATTTCGGGCTATTGGGGCTACGAAGAAGGTTGTTTCTTTCCTTCTTCTTCTTCTTCATCTTCCTCTCGAGGTGCGCTACTGGTTCGGAGGGCTTACCATCAGCTCCGACGGTCGGCGGCGCAAAGGGAGAGGGAAGAGGCCGGCGACGCAAAACCCTAGTGGCTAGGGTTTTGGTCGGCTGTGAGAAGGGGATTGGTTGGAGCTCTTGGTGATCTCGGATCGCGGTAGATCGTCGCCCACACGACGTCCGCGAAGGGAGGGACATAAGGTAGAAGACCGCGAGGTGATCGGAAAGGTATAACTTTCCATATGCTCCTTTGTATTTCCTTATGTCTTTTATGTGCCATGTTTATATGTCTTGTCATTTTATGTTTAAGAATTTATTGTTTTGTTTACAAAATATGATAAATAAATTCTTAACTGGACCCCGACCATAAACACAAAAGTCGGCGATCAACTCGTCACCTTTTCCGCGGTCGAACGGTCGAGCAAATTGCAAGGCTAATTTTCGTAATTGGCTAAGTTGTAATTTGGATCGTTCGATACGACACGAGAAGATCGATGGGAGACGGGTCTCCACTTGGATTAATTTTTAATCTGTAGATGTGGAGAGGTCTCTCGGATCGACCAGGTATTTCCTATGGAAACCCGCCAAGCCATACCCTACAAATGCTTGAAAAACATCCAAATTCCCATAAATGGCTCCAGACCATTGACCCTAAAAGGTGGGCTAATGCACACATTACTGGGAGAATATACAGAATGCTAACCACTAATTGTGTAGAGAGTTTAAATGCTTTGTTCAAGACTACACATGAACTTCCCATAAATAGGTTAATTGATAATACAAGAAGAAAGGTAGCTTAATGGTTCTTTAACTGTAGAGAGGAAGTCTCAAAATGGTACGTTGCTTTGACACCTCATGCTACAAAAGAAATAGATTCAAGGAGAGAGAAAGCTAAAGCATATAAGGTTCACCCGTACTCTCAATCAAAAATGGAAGTAGAGACATGGGGCACTTCATACATTGTTGATTTGGAAAAAAAAAATATTGTTAATGTGGGGAGTTTCAAAATTTAGAACTCCCTTGCTCACATGTTTTGTGCCAACTGATATGGTATGAGAACATAATTGATATTCATTAGGACTATGTTTGGACACCACAAATACCATCTCCTAGATATCCTAGGTCCTTCAGTGGATTTCTATCGAAACCCACTAATAGACCTACAAAAGTCCTATTACAACAAATTCTTACATTATGAGTTGATGGCCTGTAAGAAATAGAATTTTGCTATACATTGTGTATTTAGGTAGTATCCAAATGTTGTCCGATAATACGATACATTTAAACTTATTTCAAGTTTAAACAAATGTAAGTCTGTTTTGATCATACCTGAGTATTTCAATAAAATGAGAGGATTTTGTCATAACTTGTAGAATTATATAAATGAGAGCCCTATAATAATTAAATTAATAAATCATAATTAAATATTATAAAAAATATTTTTAAAATGGAAAAAAAATTAGTCCAAGTTGGGCTCAAAGTCATCTGATTTCAGACCCAACTTGAGCCTGAAATAAGAGGATTTCAGGCCCAACGTGAGCCTGAAGAAATCAGATGATTTCAGGCCCAACGTGGGTCTGAATAGCTCTGATTTCAAGCCCTCTGACTCTGATTTCAGACCCTCTGCAAATCAAAATAGGAATATTCTTTTCCAAATTATAAATAAATATGCATAATATAAACATATAGAAATAAAAATTAGTAGTTATGGATGTTATATCTATGAAAAAAATAAAAGATATTGAAATAAAATTATAAATGTGGTGAAAAAACTAATATAGATAATAAGATATAAAGATATGAAAATTAAGGTATAAAGAAAGAAATACAAAATATAAGTTTGGACACCAAAAAAACCTTTAATTGAAATTATGATATAAAGAAAACATGACTATAAAGAACGAAAGAAATATATAATATTAATAAATACATATAGTTTATAGAGTAAAAATATAATAAATTAATATAATTCAAATATAAATAAAATTTAAATGTAAAAAATAATTAAGATAGATAACAAAATATATTGATGAGCAAAATTAAAGAGATAAGATGATTTACAAAAATAAGCTATGATTTTGCATTGTTGATGCATTGATCTGTGCCAACTGATTCGGTATGAGAACATAATTGATATTCATTATAACTAAGTTTGGACACCACAAATACCATCTCCTAGCGCAACTCTAACTAGAGATATCGAGTATGGTGAAATCTAAATATCCTAGGTCCATCAGTGGGTTTCCACCGAAACCCATTGATGAACCTACAAAAGTCCTGTTGCAACAAATTCTTACATTATAAGTTGATGGTCTGCAAGAAATAGAATTTTGCTATGCATTGTGTGTTGGTGCAAGTTGCATCAGTGATGTCCTCCACTGAGTGTTTCAATGTTTAACAATATGCTTAAGTTAGTGATACATTGAACAAGGGAAGGGTGAGCCAAGAAAAGAGTATCAAAGTTAACCAAAGTCCTAGTTATCCTAGGCACGAAGTCCTAGTTCGAAGAATTGGGCACTAAGTCCTGGCCGAGGGCTGGACACCTAAGACCTGACCAAGGGTTGGGCACTAAGTCCTGTTTTGAGGAATTGGGCACTATGTCCTGGCCGAGGGTTGGGCACCGAAGTCCTGGACCTAGGTTTGGGCACGAAGTCTTGGTCCGAGGGATTGAGCAACTTAGCTGAGCGATGACTAAGGACAGAAGTAGAGACGGGTCGAGGTTCGGACGTCTCGAAATCCGGGAGTCTCAAAGGTTAAGTAAAAAAGTCCAACCGGAGGTCTCGGGTGGCAACCGTCTCCTGAGAGGAGTAGGTGAAAGGCGCGTTCCTCGGAATGGGAACTTAGGCATCGGTTTGACCTAGGGTTTCGTGGGAAATCCGAAGTCAGAACTAATTTGTTAAGGCTAAGATTCTATATGTGTTTGCCTTGTATTTATGTATCTTGCAGGTACCTAAAATTGAAGACAAAGCAGGCAAACAAATACACAACAGGGTTGGAAACCTGACTGCTAGGCACCCCCATTAACCAGGGCGCCCTAATGAAACAGGCGCCTCAATGGAACAGCACCTAAATCATTCAGGAACCTCCTTCAACACAGGCACCCTGGATCAAAGGTTTATTTGCTACTGCGAGTTCGGCGTGAAGATAAGCTTTGACCAAGCCTTGTGAGGCGCCTCCTTCATCACAGGCGCCCCAAACAAGACTATAAAAGGGGCTTCGACCCCTCAACTTAATACAACAATTCAAATATCATTTTGAGCTTTTCGAGAGACGACAAAGCGCTAATGATGAAGCTCTGCGACCAAGGAGGCTCCGAGAGGAAGTGGGCGTCACTTCGAAGTTCCAGATCGGCCGAGTCTTCGACCTTTTATATTTTGAACGAACAATTAAAAATTTATGAAGTTTTCGTGAAGTTTTTACGGTCGATATTCACCCCCCCCTCTATCGACGGCACCAGTCCCCACAAGTGGTATCAGATCCTGGTAGCTCTTCACCGGACTAACAGCTGACAGAGCAAAGACACCAGTAGTTGAGGGGGAGCTCAAGGGTTAATCAGGAACATTTTTTTAAATGCCAATTTTTAAATTTCATATTACGTGTTTCAAGTGCAGGGAGAGAAGACACTATAAAAATCAGTGTCCTACTCGTATGACTTGATCTACACCACCGGCGACAAAGGAAGTACCAGCACCCGGAGTCCGACGGGACAAAAGTTACATCAAATGCTTCAAATGCAAAAAGTACGGACACTACAAGAATCAGTGTCCGACAAAGGTACAAAAAATTTACGTTCGAAAAGATTTTCAAATTTCTGCACTATCTTGTGTAGATAACTTAGATATTTTTTTTGAAAAATTAAACTTTGTGAATAGTCAAATCAATATTTTGTATGACCAATTACAAAATGTAGATAATGTTAAAATATCAGAAATTAACCTTTTAATCCTTAATATTAATGCAGTAATTTCTAAAATTAAATCTGATAGTGTTAATGATAATTCTGAAATTAGATCTGAATATTTTAATGATAATTCTGAAATTAGATCTGAAAATTTTAATGATAATTCTGAAATTTGATCTAAAAATTTTAATGATAATTCTGAAATTAGTACTGAAAATTTGAATGATAATTCTGAAATTAGATCTGAAAATTTTAATGATAATTCTAAAATTAGATCTGAAAATTTTGATGATAACCCTGAAAATTCAGAAATTAACCCTGAAAACTTAGAAATTATTTCTGAAAATATTGAAAATAAGTCTGAAAATATTGAAGATATTTCTGAGGATAAGGATGACTTTTCTGAAGATATTACTAAGAATAAGGATGAAATTAACTCTGATTTTTAGATAATAATATAATTATTAATTTCTTGGATAATCCTGAAGATAATTATAAAACATTAACAAGTAGCCCAGAAAATTACTCCACCTACTATGAAGATGTAAAAGGATATGATTTTGAGGATGAGGAGGAAATTGAATTTTCTAGAATCAAGGCTACAGTTAATAAAATTTACAAAAATTCAAACAAATCGAATTGTTAGAAAAACTTAAAAAATTAAATAAAGAAGAAATAGTAAATAAATCAGACATTTTTTAAATAATGAAGATGATGAAACTAAACCCACAACTATTAATTAACCGAGAAATTTAGAAATCTAAATCCAATTAAATCTAAACAATTTTTACCTTAATTATTTCAACCTTAATTATATCTTAACAATTTTTAACTTAATTATTTCAACTTCAATTAATCATTAATTAATTTAGATTTATTTAATCCTTAATTAATTTAACTTTAATTAATCCTTAATTAATTTAACTTAATTAAATCCTTAGTTAATTTAACGTTAATTATTCCATAATTAATTTTACTTAATCCTTAATTAAATTAATTTTAATTAATCCTTAAATAATTTCATTTTAAGTCCTTAATATATGTTTTAATTAATTCAACTTCAATTCATTTTCAATTAATTCAACTTCAATTAATTCTTAATTAATTCAACTTCAATTAATTCTTAATTAATTCAACTTCAATTAATTCTTAATTAATTTAACTTCAATTAACTTAAATCCAATTAATTCTTAAATAACATAACCTCGAATTAAATAAAATTTTACCCAAACTGCAACAATTAATTTAATAAAATTAAATATGTCAAAGTGCGTTGGCATATTCGCGGGTTCACACGACGTGTATCAAATCGAGAATTTGATACGTTATTAGAAACTTAAGTAAAATGTTATGAATTGTTTGACTCATGCATAACTATCATGCCATGCATCTGCTATTTTTTTAAATATATGTTATGTCATTCATGTTTAATTTTATGCATGATTTAGGATGGTTATAGGAAAAAGATTGGTTGAAACTTGAATAACCTAGTATTAGGTGGAGGTGAGATGATAGTACATTAGGGAAGCCCTTCTGATAAGGTCAAGTAAGGTAAGACGTACCCTACTTGGTCGGTCAAGTAAGGAAGCCCTTCACTATTTGAGTATACATGTTTATGTATTTGATTGAGATCTTAAACTCATTTACTGAATGTCCGCAATATAATTCACAGCATGAGAGAATTTGTGATGAATTCACAACTAGTGATTATCTCTACATGTGCAATTGTGAAGTATTAAAATTGTCCCTAGTCGATGAATTGATAAATACGGACACTATCAATTCTGTAGAGAGTAGCATGGGTTATTCTCTAATCAACTCATTCTCACTGCCTGATGACATTGGGATGTCCGGAGATAAACATGAATGCTAGTTAAGGGAACTAGTTCATTGGAGTGACTGACTATAAAACTTCAAATGGTGGTCTATATATATAGATATGTCAATGAAGTTCTTACTGCAGCTTAAGTGTGATGTTCCTTTGACTTGCGGTGTTCAAGTCATCTTGGTCATGGAGACTTATACTTTGACATCTTAAGCAAGCATCTCCAAGGAGGTGTGGACCCAGGATGATTGGGTATAAGCCGAAGTGCCCAAAGATGTTTGAACAACCTACAAAGGATTCACCACTCCTTGCGAGGAGATGTATACCCAAGGCCTATCATCGGATTGTTACTCGAAGCCTCTGGCCAGAGCATGACATGTTCAGAGTATGAATCTCTTAAATACATGAGAGTAATTAGAATCCGTAGGACGAGAAAACGTTACTTGGGCTAGGTGTGACGTAGTCAGCCTAGTGGGGACTGACACACATAGACCATGTCCTGAACCAATTGGGTATAAGATGGTGAAAGGAATGGGGCACGATTCATTATAGCTGCTGAAGGGTTTTAGAATTGTTTCTGAGGTCAACCGTTGATCTTTCAATTAATTGGGGATCATGATGTACTACTAGGTGTCACTCATAATCGTTCTATAATTGATTAATTATAGACGACCAACATAAATCGAAAGCCTATTTAGTCACACGCACTACGAGTAATCCGAGGGATTTAAAATGAGTTGAAAATTGGATTTTCCAATCAAGAGAGATTGGGTTTGGTTGAGCCAAACGATAAGTCGAATCTGAATTTTTCAGAGACGCATCGGAAGCGTAAAATGGCTAAGTCTTTTGAAGACTTAATAGATGAATTAAATGAGTTTAATTCATTGGGGCGTGGCTTGGATGGGCCGGCCAAAGAGGGTCTCCATCCTCTTTGCTTGGCCGGCCACAACAAAGGGAGAGAACCAAGTTTTTGGTTCAATTTATAAAATAAACCAAGTGTGGTTTGTTTTATAAAATTATGGATGATATAAATTTTTATATAATAAACCAAGGTTTGGTTTATTTTTCATGGAAATTAAAATGAACCATGGATTGGATTATTTTATTTTATAAAATCAATCATGGATTGATTTACCATGATAAGAAAATTTATTCCATAAGAAAAAAGGAGACTTGGTCGGTTTTTATCATGAATTAAAATATTATAAAACTTGGCATGATGGAATAAGTCATAGAAAATTTATTCCATAAGAAAAAAGAGACTTGGCGGTTGAGAGGCCACTATATAAAGGACCCAAGGCAAGGCTTGGAAATAATCGAAGTATTCTTGCCTGGGCTCTCTCCCTCTCCTCCCTTCTTTCTCTTGGCCGGCCACAAGGCTCTTCTCCCTTCTACTTGCCGTGAGCACAAGGAGAAGCACCGAGGCGACAAAGATCTTTCGTTGGGACGATCTTTCTCTCCGGCCATTATCACCTTGGGATTGGGTGCAAGTCATCTTCCTCCTTCTCGCCGGAATAGTGATTCCGGCCAAACTTGGTAGTGAGTTTTTCCGATGTGATTACTTCTCTCTTGGTTTTTCTGTCGCGTTCTTGGAGAATCTAGTAGTTCTCGAGAACACGAAACTCGTGGCTTTGCGAAGTCATCCCGAAGATACTCGACGTGGACGCGAATAGAGGCGGAGCTTCCGAGGGACGCTTACGGTTGGATCTCGTCCATTCCTTCGAGTTACGCGAGGTATTAAGTAAATTAGTTTACGTTTCTGCAAAATTTTAAATATATGATCATGTCTACACAAGATAAAGTTGCATGCTTAGATGTGTGGTTAAATAATTTGAGAAATTATTTATGCTAAACCTTCCGCTGCACGTAATTAATTTTAAAATTACGAACCCGCATCCATGTCAACATGCACCCAGTCCCAACAGTGGTATCAGAGCTGGTTAGTGTTCGACATAATCATATAATTGTTTTGTGGAAAACTTTGTCATGATCTCAATTTTGGAAAATTTTCCAATTATGGAAACTTTCCAATTATGGTAAATTTTCGATTTAGGAATTTCAAAGTTTGGAAATCATCATGAAATTTCATAAACTTTTGAAATATCCCTATTTTTGAAATTTTATGATAATTGTGAAAACTTTCCATTTTTGGAAACTTTCCAATTTTGGAAATTTCCTATTTTAGAAAATTTTCAATTTTGGAAAAACATAAGTTTTCTTTGTAACAGAAACTTACAATTATTCTGAAAACCTTTTAATTTTGGAAACTTTTCATTTATGGAATGCTCGCAATTTTGGGCACTTTCTTTCATGAAAGTCTACACAAATTATGGGAATATTAATTGGCATTTAAATTCATAATTGGAAATTAAATTATTTACAAAATTCTTTATTTTGGATTGAGCCTCGGGGAGCCGTCCAATTTAAAGTTAGTTGTTATAATTAAATTTCCTAAATTGAATTTAAACTGTCAAATATTTAATTTGGATTGAGCCTTGGGGAGCCGTCCAAATTATATTATCAATAATTCTTATTTTGGATTGAGCCTCGGGGAGCCGTCCAAATTAAGTTATTGATATTAATTTTCCATAAATAAAATATATGATCAAATCTTGGAAATTTTGAGGTGATTCTCAAACGATAATTTCCTTATTTGATTTATGAGGTGATGCTCTTACATATTATTGTCTCCAAAATTAATTAGGAAAATTGTTTACTATAAGTATATTTCCTTAAATAAGATTTTCATGAAAATAATATGTGATTGAATTAAGGAATCTGTCTCTTAATTTAATAAGATTTGATTTAAAGAAATCAAAGTCTTAAACATATTATTTCCGAAATTGATTATGATAATTTAGGAAATTGTTTCCCAAAACAATTCCTTAAATAAAGTATGAAATTAGAATTAGAAAATCCGGTTCCTAATTCAATTAATGAGACTTGATAAATTAAGTCACATACATACTTTATTAAGGAAATCGTTAGTACATGACATAATTATATGTCATGAATGTGCTTAAAAGAAAAAGATGAAACCCAAAACCCCTTACAAAATATTAAGAACAACACCTTCCATTAATATGGTTAGAACCGGAGTTTTGTTTCTCGTTTGGGTTGATGGACACATCCATGCCCGACTTGAACCTCAACATGTTCAAACCATGGAATTAGTTTATGATTAATATAGTTGGAGTCAGAGGTCAATCCTTAGTTTTGGTTGTTGGACACATCCAAGCCTGACTAAACGGTTGAATGAGCTCCATCCATATTAAAACTATTTCTTGATTAATGGGTCAGCCTTAAGCTTGGAGCATCGATTTGTTGTGCCACAGCCAAGGTCGATGTAAAGAGAGGTGCAGTTGGGTGCTATGTGTATTGTTGCATACTTGTTAATGAGTTAACAACCCAATGATATATGCAAACATTCAATTAGTTGATAGCATAATGTGATAGTTACATATGTGTAATATGTAATCGGTATAATTACCTATCTTCATAGCTAAGAATAACTTCATGGACTCCAGCCATGGTTGTTCTTATCTATGATTGGATATCAACCTATTTGGAGATGTTCCTACGATCTCCCGAATTGATAAAAAGGGTTATTCAATTCGAAAAATAAATAGGATTTAATTAATGTATATTGATGCATTCTTTATCATTCTCATCACATAATCTCAATTTGTATTTCTAGGATAATCACCTGATCATGTCTTCTCTGAATTTGCGTTCCATTTTGGACACCAATAAGTTAACTAAGGCCAAAAGGATTGAAAAGGCACCAAAAGACACTTGCCATCACTGCGGCAAGGAGGGCCACTGGCGTAGAAACTGCAAGGTTTATCTTGAGTCCTTGAAGAAGAAGGCATCTGATGCCCCATCCTCTTTAGGCATCTTCGTTATTGAATGTCACTCTATTTCCTCGTACACCTGGGTACTTGATACTGGGTGTAGCTCACATATATGTAATGACATACACGGGCTAAGGAATAGAAGAAGACTCGTCAAGGGAGAAACGAATTTGCGAGTTGGAAATGGAGCAAAGATTGCTGCTATTGCCATCGGAACATATTTGCTAAAGCTCCCTACTGGCCTTGTCTTAGAATTGGATAATTGTTATTTTGTTCTTTGTTAATAAAGAACATTGTATCTATTTCATGCTTGAATGAAAAGGGTTACCATTTAACTTTTAGTAACAATTGTTGTTACATAACTTTAAATGGTGTTCTTTATGGGACCGGAACTTTATGCAATGGTATATACACGTTAGATTTATCCGGTGACGTTTTCAATATCGAAGTTAGCAATAAACGTGCTCGAATAGATAATCAAATAGACTCCTATATGTGGCATTGTCGTCTTGGCCATGTAAGCAAGAAACGCATGACCAAATTACACCGATGTGAAATTCTGGAATCATTTGAACCTGGTTCATTTGATACATGCGAATCATGCTTAAAAGGCAAGATGACCAAATTACCCTTTTCCGAAAAAGGTAAACCAGTGGGAGAATTGCTTGGTCTAATACATACTGATGTATGTGGACAAATGTCAACTCTTGCACAAGGAGGCTATAGCTACTTCATTACCTTTATCGATGATCACTCACGATTCGGGTATGTGTTCTTAATGAAACACAAATCTGAAGCTTTTGAGAAATTCAAAGAGTTCAGAAGTGAAGTAGAGAAACAACTTGGCAAAAGTATTAAGATACTTCGATCCGATCGGGGTGGTGAATACTTAAGTCAAGAGTTTCAAGATTATCTTAGGGACAATGGGATATTGTCTCAATGGACTCCGCTATATACACCACAGCATAATGGTGTATCTGAGAGGCGTAACCGAACCTTAATGGACATGGTTAGATCTATGATGAATCATGCAACTCTTCCAAAATCCTTTTGGGGCTATGCGCTTAAGACAGCTGTTTACTTACTAAACAGAGTCCCGACCAAGGTAGTCTCTACTACTTCATATGAGACGTGGAATAGTAAGAAACCTCATTTATCTCACCTAAAGATATGGAGTTGTCCTGCTTATGTAAAGCGGACTGTATCAGACAAATTGGATGCTAAGTCTGATAAATGTCTATTTATTGGATACCCTAAGGAAACGAAGGGTTACCAATTCTATCATCCCTTGGAACAAAAGGTGTTTGTTTCAAGGCATGTTGTATTTCTAGAAAAAGAATTTCTTTTACAAGAAAATAGTGGGAGTAGCATTGAACTTGAAAAAGTTCAAGAAACTCCAATATACATTACAGAGACACCTAGTCTAGACCCACAACCAATAACTTATAATGATGAGCTATCAATTGAACCTAAAACGACACCACTTCTTCATAGGTCTGATAGGACACGCAATATTCCAGAGAGATACGGATTTCTCATAAGTGAATCGAACGACGTGTTCCTCATTAACAATGACGAACCTATCAGTTATGAAGATGTTCTAAAAAATTCAGAAAGGGATAAGTGGCTTGAAGCCATGAAGTCGGAAATGGATTCTATGTACAAAAATCAAGTATGGGACTTGGTTAACCCACCTGAAGGGATTAAGCCCATAGGGTGCAAGTGGGTTTTCAAGAAGAAAATCGACATGGAAGGTAATGTTGTTACCTTTAAGGCTAGATTAGTGGCAAAAGGATATCGTCAGAAACAAGGAATTGATTATGACGAAACCTATTCGCCAGTAGCTATGCTTATATCCATCGGATGCTCTTGGCCATAGCAGCTCATTATGATTATGAGATATGACAAATGGATGTGAAAACAACTTTCCTTAATGGAAACCTGCTTGAGGATGTATACATGATACAACCTGAAGGTTTCACATCGGTTGATAAAACCAAAGTATGCGAGCTTCGACGATCCATATATGGACTAAAGCAAGCATCCAGGAGCTGGAACATCGTTTTGATGAGACAATCAAAGAGTTTGATTTCTCACAAAATCCTGACGAACCTTGTGTGTACAAGAAGGTTAGTGGGAGTGCAGTCGTATTCCTAGTGTTATATGTCGATGACATATTACTTATAGAAAACGATATATCAGTCTTACAGTCAGTTAAAATTTGGTTGTCCAAAACTTTCTCCATGAAAGACCTGGGAGAAGCAACCTATATCCTTGGGATTAGAATCTATAGAGATAGATCAAAACGGTTGCTTGGTCTTTCGCAGTTTACATATATAGACCGAGTGCTAGAAAGGTTTAGCATGTCGGAATCCAAGAAAGGTTACCTTCTCATCAGGCATGGGATCAACCTTTTGAAGTCTCTGTGTCCGCGCACAAAAGACGAGAGGATTTGCATGAATAAGATTCCTTATGCATCCGCGATAGGATCTATCATGTATGCTATATTATGTACTAGGCTCGATGTATCGTATGCTCTGAGCGTCACAAGCAGATACCAGTCTGATCCAGGAATGGATCATTGGGCGGCTGTCAAGACAATCCTCAAGTACTTGAGAAGAACTAAGGATGTGTTCCTAATATATGGAGAAGGTGATATAATAATACGTGGGTATACAGATGCCAGTTTCCAGACAGATAAGGATGACTCCAAATCTCAGTGCGGATACGTATTTATTTTGAATGGAGACGCAATAAGTTGGAAGAGTTTGTCTCAGAACTTGGTGTGGTTCTAACCATTGACGAAGCAATACCGGTTTATTGCGACAACAATGGAGCTATTGCACAAGAGAAGGAACCAAGGTCTCATCAGCGATCCAAACATGTGCTTCGCCGCTATCATCTGATCAGAGAGATTATAAGTAGGAATGATATACAAATTGAGAAAATTCCCACCGAAAGGAATTTAGCGGATCCTTTAACTAAGGTCTTGCCTCAAAGCAAGTTTGAGGGTCATGTTAGAGCCTGTGGTATTGGATACCGTAGCGATTGACATTAGGTCAAGTGGGAGTTTGTTAGTGATATGAGAAAAGTGTCCTAAGACAATCGCCTTATGATTGTAATCATTTATTTTAATAAATGAATATTAACTATTTGAGTATACATGTTTATGTATTTGATTGAGATCTTAAACTCATTTACTGAATGTCCGCAATACAATTCACAGAATGAGAGAATTTGTGATGAATTCACAACTAGTGATTATCTCTACATGTGCAATTGTGAAGTATTGAAATTGTCCCTAGTCGATGAATTGATAAATACGGACACTATCAATTTGTTGAGACTAGCATTAGTTATTCTCTAATCAGCTGATTCTCAATGGCTGGTTGTGACGACCCGATGTCTCTTCCTTAAGGCGGACGTCACTTTTACTTAACCTTAACTTTACATTATCTTAGCCTTAGGTTACAACTACTTGACTTCCCTTAACTTGCTCTGAATTTTTTTTTCTTCAATGGCACCAGTCGACTGCTAGAAGGCCAGTCGACTGGTGTCAGCCACAGAAACTTTCTGTGCGCGGCACCAGTCGACTGGCGTCTTGGCAATCGACTGGTGCATCGAACAGAAGGGTTATGTTCGATATGGCAGTCGACTGGTATCTGAACCAGTCGACTGGCACATCTGAAAGCTGCCGTCTCAGACCTGGGAAATCCTTTCAAGGGTCCATAATTCATACACTTCCAAAGCATATAGATAAATAACTCCAAATCTATACTCTGTACGAGTTTTATAAACATTTTAGCCATCCAAAACAAACCCATTACTTGCAATTAGGATCTCTGCGGAATTTAATAAACTATCCAAAACGTATGAAATCTATACTAGAGTTTGTACTCAACTTTGTCTCTATGCGAAGTTTAATCCAAAATCATTATGTTCTACCAATCCAAAACACCAACCACAGGTTGCTATAAGACTTAACCCAATGATCTCTCCCACGGTTCCGCCGCCACTGAACATCAATGCAAGTCCCGTTCGCCTCCTTAGCTTATGCTTTTTCTTTACCTTTATCTGCAATAGAAGGAAATGCAACTAATAAGCGATTTGCTTAGTAAGTAAATCCTAACTCACAAATCCATGCGATCAATGATAAACATGCTCTTTTCAAAGGATGCTCGCTTCAAAATACATGCACTTGGAAATACTTGCACATGGGAACTTCCATATAATTATCATGCTCAATCATGCTTGAAAACATTTACTGGCATTAAAACACTTGCAAACTTAACATGCTCATGATTTCTTTTGAGACTTGATACTTATACGTTTCCATACTTTAAAACATTAACTTCCTTGCTCTTGCTTTTTAACATGCTTGTAACATAACTACGTTAACATACATAACAAAACATGTACTTAACTGAAAACCCTTACATATACTCATATACTTCAAAATAATAATCAATTTTCTAGGCCTTGACATTGTACCTGGTATCAATGTACCAATGCGCGCATCCCTAATAGGTTTCGGGGTAGCTAGCCACCGCACCCTATTAGAGCTTCTTTCTAACTTTCTGTGGGCCTCTCATTTGCCCGGTACATGTCCCTTTACAAAAGTAAAATACTTTCTTACTCATAATGTTTATACTTATCAAGCTATCATTTTTTTTTCATAATCTGGCACTACAAACCTTTATCTTTCTTACTTGGAACTTTCATCGAGCACCTTGTGTGCCCTTAACCCAAAACTCATTTTTGGGACTTTTCAAGAACTTGGTCTTATCATGCTTAGATTCACATACACAAAACCTACTCAAGTTTAAGTTTTATAATAAGAAATATGTCTTCTTGGAAACCTAAACACACAATTTAAAATAGTCTTAAAGCATGCACTTAGATCACAAAACATAGTTCTACAACGAGAAATTCATGACGAAACTACTTCTATTGCAGTGAGTGATTTACTTACCCCCCCCCCCTTGCTTAAAGAAAACTCACTAAGTATATAGTAAAATCCTAGCGTAGGACTCCTTTTCTCTTCCTTACGAGAAACTTCACTCCTTGGCCCTTGGGAAGATGCCCTAGGTTCTCTACTCAAGAGAAAGAAGAAGGAGGAAGAAAACTCTTGTTTTCTCCCTGTTTTCGCAACCCCCATTGCCCCCTGTTTGCGCCGACTCCAATCCCCAAAAAGGGGATTTAACGCAACTTAAGCGGAAGTTGAAACACCTTTTCATGAAAAGGACTTACTTACCGATAACATAATTTCGATCCATCCTTTTTTATGCTTGATACCCCCAACCTTCTGGCTAGCCGAGCTTGCTTAAGGACTGGCTTGCTGCATGGTCGCGAGGTCAAACCTCTACCCGACCCTTTCCCTTTTTCTTTTTATTTTTATTTCGAAAAATTGCCAAAAAATTCAGAAAAATTCCTAATAATTCATGAAAATTATTGGGTGTTACAATCCTCCCTACCTTATAAAAAGTTCGTCCTCGAACATAGAACAGCTCTGGATACCTTTGTTTCATGCTATCTTCTTATTCCCATGTTGCCTCTTCATACTTCTGATTCAGCCATAAGACTTTTACTAGTGGTACCACTTTGTTCCTCAGCTTTTTATCTGCTCGATCTATTATCTGAATAGGTCGACTTTCATAACTGAGATCTTCTTGAACTTGTACCATCTGTGGCTCAATCACTTGGTTGGCATCTGGGATATGCTTCCTTAGCATTGAGACATGGAACACATTGTGTATTGCTGACATCTCTGAGGTAGCTCCAACTCATAAGCTACTTTGCCAACTCTTTTCGTCACTAGGTAGGGTCCTATGTATCGAGGACTTAGCTTGCCTTTCTTGTTGAATCTCATTACACCCTTCATAGGAGCTACCTTGAGGAAAACTGTATCCCCAACTTCAAACTCTAACGGTCTACGGCATACATCGGCATAACTCTTCTGCCTACTTTGAGCAGCTTCTATTCTCTGGTGGATGCTTTTTATAGCTTCTGTGGTATCATCTATAAGGTCAGTCTGAGACCCCATTTCTTTCTTCTCACTACCTTCATACCAACAGAGGGGAGATCTATACTTCCTACCATAAAGAGCTTCATAAGGTGCCATACCAATAGTAGCTTGGTAGCTGTTGTTGTAGGCAAACTCAGCTAAACATAAATATTTGCACCAACTGCCTTTGAAATCTAATGCACAAGCTCTGAGCATATCTTCTAGAATTTGATTCACTCTCTCTGTATGTCCATCAGTCTGGGGATGGAAAGTTGTGCTAAACTTCAGTTTGGTGCCTAGCACTATCTGTACGCACTCCCAAAAGTGGGAAGTGAAACAACCATCTCTATCAAAGATAATGGTCTTTGGGACTCCGTGTAGTCGGATCACTTCCTGTACATATAGCTGGGCTAATCTTTCAATCGAATAAGACACTTTGATTGCCAAGAAGTGGGTAGACTTGGTCAATCTGTCTACTATTACCCAAATAGCGTCATAGCCATTAGTTGTCTTTGGTAGACCAACTATGAAATCCATGGCTATGTCTTCCCATTTCTACTCTGGAATCTGAATGGGTTGTAGGACACCTCCTGGTCTCTGGTGTTCTGCTTTAACTCTCTGACATGTCAGGCAGGTGCTGACATACTTAGCTATGTCTGTTGGTGCAGAATGCACCTAAGTCAAACCTGTGTTTTGATAATGGCAATATAGGTCAAAAGTTAAGTCTTTCTTGTTTTCTAACAAGTTAATCAAGTGTGCAGTGAAAGCCCTAGCAAAGGACCGCTAGGCACTGGCGAAGGAATGCCAGAGTTAAAAGCCCTAGCGAAGGACTGCTAGGCACCAGGCGAAGGACAGTCTGGGACTGAAGACCTAGCGAAGGACTGCTAGGCACCGGGCGAAGGACAGCTCGGCATCCAAGCCCTGACAAAGGACCGTCAGGCAAAAGTCCAACCAAAGGAACGGTTGGCATCAGGTAAATTCTCCCGAGAGGAGTAGGTGAGGACGCGTTCCCCGTCGAGGGAACAGTAGGCGTCGGTTCGACCTAGGACTCCATTTTGGAGACCAAAGTCAGAACCAAGACAGCTAAGGCTGTATAAATCTAATAATTTATTATGTTATTGTGTTTTGGACTAACCCTGGATGCAGGACCGAAGGAACGTGAGTCTGCAGCTCAGAGTACCTCAAAGGAGTGAGGCAACTGCTGACCAGGGCGCCCGGAGTGTCCCGGGCGCCCCCAAGGTTCATACAAAACAAATCAAAGCAAAGAAGGTTCGAACAGCTGCTGGGCGGGGCGCCCCCGTGCTCCCGGGCGCCCACGCTGCTCCCGGGCGCCCCCATGCGCGTACCTCGAACCAGAACCCCTCGAAGCCAAGGCGGATAAAGTTTGACCCGGTCAATCCGGGCGCCCCGAGTCCTCCGGGCGCCCCGGTCAAAGCGGATCCAGAGGATCAGACGCGACCGAGACTTTGACGGATCAAAGGCCACGTGGGGGGCGCCCCCGACGTCCCGAGCGCCCCCAGGCCCTATATAAGGGACCTTCGACCAAGGCTTCAACACAACTGTTCTCTCAACGCTCCAACGATCTTCTACGCTCGTGCCTTGCTCCGGAAACACTCCAACTCGAGCCGACGACGTCCCGCTGCCCTGAACAAGTCAAATCACTCCGGACGTCGGTAACGAAGATCGAAATTTTAATATTGTTATTGCACTTATTTGTAATCAAATCTTTGTAAACAATTCTGCGCTTATATAGAATTGCCCAAAGTAAACGGTCAACGACCGTGGGCCTTGGAGTAGGAGTCGACACAGGCTCCGAACCAAGTAAATCGACTGTGTCTTTTGTGCTGTGTTTTGTTTTATTTTATTTCCGCTGCGTACGTGCTCTTTTCAAATCCGAAAGTTTTTCGATATTCACTCCCCCCCTCTATCGGGCTTCTCGATCCAACAAGTGGTATCAGAGCGGGGAATTCAAACTTGGTGCAACCACCAGTTTGAAAATTTCTTTTCGGATTTCTTTTTAATTTTATCATTTTATTTTGTTTATCTTACGAATTCTTCGAAGAAAAATTTCATTCGTTTTCTTTGGCAAGGTTGGTGCAACACCCCTTGTCTTTAATTTATCCAGCACTGCTAATCCAAGACCATGTCTTGGCAAATCTCTTCTAGCTTTTCTTTTTCAGTCTAAATGTCTATGCAAGAGGGATTCAGCACCGCTAGACCTCCACTCTTCAGTGGAGAAGACTTTTCCTACTGGAAAAGTCGCATGGAGGTCCACCTGAAAACTCAGGTGGACATGTGGATCATTATCCAGTCCGGTCTGGAGATCCCCCGAAATGCAGAAGGACTTCCACAAAGCTACTCGGAGTGGGACAACACTCTAAAGCGCAAGATAGAAGCCGACGCAAAAGCAACGCAAACCCTACAATGCGGGCTGACAAAAGAAGAGCTGAACCGCGTGGGCCCCTTCAATAGTGCAAAGGAGCTATGGACAAAACTGATCGAGCTGCACGAAGGGACTTCAGATACTCGGATCAGTAAGCGGGATCTGCTACTAAACAAATTATACACTATCAAGATGGCGGACAACGAATCAGCAGCCCAACTCCACGCACGGATCCAAGAGGTAATGAACGGTCTTCACATAATAGGTCACAAGGTCGAAAACCGTGACCTAATAAGGTATGCTCTAAACGCCTTCCCTAGAAACACCTTGTGGGCATCTATGGTAGATGCATACAAGGTCTCTAGGGATCTTTCTAAAATAAAATTAGACGAACTATTTTCTGAACTAGAACTGCACGAACAAACTAACACCAATATGGTTGAGAAAGGTATTGCTTTTCTTGCAGGCAAGACTGGAAGAACAACAAAGAAGAAGCCTGAACCTGAAACCGAATCTAACTCAGACTCAGATTCAGAAGAAGAAGGAGATCAAACTAAACTGGTCCGGCTCGCTCGAAGCTACTACAAGGAGCTGAAGAACCGAACCAATAAACGAAAAATCGGCCGAAGAAAGGACGAACCAACTGAACCAGCAAACAAGCCCAATGTGACCTGCTACGAGTGCAAGAAAAAGGGTCACTACAAGTCAGAGTGCCCTAACCTAAAGGAGACTAAAAAGACGAGAAGAAAGAAGGCGCTCCAAGCAACCTGGGACGAGTCTTCCTCAGAAGAAGAAGAAGAGGCACCCCAGTCCAACCTCCTAGCTCTGACCGCCTCAGATAAAGTCGAGACAGAGTCAGAATCAAAACAAGAGGACGGCGAGCTGACCTTCACAGAGGACGGAGATATTAAGGTAACTGGTTTTAATAGATTACAGTTAACTGAATTGATTTCTTTTCTTTCTCGTGATTTGGCAAAAGCCAAACTCAGGGTCGAATCCCTCCGACAGGAAGTAAAACTCCTGAAAGAGGGAGCTGACTCTAAACCCTTAACCGAGAAGGTTCAGGAAGGAACTTCTATTCAAGTTAAAAAACTTGAAAAGGAGAACTCCTCCCTGAAAACTCAGGTTAAGGAATTTAGAACAGTTTTAGAACGATTTACATCTGGTTCCAAGGGTCTTGACATGATCCTTGGAAAACAGAAATCAGTTCTAAATCGATCTGGACTTGGCTACCGAACCAAATCCCGACAAAGATCATATTTGTCTGTACTGAATCAGTCTAGAGGAAAAATTCAGGCATGGGTACCTAAACTATGCCTGAACCAACCTACTGGATCAAATCAGTATTGGATCCCCAAGGACAAGATTCACATCTTGCCTAACCATCACCGTGGCTTTAGTCCAGGGGGAGCCAAACTGAAAACTATTTTTATTAGATAAACTTGTTATTCTTGATTTAACATGCTTGATTGATTGATTGTTTATTTTCTGCAATATACCATGCTTAGAATTAGGCTAGCTTAAGGACTGAACAAACTTAGCTGAAATTTGACAACATAGTATTGGGTGGAGGTGAGATGATAGTACGTTAGGGAAGCCAATTTGGCGGAACTAGCCGAAGCTACCGATCCAAAATCCAAACTAGTTAGACCAGAAATTTTTCAAAAAATAATTTTGAAAATGAAATTTCATTAAAAGGCTTTGTCAAGGAAAGGGTGGATGATCCCATAAGGCTTCGGCCAAAGAAGGCCTAGTGCCTCGCCAAGACCTGGAAGCCAATTTTTGAAATTCAAATTCAAATTAATTTTTGTCAAATTCGAATCTAACACAAAATTTCAACTAAGTATAGACTTAAACATCTTTTCAAAAATTTCAAAATTAATTAATTAAGTTTTCAAAATTTAATTATCCTTCAAAATTAATCAAAATTTTCAAAATTTTCAAAACTATCAAAACCTGTCTCACGAAACCTATAAGGTTAACGTGGTTGAAAACCCTAGATTTGGGTGAGACAGACTAGGCAGTGAAACTCAATTTAAGCTATTCCTGATTCTAATTGGATCCAAATCAAGAAAATTCTTTATGCGTAGGAACATAAAGATTTGGACCAATGGATGTTGGATAGCGGTTGCTCCAGACACATGACTGGAGACAAATTGAAGTTCACCAAGCTCAAACTCAAAAACCTAGGCTCAGTGGCATTTGGCAATAATGCCACACTCAAGGTAATTGGGTCAGGTAACATTGAGCTTAAATCTGATTTCATTATTAAGAAAGTTCTATTGGTTGAAAACTTTAATTTTAACTTGCTTAGCATAAGTCAGTTATGTGATACTGGTTATAGAGTTACTTTCAACAGTTCCAACTGCCTAATTAGAAATGAACAAGACTCAGAAATCATACTTAAGGGCACTTGGAAAAATAATGTATACACTATAAATCTTCCTATTATACCCAAATGAATGTTAACACAATTAGAACAATCAAACCTCTGGCATAGGAGATTAGGACAAACCAATTTGAGAACTATCTCAAAAATTACCCAACTTGGCTTAATCAAAGGTATCCCCAACATCAAAAATAATGAAAACCTAATATGTGAATCATGCAATCAAGGTAAGCAAACCAAATCCAATCACAAGCTAATTCAGTCTGATTTAACTCAAACCACACTTGAGCTCCTGCACCTTGACCTATTTGATTCACATGGAGCCAAGTCACTAAGCGGGAACCGATACTGCTTAGTAATAGTTGATGATTACTCTAGGTTTACCTGGGTTAGGTTCCTAAAAACCAAAGATGTAACCCTAAACCTATTCATTGAATTCTGTAAACTAATTGAAAATCAAAACGACACTAAAATAAAAAGACTTAGGAGTGATCACGGGGGAGAATTTAAGAATCAACGATTCGAAGAATTCTGTAAAATAAATGGGTATTTACATGAATTTTCATGTCCTAGAACCCCCCAACAAAATGGGATAGTTGAGCGAAGGAATAGAACCTTACAAGAAGCCGCTAGGGCCATGCTCAACGAATTTAATCTAGAAAACCAATTTTGGGCAGAAGCAATTAGTACAGCCTGTTATATCCAAAATAGGGTTTTAATTAATAAGCGACACAACAAAACCCCCTATGAATTGTACTACCATAGACTACCAAATTTACATTACCTAAGGGTCTTTGGATGTAAAGTCCATATCCTAAACACCAAAGACTATTTAGGAAAATTTCAATCCAAGTCAAACCCTGGTATCTTCCTAGGATACTCAACCACAAGTAGAGCCTATAGAGTTTATAACAAACAAACCAAGAAAATTGATGAAACTACAAACTTAATTTTTGATGAAGAAATCAATTCAACATCTAATAATCCAGATTTAACTTCATCACACCCTGACCAAGAAAATAATGAACCCTTAATTGAACCCTTAAACGAGTTAACCATTGAACCAATTAATGAACCAAGAATCGAACCACCAAATGAACCAGTCCAAAGAGTCGAACCGAATAGTGAACCAAACCAACCAGCCGGACCCGAGGCTGAACCAAGCTCTAGAAGAACAAAAAAACCCAGACTTAGTCACCCAACCGATCAAATTGTGGGTGATCCAACTCTAGGAGTCAGGACTAGGTCCTCCTATAGAAACCTCAGTCAAATAGCTATGATATCAAAAATAGAACCCAAAACTATAGATGAAGCCCTACCTGACCCTGATTGGATCATAGCTATGCAAGAAGAATTAGCCCAATTTGAGAGGAACCAAGTCTGGGAACTAGTGCCTAAACCTGAAGGTAAATCCATTATAGATACTAAATGGGTCTTTAGGAACAAACTAAATGATCAAGGAGAAATAGTCAGAAATAAAGCCCGCTTAGTAGCTAAGGGATTCAGCCAAGTAGAGGGACTAGACTATGATGAAACATATGCCCCAGTAGCTAGACTTGAGTCCATTAGAATGTTATTGGCCTTTGCATCCCATAAAGGATTCAAGTTATATCAGATGTATGTAAAGTCAGCCTTTTTAAATGGATTTATTAAAGAAGAAGTTTATGTAGGGCAACCCCCCGGGTTTGAGGACTTAGACAAACCTAACCACATCTATAAACTAACTAAAGCCCTATATGGATTAAAACAAGCACCTAGGGCTTGGTATGAATGACTATCAACTTACTTAACTACTAAAGAATTTAAACAAGGCCAAATTGACTCAACCCTATTCATTAAAACCCTAGGAAAAGATATATTTATTACCCAAATTTACGTAGATGACATAATCTTTGGATCCACCAACACCAACTTTCTAAAAGAATTTGTTAAGATAATGGAAGATGAATTTGAAATGAGCTTAGTTGGTGAGCTTACATTTTTCCTAGGACTACAAATCAAACAAACTAGGGATGGTAACTATGTTCATCAATTCAAATATGCTAAAGAATTAATAAAGAAATTTAAAATAGATAACTCTAAAAGCATAAGTACCCCCATGGCCACTAATGTAAAAATAGATAGTGACCCTGATGGTAAACCAGTGGATCCTAAACTCTATAGGAGTATGATAGGTAGCCTACTGTACCTTACAGCCAGCAGACCTGATATTCTTTTTGCTGTAGGGATGTGTGCTAGATACCAAACTTGTGCTAAGGAAACGCACTTAGCAGCCCTAAAAAGAATTTTAAGGTATGTAAAGGGCACCCTAAATGTAGGGATTTGGTATCCTAGAACTTCAAACTTTTAATTTAATAGGATACACAGATTCTGACTATGCAGGCTGTAAGTTAGATAGAAAGAGCACAAGTGGAAGCTGCCAACTGTTAGGTCAGAGTCTAGTTAGTTGGTGCAGCAGAAAACAACACTGTGTAGCTCTATCCACAACTGAAGCTGAGTATGTGGCATTAGGAGAATGTGTGGCTCAACTTTTATGGATGATGCACACACTCAAGGACTTTCAGCTCAACTACACCCAAACTCAAGTATTTATTGACAATATAAGTTCAATTAATTTAACTAAGAACCCAATTCAACACTCCAGAACCAAACATATAGAAGTCAAACATCATTTTGTAAGAGACCATGTAGCCAGGGGTGAAATAGCACTTAAGCATATTGACTCTAAATCCAACCTAGCTGATATATTCACAAAACCCTTACCTGAATCTGAGTTCAGTTCACTAAGAAGGCAGTTAGGATTGTGTTCAGTAGACTAGTTTAACTCAATTGTTTTTACTCTACTTGATTTCAAAAATAAGTTTTCTAAAATTTTCTATTTTTGAAAAACTGTGTTATTTAAATTTCAAAACCAGTTCTCAACTTAGTTTTTTTTTCAAAAATCAATTCTAAAATCTTCTCGACTTAGTTTTATATTTATTTTAAAACTACCCCCTTCAAAACTAGGGATTTTTCGAAAATGGACTTAGCCTAGGCTTTAACCGTAGAACTGCATGCACCTATAGACTTAGAAGCCAGCATCTCACAAGCACCTTAGGGTACTTATGATTGATAACCTAGAAAGGGTTGAGATGCTTAGGTCTTTGCCTCAATTCAAGATGCTTTAAGTCAGTGCATCTGTAGTAATTGGGGCACTAAATACAACTTATACAGCAATCAAGTTAAGTGTCAAGTTTAGAAAATCTAACTTGAACAAAAATACTTAACTTGACTAACCCTAGCAAAAACTACTGTTTATAACAGTTAGTAAGTAGCTAATTGGGTTAGACAGGCCCCTACAGAGAGAATTGATTGATTTAGTATAAATTTAAGTATGGATTGATTCAGTACAGCAAAAATTTTACTTATTTCCTTATTTATGCTGTATTTAATTGTTTTGATATATGGCAAAGGGGGAGAGATAGGAAAGGAGAGAGTAAAATTTTCTTTTCAAAATTTTCTTAACTCTATCCTTTATTCAAAAAGTCTTTCTGAAAGATACTTAAGCCTTCAAAACTTCTACTTTCAAAATCACTTAAGCCTTTTCAAAACTTTTACTTAAAGCTTTCAAATTTTGCAAAGTACTCAAGCTTCAAAATTTTTTCAAGCTTTCAAATTTTGCTAAAGTACTCATGCTTCAAAATTTTTTTCAAGCTTTCAAATTTTGCAAAATACTCTAGCCTTTCAAAAGGTCTCTACTTAAGCTATTACTCTAAAGCTAAAGTTTTTCAAAATTGTTAAGTACTAAAGTGTTTCAAAAACTACTAAGCTAACATTCTGAGTACTTTAAAACTTAAGACTTTAAAAATTTTTTTAAGTACTCAAATCATGCTTTAAAAACTCTACTATGTACTTTTAAGTTACTTATAAATACCTAAAACTTAAGTTTTCAAAGTACAAGTAAAGTCTTTAAAAAACCCCACGAATTTTTAAAAATCTAGGGGGAGATTCCTTCCAGGGGGAGGGAATAAAACTTTTTCAAATGTTGCTTAAACTTAACTTTTTGAACTAGGGTTGTCATAAATCAAAAAGGGGGAGATTGTTGGTGCAGAATGCACCTAAGTCAAACCTGTGTTTTGATAATGGCAATATAGGTCAAAAGTTAAGTCTTTCTTATTTTCTAACAAGTTAATCAAGTGTGCAGTGAAAGCCCTAGCAAAGGACCGCTAGGCACTGGCGAAGGAATGCCAAAGTTAAAAGCCCTAGCGAAGGACTGCTAGGCACCAGGCGAAGGACAGTCTGGGACTGAAGACCTAGCGAAGGACTGCTAGGCACCGGGCGAAGGACAGCTCGGCATCCAAGCCCTGACAAAGGACAGTCAGGCAAAAGTCCAACCAAAGGAACGGTTGGCATCAGGTAAATTCTCCCGAGAGGAGTAGGTGAGGACGCGTTCCCCGTCGAGGGAACAGTAGGCGTCGGTTCGACCTAGGACTCCATTTTGGAGACCAAAGTCAGAACCAAGACAGCTAAGGCTGTATAAATCTAATAATTTATTATGTCATTGTGTTTTGGACTAACCCTGGATGCAGGACCGAAGGAACGTGAGTCTGCAGCTCAGAGTGCCTCAAAGGAGTGAGGCAACTGCTGACCAGGGCGCCCGGAGTGTCCCGGGCGCCCCCAAGGTTCATACAAAACAAATCAAAGCAAAGAAGGTTCGAACAGCTGCTGGGCGGGGCGCCCTCGTGCTCCCGGGCGCCCGCGCTGCTCCCGGGCGCCCCCAGCGTCCCGGGCGCCCCCATGCGCGTACCTCGAACCAGAACCCCTCGAAGCCAAGGCGGATAAAGTTTGACCCAGTCAATCCGGGCGCCCCAAGTCTTCCGGGCGCCCCGGTCAAAGCGGATCCAGAGGATCAGAGGCGACCGAGACTTTGACGAATCAAAGGCCACGTGGGGGGCGCCCCCGACGTCCGTCGGGGGCGCCCCCAGGCCCTATATAAGGGACCTTCGACCAAGGCTTCAACATAACTGTTCTCTCAACGCTCCAACGATCTTCTATGCTCGTGCCTTGCTCCGGAAACACTCCAACTCGAGCCGACGACGTCCCGCTGCCCCGAACAAGTCAAATCACTCCGGACGTCGGTAACGAAGATCGAAATTTTAATATTGTTATTGCACTTATTTGTAATCAAATCTTTGTAAACAATTCTGCGCTTATATAGAATTGCCCAAAGTAAACGGTCAACGACCGTGGGCCTTCGAGTAGGAGTCGACACAGGCTCCGAACCAAGTAAATCGACTGTGTCTTTTGTGCTGTGTTTTGTTTTATTTTATTTCCGCTGCGTACGTGCTCTTTTCAAATCCGAAAGTTTTCCGATATTCACCCCCCCTCTATCGGGCTTCTCGATCCAACAATGTCTCTTTTCATTTCGGACCACCAAAATCTTCTTTTCAAGTCCTGGTACATCTTAGTAGAACCAGGGTGCATTGAGTAGGGAGTTCTATGGGCTTCTTCAAGAATCTTCTTTCTCAACTCTTCACTATTGGGGACACATAAACGGTCACCAGAATAGAGTATCCCACTGTCAGATACTCTAAACTCTTTACTTTCTCCTTCTTGTATCTCTTGCTTGATCCTTTGGATATCTGAATCCTCAGCTTGCTCTTTCTGTATACCTTTAAGCAAGGTTGACTCTAGTGTCAATAGAGCTAACTGCCCATAAATGATCTCAACTCCATAATCTACTATTTCCTTCTGTAATGGTGGTGATAATGATGACAAGGACATCAAAGTGGCACACGTCTTTCTACTTAGTGCATCTGCTACTTTATTTGCCTTACCAGGGTGGTAAAGGATCTCACAGTCATAATCCTTCACTAACTCAAGCCACCTTCGCTGTCTCATATTGAGGTCTTTCTGAGTGAAGAAATATTTTAGACTCTGGTGATCTGTATAAATCTTGCATTGCACTCCATACAGGTAATGTCTCCATATTTTTAGAGCGAAGACTACAGCTGCCAACTCCAGATCATGAGTGGTGTAATTTTTTTCATAATCCTTGAGTTGCCTGGAAGCATAAGCTATGACTTTGCCTTCTTGCATAAGTACGGCTCCAAGTCCTAGCTTTGATATCAAAGCTCTTATCACCTTCGGGTACTGTAAGAATAGGAGCGCTTGTCAGTCTCTTCTTCAACTCAAGGAAACTCTGCTCACAATCTTCAGTCCACTCATACTTCTTATTCTTTCTGGTAAGGGTTGTAAGTGGAGAAGCTATCTTTGAAAAGTCTCCTACAAACCTTCTGTAGTACCCTGCTAAACCTAGAAAACTTCTGATCTCACTAGTATTCGTTGGTTGACTCCAGTTACTAACTGCTTCAATCTTGGCTGGGTCTACCATAATGCCTTCTTTGGAAATGATGTGGCCTAGAAAGGCCACCTGGTCAAGCCAAAACTCACACTTTGAGAATTTGACGTACAACTCCCTCTGATGTAAGGTCTGCAACACTATCTTCAGGTGTTCGTCATGTTCTTCCTGAGTCTTTGAATACACTAGGATATTATCAATGAAGACAATGACGAACTTGTCAAGAAAATCCTTGAACACTCGATTCATTAGATCCATAAACGTCGCAGGGGTGTTTGTCACTCCAAAGGGCATGACCACAAACTCGTAGTGCCCATATCTTGTACTAAAAGCAGTCCTTGACACATCACTCTCCTTCACTTTGAGTTGATGGTAACCTGATCACAGATCTATTTTGGAGAACACCGTAGCTCCCTTCAATTGATCGAATAAATCATCTATCCTTGGCAAGGGATATCTGTTCTTGATGGTTACCTTATTCAAGGCTCGATAATCTATGCACATTCGCATGGATCCATCTTTCTTCTTGACGAACAACACAAGAGCCCCCCAGGGTGAATGACTAGGGCGGATGAAACCCTTGTCGAGCAGCTCTTGTAACTATTCTTGTAGCTCTTTCAGTTCTGCTGGTGCCATGCGATAAGGTGCCTTTGAAATTGGGTTGGTTCCTGGAACCAACTCAATTTCAAATTCAATTTCTCGATTGGGAGGGAGCCTTGGTAACTCTTCAGGAAACACCTCCGGATAGTCACAGACTACCCTCACTTCCTCTTTCTTTAATCCTTCTCTTTGACTTGCATCTACTATATGAGCTAGAAAACCAGAACACCCTTTTCTAACATTCTCTGAGCTTGTAAGGTAGATAAGAACCTTTTTGTCTTTCTCTTTGGGTCTCCAATAAACTCGAATGGAGGTTCTGCTTCTGGGGTGAACTTGACTTTTCTCTTGCGGCAGTCTATAGAAGCATTGTACTTGCTCAAGAAGTCCATCCCTAAAATGACATCGTAATCCTTCATCTCAAGGATTACCATGTCACTGTAGAGCTCTCGGTTGGAAATCCAAATTGGTACTGCCCTCAGCCTCTCAGTAGAGGTCATTACTTCCCTCGACGGTAAAGTTGTTAAGAACTCCTGACTCAATCTTTCGGGTGGGATCCCTAGCTTCTTAGAGAAAAACATGGATATAAAGGAATGGGTTGCCCCAGTATCGAATAACACAACAGCATATTGGGATGAGATGAGTATTCGACCTGTGACCATAGTAGGAGAATTTGCCGCCTCTTCCTTGGTGATGGCGAAAATCCTGGCGTTGGTCGTGGCTGGTGGGGCTTCCATTCTCGCTTGACTAAAATAGGGTCCCTCCATTGCTGGCTGCATCTGGTGCAACTGGGCTGATCCACCCCCATACTGAAGGAGCTGTGGTGGCGGCGGCTTTGCTTTAGGACAAGCCTTGGCATGGTGCCCTACTACTCCACAGATGTAACATCCGCCAATACTCGACCGGTTAGGGCAATCCTTCATCATATGTCCTTCTGCTCCGCAAATATGGCATCCGCTCATGCCCTGACGACATACTCCGGGATGCATCTTCCCACATTTTGGGCAAGGGGAATACTTGAGCTGCTTGCTTGACGAGCCCCCTTTATTGCCCTCAGAAGACTTCTGGTCCCACTGCTTTCTCATGCCTGAATTTCCTTTCCAATTTTGTTGGTTTTGAGGATTTCCTTGGGACTTCTGGGCGGATGCCTGTTGTTGTTACACACGTGTGGCCTTTATACTATTTAAGTAGTGTTCAGTGATCAAAGCACTACTTACTAGTTCTTCCGAAGTCTGCGGTCTATTACCACCGCCGACCACATTCAGAGCTATCTGAGGCCTCAGCATCTTGAGCATTAACCTGACCCTTTCCTTTTCAGTGCTAACTAACTCCGGGCACAAGCGAGCTAGTCGATTAAACTTCTTCACGGCTTCATCTACAGACAATTCTCCTTGACGGAACTCCGTGAATTCATCGTAGTGTTTGTTCATTACCTTCATATGAAAGTACTCCTCCAAGAACTCTGCTTCGAAGTCGGCCCAGGTCATCTGACTCACATTTCTCTTAGCCTTCACTCTTTCCCACCACATCCTGGCATCTCCAGTAAGGCAAAAGGATGTGCACTTTATCTTCTCCACCTCAGGCCAGTCCAGTAGCTCCATTATACTTTCCACCGTTTTGAACCATGCCTGAGCATCCCATGGTTCACTTGTGCCAGAAAAATTCTCGGGCTTCAGTCTCTGCCACTGGATCAGATATGCCTCTTGTCTTACTTCTCTTGCCAGAGGTACTGGGGGAACCTCTGTCGCCACTGGTGCCACTACTTGCTCCACTGGCGCCACTGGAGGGGTAGCAGGGGTGGCCTGCTGATTAGCCATCAAGGTGGCAATGACTTGCTGCTGTTCAGCAAGTTGCCTCTGAAGCTGGGCCACCACTCCTTGAAGGTCTGATGGTGGTACTGACTCCGTTGACTCCTGTTCTCTAGGAGCTTACTCCTCATTTCGGACAATTCTGGGACGTCCTCTTGCCATTCTCATACTCTATAGTGTAAAGAAAATAAAAGCTCATTATCTCTTACTAACTTACTTCATTATCTCCATGCACATATTAGCATATAATAATACTAACATTCTTCCTTATCATCATGCACTTACTGATACTAGCAGTCAATAATGAAAAGCATACAAAACTACAACATATGAACTTCTTACTTGGCAGGCGGCAGGATTGATGCTTGATGTCAGTGTGGCGGAAGGGTGGAAACCTCGCTCTGATACCACTCTGTGATGACCCGACTTCTCTTCCTTAAGGCAGGCGTCACTTTTACTTAACCGTAACTTTACCTTATCCTTAGCCTTAGGTTACAACTACTTGACTTCCCTTAACATGCTCTGAATTTTTTTTTCTTCAATGACACCAGTCGACTGCTAGAAGGCCAGTCGACTGCTGTCAGCCACAGAAACTTTCTGTGCGCGGCACCAGTCGACTGGCGTCTTGGCAATCGACTGGGCATTGAACAGAAGGGTTCTGTTCGATATGGCAGTCGACTGGTATCTGAACCAGTCGACTGGCACATCTGAATGCTATAGTCTCAGACCTGGAAAATCCTTTCAAGGGTCCATAATTCATACACTTCCAAAGATATAGATAAATAACTCCAAATCTATACTCTATACGAGTTTTATAAACATCTTAGCCATCCAAAACAAACCCATTACTTGCAATTAGGATCTCTGCGGAATTTAATAAACTATCCAAAACGTATGAAATCTATACTAGAGTTTGTACTCAACTTTGTCTCTATGCGAAGTTTAAACCAAAATCATTACGTTCTACCAATCCAAAACACCAACCACAGGTTGCTATAAGACTTAACCCCAAGATCTCTCCCACGGTTCCGCCGCCACCGAACATCAATGCAAGTCCCGTTCGCCTCCTTAGATTATGCTTTTTCTTTACCTTTATCTGCAATAGAAGGAAATGCAACTAATAAGCGATTTGCTTAGTAAGTAAATCCTAACTCACAAATCCATGCAATCAATGATAAACATGCTCTTTTCAAAGGATGCTCGCTTCAAAATATATGCACTTGGAAATACTTGCACATGAGAACTTCCATATAATTATCATGCTCAATCATGCTTGAAAACATTTACTGGCATTAAAACACTTGCAAACTTAACATGCTCATGATTTCTTTTGAGACTTGATACTTATATGTTTCCATACTTTAAAACACTAACTTCCTTGCTCTTGCTTTTTAACATGCTTGTAACATAACTACGTTAACATACATAACAAAACATGTACTTAACTGAAAACCCTTACATATACTCATATACTTAAAAATAATAATCAACTTTCTAGGCCTTGACATTGTACCTGGTATCAATGTACCAATGCGCGCATCCCTAATAGGTTTCGGGGTAGCTAGCCACCGCACCCTATTAGAGCTTCTTTCTAACTTTCTATGGGCCTCTCATTTGCCCGGTATAGGTCACTTTACAAAAGTAAAATACTTTCTTACTCATAATATTTATACTTATCAAGCTATCCTTTTTTTTCATAATCTGGCACTACAAACCTTTACCTTTCTTACTTGGAACATTCATCGAGCACCTGCGTGCCCTTAACCCAAAACTCATTTTTGGGACTTTTCAAGAACTTGGTCTTATCATGCTTAGATTCACATACACAAAACCTACTCAAGTTTAAGTTCTATAATAAGAAATATGCTTCTTGAGAAACCTAAACACACAATTTAAAATAGTCTTAAAGCATGCACTTAGATCACAAAACATAGTTCTACACTAAGAAATTCATGATGAAACTACTTCTATTGCAGTGAGTGATTTACTTACCCCCCCTTGCTTGAAGAAAACTCACTAAGTATATAGTAAAATCCTAGCGTAGGACTCCTTTTCTCTTCCTTGCGAGAAACTTCACTCCTTGGCCCTACGGAAGAAGCCCTAGGTTCTCTACTCAAGAGGAAGAAGAAGGAGGAAGAAAACTCTTGTTTTCTCCTTGTTTTCGCAGCCCCCTTTGCCCCATGTTTACGCCGACTCCAATCCCCTAAAAGGGGATTTAACGCAACTTAAGCGGAAGTTGAAACACCTCTTCATGAAAAGGACTTACATACCTATAACATAATTTCGATCCATCCTTTTCTGTGCTTGATACCCCCAACCTTCCGGCTAGCCAAGCCCGCTTAACGATTGCCTTGCTGCGTGGTCGCGAGGTCAAACCTCCACCCGACCCTTTCCCTTTTTCTTTTTATTTTTATTTCGAAAAATTACCAGAAAATTTTGAAAAATTCCTAATAATTCATGAAAATTATTGGGTGTTACACTGGTGACATTGGGATGTCCGGAGATAAACATGAATGCTAGTTAAGGGAACTAGTTCATTGGAGTGACTGACTATAAAACTTCAAATGGTAGTCTATATATATAGATATGTCAATGAAGTTCTTACTGCAGCTTAAGTGCGATGTTCCTTTGACTTGCAGTGTTCAAGTCATCTTGGTCATGGAGACTTATACTTTGACATCTTAAGCAAGCATCTCCAAGGAGGTGTGGACCCAGGATGATTGGGTATAAGCCGAAGTGCCCAAAGATGTTTGAACAACCTACAAAGGATTCACCACTCCTTGCGAGGAGATGTATACCCAAGGCCTATCGTCGGATTGTTACTCGAAGCCTCTGGCCACAGCATGACATGTTCAGAGTATGAATCTCTTAAATACATGAGAGTAATTAGAATCCGTAGGACGAGAAAACGTTACTTGGGCTAGGTGTGACGTAGTCAGCCTAGTGGGGACTGACACACATAGACCATGTCCTGAACCAATTGGGTATAAGATGGTGAAAGGAATGGGGCACGATTCATTATAGCTGCTGAAGGGTTTTAGAATTGTTTCTGAGGTCAACCGTTGATCTTTCAATTAATTGGGGATCATGATGTACTACTAGGTGTCACTCATGATCGTTCTATAATTGATTAATTATAGACGACCAACATAAATCGAAAGCCTATTTCGTCACACGCACTACGAGTAATCCGAGGGATTTAAAACGAGTTGAAAATTGGATTTTCCAATCAAGAGAGATTGGGTTTGGTTGAGCCAAATATAAGTCGAATCTGAATTTTTCAGAGACGCATCGGAAGCGTAAAATGGCTAAGTCTTTTGAAGACTTAATAGATGAATTAAATGAGTTTAATTCATTGGGGCGTGGCTTGGATGGGCCGGCCAAAGAGGGTCTCCATCCTCTTTGCTTGGCTGGCCACAACAAAGGGAGAGAACCAAGTTTTTGGTTCAATTTATAAAATAAACCAAGTGTGGTTTGTTTTATAAAATTATGGATGATATAAATTTTTATATAATAAACCAAGATTTGGTTTATTTTTCATGGAAATTAAAATGAACCATGGATTGGTTTATTTTATTTTATAAAATCAATCATGGATTGATTTACCATGATAAAAAAATTTATTCCATAAGAAAAAAGGAGACTTGGTCGGTTTTTATCATGAATTAAAATATGATAAAACTTGGCATGATGGAATAAGTCATAGAAAATTTATTCCATAAGAAAAAAGAGACTTGGCCGTTGAGAGGCCACTATATAAAGGACCCAAGGCAAGGCTTGAAAATCAATCGAAGTATTCTTGCCTGGGCTCTCTCCCTCTCCTCCCTTCTTTCTCTTGGCCGGCCACAAGGCTCTTCTCCCTTCTTCTTGCCGTGAGCACAAGGAGAAGCACCGAGGCGACAAAGTTCTTCCGTTAGGACGATCTTCCTCTCCGGCCATTATCACCTTGGGATTGGGTGCAAGTCATCTTCCTCCTTCTCGCCGGAATTGTGATTCCGGCCAACCTTGGTAGTGAGTTTTTCCGATGTGATTACTTCTCTCTTGGTTTTTCTTGTCGCGTTCTCGGAGAATCTAGTAGTTCTCGAGAACACGAAACTCGTAGCTTTGTGAAGTCATCCCGAAGATACTCAGCGTAGACGCGAATAGAGGCGGAGCTTCTGAGGGACGCTTACGGTTGGATCTCATCCCTTCCTTCGAGTTACGCGAGGTATTAAGTAAATTAGTTTACGTTTCTGCAAAATTTTAAATATATGATCATGTCTACACAAGATAAAGTTGCATGCTTAGATGTGTGGTTAAATAATTTTGAGAAATTATTTATGTTAAACCTTCCGCTGCACGTAATTAATTTTAAAATTACGAACCCGCATCCATGTCAACATGCACCCGGTCCCAACAGGGTGGAACTAGCCGAAGCTACCGATCCAAAACCTAAGCTAGTTACACCAAAATTTTTCAAGAAGTAATTTGAAATTGAACTTTTGATAAAAGGCTTTGTCAAGAAAATGGTTGTTGCTCCAATAAAGCTACGGCCAAAGAAGGTCTTTGTGCCTCACCAAGACCTGGAAGCCGATTATCGAAACTCAAATTCAATTGACTATTTGATAAATTTGAATTTAACACAAGTTTTAATTAAGTCTTAGATTTAAATTCAAAGAAAAATTATTCAAGCATCTCACAATACACCCATGAGGCAACCATGCTTGCTTGTACGACATCTAGAATGGGTGAGATGTTAAGGACTAATAAATTGAAAAATGGGTTTCAAAAATGGCTTTCCAAAATTCTTAGAATATTCTTCTAAAAATCTATTTTCAAAATAGTGCTTTAACATAATAATGTTTTTATGGATTTCATACATGTCTGGTTGTTTATATATTATAAATTTTCAAAATTATATCCTTTTGAAAAAGTGTTTGACCTACACAATTAGACACAAGCCTTTTAGGTCAACACTAAAGTCCCTTAAGGCGCTTAGATAAAGTCAAACGATGTTGGGTACAAGGGGAGTGCTTTTTTTTTAAAAAAAAAGGTTATTTTTTTTTAAATTCAGATTTTTCAAAAACCTTATGCTTTAAAATTTTTTTATCATCTCAAAATAAGGTTTACAAAAATTGGTTCAAAAACTTCGTTATATCACTATGTCTTTAAAAAGTTATTATCATTTCAAAATATTTTTTGAAAATTGTGCTTATTTCCCTTTTGATCTTGATAAACCCTAAAGATACAGAGGAATTCTTCTTCATGATTTACAAGGACTCCTAGGATGTGTCAAATTTAGGGGGAGTCTAAGTCAAAAGAGAATTTTCTAACATGTATTTTTTGAAAAAAAAATTTTGGCAATTATTTTTTTGAAATTATTAGATAATTCTTTTGGTCTGAACCAAACCCTAAAGACTCAGAAGAAGAGTACTTTTAGTCAAGAAGCTTCCTAGGGCTGGGTTAAGTTTAGGGGGAGGGTAAATTAAAAGAATTATTGAACATTTCAAAATAATATGTTTTCATGTACTGTATTTTCAAAATCCTTTTGAAAACATAAGTAATTTTTCTTTCAAAATACTATCACTTTCAAAAAATTTTGGCTTATAATATCTTTTTGGAAATAATACTTACATGAATTTGGAGAATTTCAGGACACTTAGGGAAATGTCCTTGTAGTTAACAAGGTTTCCTAGGATGGTGTCAAACTGGAAAAGAAACCAAGTCAAGTAAAGTGTTATGTTTTAAAAATGGTTTTCAAAAGTAGTTATATTTTTCAAAAAGTTAATAATATTTTTCAAAAGTACTTATATTTTTCGAAAAGTTAATAATATTTTTCAAAAGTACTTATATTTTTCAAAAAGTTAATAATATTTTTCAAAGGTACTTGTATTTTTCAAAAATGCATAATATTTTTTAAAAAGTTAATAATATTTTTCAAAGGTACTTGTATTTTTCAAAAATGCATAATATTTTTCAAAAGTACTAACTTTTTTTCAAAAATTCAAAGTATTTACAAGGTACATATTTTTCAAAGTACAGATTTGTCGAAGTACAAACTTTTCAAGTAAAAAATATCTTTCAAAGTACAAGTTTTTGCACGATATTTCTCAAAGTATTTTTATAAAGTGCATATTTTTGTGAAAATCTTTCCTAAGTGCAAAATGTTCTAAAAAGATCAAAACATTTTACTAAAAGAAAAAGTATATGTTTTCAAGTGCACAAAAACTTTCTAAGTAAATTTTTTTTTTCGAAATGCACAAATTTTTCTAAGCATTATTTTTCTAAGCACAAACTCTTTTTATGTATGCATAAAATTCTTTCTGAGTAAAGATATGCTTTCAAAAAGAAATTTTTTTCTAATTATTATTTTTGGTGCAGTTTTATTTTGTCATTTTTTTGATGTATGACAAAGGGGGAGAGTGCGCTTAAGTTAGGTGCGCTTATGTTAGAAATTTTAATTTTTTTTTCTTCCCAATGGATCAAAATGTTTTTTTCAAAAAGGGGTAGAGTGAGCTTAAGTTAGAAATTTTTTTCTTTTTCTCCCGAAGGATAGAGAGCTGAAGTTAGAATTTTTCCCCAAAGGATCAAAATGTATTTTCAATACTTAGATCATTTTTTTTCATTTGATCCCAAGGTTTATAACATAGCCCTTTAATCCAATCTAACTTAAGATATTGTCAAACATCAAAAAGGGGGAGATTGTTGGTGCAAGTTGCATCAGAGATGTCCTCCTCTGAGTGTTTCAATGTTTAATAATATGCTTAAGTTAGTGATACAATGAACAAGGGAAGGGTGAGCCAAGAAAAGAGTACCAAAGTGAACCAGAGTCCTAGTTATCCTAGGCACGAAGTCCTGCTTCGAAGAATTGGGCACTATGTCCTGATCATGGATTGAGCACTAAGTCTTGGCCGAGGGCTGGGCACCTAAGACCTGACTAAGGGTTGGGCACGAAGACCTGGTTCGAGGAATTGGGCACTAAGTCCTAGCCGAGGGTTGGGCACCGAAGTCCTGGACCTAGGGTTTGGGCACGAAGTCTTGGTCCGAGGGATTAAGCGACTTAGCTGAGCAATGACTAAGGATAGAAGTCGAGGTTCGGACGTCTCGAGATTCAGGAGTCTCGAAGGCTAATTAAAAAGTCCAACCGGAGGTCCCGGGTGGCAACTGCCCCCTGAGAGGAGTAGGAGAAAGGCGCGTTCCCCGGGATGGGAACTTAGGCGTCGGTTCTACCTAGGGTTTCGTGGGAAATCCGAAGTCAGAACTAATTCGTTAAGGCTAAGATTGTACATGTGTTTGCCTTGTATTTATGTATCTTGCAAGTACCTAAAATTGAAGACAAATCAGACAAACAAACACACAACAGGGCTAGAAACCTAACTGCTAGGTGCCCCCATTAACCTGGGCACCCTAATGAAATAGGCGCCTCAATGAATTAGGTGCCTAAATCATTCAGGTGCCTCCTTCAACATAGGCGCCCTAGATCAAAGGTTTATCTGCTATTGCGAGTTCGACGCGAAGATAAGCTTTGACCAAGCCTTGTGAGGCGCCTCCTTCATCACAGGCCCCCCAGACAAGACTATAAAAGGGGCTTCGACCCCTCAACTCAGTACAACAATTCGATTATCATTCTGAGCTTTCCAAGTGACGCAAAGCGCTAAAGACGAAGCACTGCGATCAAGGAGGCTCCATGAGGAAGTGCATGACACTTCAGAGTTCTAGATCGGCCGAGTCTTCGACCTTTTATATTTTGAACGAACAATCGAAAGTTTACGAAGTTTCCGTGACATTTTTATGGTCAATATTCACCGCCCCCCCTCTATCGACGGCACCGTCCCCACATTGTGTATTTAGGTAGCATCCAGATGTTGTCCGATAATACGATACATTTAAAATTGTTTCAAGTTTAAACAAATATAAGCTTGTTTTGATCATAGCAGAGTATTTCAATAAAATGAGAGGATTTTGTCATAACTTGTAAAATTATATAAATGAGAGCCCTATAAATAATTAAATTAATAAATTATGATTAAATATTATAAAAATATTTTTAAAATAAAAAAAATATAAACTGAAGTTGGGCCTGAAGTCCTCTGATTTCAAGCCCAACATGGGCCTTAAATAAGATGATTTCAGGCCCAACGTGGGCCTAAAATCAGGTGATTTTAGGCCCAACGTGGGGCTGAATAGCTATGATTTTAGGCCCTCTGATAACCAAAAGCAAGGTTTCATGGATAGAAAGCAAAGTTCCATATCACCATAGGATGTATAGATAACAATTACAGATTATAGATTACAGATTACACAATAACATGGATCAAAAGCAAGGGTCCATTGATTTCAAATGCATTGTATACAAAACAATTACTAATTACTGATTATATACATTATAACTATAAATATACAATGTTTGTCATAACAATTACAAATGCATTGTATCAACAAAAAATAATTACAGATTACCCTTCCAAAACTTGTCTGTTATAATTTTATATCCATCCTTAAATCGATAAGGTTTTATTTCACTTTGGGTAAATTCAGTAGATCTCTAAAACACTAAACTTCAGCATAGCTCATCATAATGGAATCACAATCCATCCTAAAAAAACTAATATTTAAATTGCGGTTAGCATATTACATAAACCATCAAAGATTATGTTTTTTTGAACAAAAAAAAACAAAATCTTACGATCTACAATGGGTGGGTCCTTGTACTTCAATTTTAGTAAAGTATTTCCCCAATATAGAAGGCAATCCTTTATTCCATCTCGTGTAATATGACGAGTTCATATTTTTGAAAAATGCCACCTACACACAAATGACATTAGTAAAAAATATATTTTATTAAAACTACTTGTAATGTTTGATATATAAAATATAAAACTTATACTTTTCTCAAATTTGGCAATGTAACTTTCTATTGTGCCGAGAGAATTATAATGAAGAATATTACCATTGTCGAGGTCTATCACCAAAAGATGACAATGATCATCTGCATTATTTGTAGGACATATGATATATCTAATTGGCTTCTCTGTATCAATAGCAACAATTTGTTCAAATGCTTCAGCGTGCATCACATCAAACAGTTCTTATGTTTTTTAAAATGGTAAACTGTTAGTGGACTAAATCCTAGAAAAAAGCAACAAAACAAGTCGCTCATTTACTCACATCTAACCCCACCCCACAGAATATGGAGGGGTGGTATGGTGAGTTAGAGGTTTTTGCTTCATTTACTAAAATTGTCTAGTAAGTATTTATGCAATCTCCAGTGGTGTAGTCATTCCAATCAAATATAGTAAAAAATTATTGCATATCTAATGAGAAGGTCTCATTAGACCATTCACCGAAAACCTACAGAAACAAAATATAAGCAACTTAATAACACGAGATTGATTAAATTTTATTATTGAATGACAATAATCATCATTGTTTTACATTATTATGCAATCATGATAGCAACTCACTTTAATTTACTAAGCTTTAATAATATTTATGCAATCTCTACATCTTTATTCTTCTTAAAACATGCCCTGGCATTCTTCAAGATTTTGGTTTTGACCTTTTGAATTGCTTTACTTTTAGCTGCTTGTTGATCAGATATTGTTGTTTGCATTATGGTTTCTGACATTGATGGGGCAGGAGGCTCTTCATCTTCATCCTCATCCTCATCCTTAACAATCTCTTTGCCTTTGCCTTTGCCCTCGTACCCTTGTTTTCTCTCAGTTCTCTTTCTTTTTGTTGGTAGTGGCTCAGCGTCAGCTGAGCCTTTGCTTTACAATTGTTTTTGGAGCATTCAGATTTTCTTGTCAGCATTTTCTATGACTTTGTCACTTGTAGATAATAATTTTTTTCAGATAACATATTTCTCTTTTAGTTTGGAATCCTTCTCAGCAATTATTATATCCTTTGATGTTAGGAGACACTCCTTCTATTAGGATGTATACTAAAAGCCTTGCTTTTTGTGTAGATATCTACATTTTGACAGAGAATCAAAAAATCATAGTATGCATGTTTATACTAGTATATGCATAATTGTCTAAAACTCTACACTGTAGATAACATGGTGTGTGGTGTCACACAGAAGATCATGTTATCAGTCCCATGTAGAATATAAGTAGAGGCTCACAACCGAGATGGAGTTGGACAAACCATCGGGATGGTTGTAGTGTAATTTGGTGTTGGTTTGTCTTGACCATAGAATTACACTAGTATACTTTGTGTACATTGAGCAGGACCAACATAGAGATGATCCAATTTATACTAACATTATAATTGGATCAAACCTCAATTTATTATGGAGTGCATGCTCTGAATCCCGATATAATAACAGACACATGTACTTAGTAGTTATTTCTTTGATTTACCAATGGGCGAGATTTATTCTTCTAAATCGGTAGGGCTGGTAAGTTGGGAAATAATATTATTTACATGATGTTCCATTGATTATAGATGTAATCCGTGTCCTGGTGAGTTGGGATGATGATGTCCCCTTGATGAGCTCATAAGGTTCATCATGTTAAATCTTGCAAGTGGACTTGATCCAACATGATGATAAGGTTGAGTGGTACTAATCAAGGAGTTAGATGTTGATTAATTAAAATTGTCAGTAATTTAAATTAATCAACGGGCATTCGGTAAATACGGGGAGAAATTGTACTCATAATAGGTGGAGCCCGTATGTAAATATAGGGGTTGGTAAGGTGGTTCAATGAAGGTCCTTTAGTGGAATGGTTCTTCATTAATGGATCGGGTTTGGATCCATTAGCAGGCCAAGACCCAACTCCTCCTCATGGTCCCTATTGTAGACCTATAAATACCCCATGGTATCATGAAACCAATTAATCTAATTAATCTTAAAACCCTAAACCTCTCTTTCTCCATCCCTCTCTCCCTTCTCTCTCCTAGGGCACCGGCGGGTGGAAGAGCTTGGCTCTTCTTCTTCATCACACCTTCTCCTCTCATCCTTCTTGCTACCAGCAACCACTAGCCAAAGGAGGAGCTTTCCTCTCCCTTTTGTTGTGTGTAGCGAGAAGGGAAGAAGAAGGCTTTGCCGGCGCAAGGTGAAGGTTGGCGGCCGATGATGGAGGTGGAGAAAACCCTTGGTTTTCTTTCACTTCTCTTCTCCTCCCCCTTCTTTATTGCTTCCGGCATTCACTAGACCAGGAGAAGCTTCTTCCTCCTTTATGGCGTGCGGAAGCAAGGGTTAAGAAGAGGGTGGCCGGCGGCGGGTGGAGTTTTCTCTTTTGGTGTTTATCGCCGTAAGGGAAGAAGGTGGTGGACTCATCTTCTTCCTTGCGTGCTTGGTGCCGTGAGATAGGAAGGAAAAGGAGAGGTTGGTTGTGAGGGAGAAGACCTCTTCTTCCCTTCTCCTTCATTTTCCTCTTGCTTGGATGGCCGACGCAAACCCTAGGTTCTAGGGTTTGTTTGGTGCATTAAAGAGGATGAAGAAGGAGGATTAATTGGTGGCCATTGGTGATTCCGATTCTTGGTAGATCGTCGGCCACACGACGCCCAAGAGGGGAGGGTCATACAATAGAAAATCATGAGGTAACGGGAAGGTATAACCTCTTCCTTGGCTCTTTGATTCTATCATTGCATGTGGTGTTAATTAATTATCATGTTCTTAATTATTTGATAATTATTGTTGATAATTAATTATTTTGGACCCCAATAATAAATACAAAAATCGGCGATCTGCTCATTGTCTCTTCCGCGACCAATTGGTTAGGCGAGTTACAAGGCTTAACTATCACGTTTGGCCAAGTTGTAACTCGAACCAATTAGTACGACGATGAGACTGTTGTTTGGGAGATAGGTCTCTATTCGGATTATATTTTATTCCGTAGACATGGAGAGGTCTCTCATGGATGACTCGGTGTTCACTTAGGAAACCCGCCAAGCCATACACCCAACAAATGGTATCAGAGCTGAGGTTTCCGATTTTGTGTGTTTAGGATTCGGTTACTTTTTGCAAATTATCATGTATTTTATTTTTGCCGGATATTAGTAGGATGTGCATAGGCTAACTCTTTGTTGCAGGCACAAGATTCCAACTATTATGGCTTAAATAATGTGTGTATATGATTGGTTGTGCATGGTTGTAATTTATTTGAATCCTCAGGGTTGACGAGGCTAAAATTAGTATTTAATTATTGTAATTAAATACGACACATATTTAGCTGAGCTTTTATTTACTTTCAATCTAGATTTTATGTACACTCCTTTGAGGAGTATTGGATCGATAGATGTAAATAAGTAGCTTATCATCTCGGCTCGGAAATCCCTTCAATGGTGGCTTGCGCATGGTGTAGGGAGGAGCGGACGAGGTGGCGACACGATTGGAGGCACATTGGAGACCAAAGCCATGATAGTTGGAAAAATTTAGAATTTTTCTTGTTTATTGTTTTGGTTTATGTGCTTGTCGTGTGTACATAAAAATTCCTCATTATAAATAACTAAGTGGGAGATGGACCCTAAGGGTCCCGCGGCCTCCATTACTAATTTGACAAGTGATGCGAACAAGCTTGCGCGTCGGCTCTGAGTGCCTTCCACCCCATCGGATGGGCTTGTTCTTTAGATCACTGGGTCAGACATGATTATAGAGAATTATTAAGGAGTGTGTGATTTTCCCCATCGGACGACATATAATCCGAGATAATTTTCTTAGTATCGTGTAATAGTAAACATTTAGATGCAAATAATAGTATCCTCCCCATCGGAGTCACTGCTATTATTTGTAGGGCCGAAGAGGACCAACTATTAATATTATTTGTCAAAAAGTTAGGTTGACAAGATAATAAAATTAATGGGTAAAACCTCCTCTTACAAATGTAGAATTCATATACATCCACACCATTGTGACATGCGAAATTCTCGGTGTTTTGAGGTATTGGTTGATTTCAAATCTATTGTTTTGAGGAATCAATATTTTTTGAAATCTAAATTGGGTGATTGTTGTTATTCTCAGGTATTTTCAAAATGGATCTAGACCCACTTGATTTAATTCTAAGAGAAAACCAACTTAATGCCCCTAATAATGATGATTGAGAATTAAACCTGGACTTTGTCTCAACTGTCGAGGAATCCAATTGTGAGCTTGTCGAGTTCTGTGCTGAAAAGCCTAGTGTGATTTGTGATGAAGAGGAGAAGGAATGTTTTAGGCAATTGATAAAAGCAGACGAGCTGACACAGAGTCATCAACGTCAGGCTTCTTCCATTACAAGTGATAAAACGTCCAATCTCAACGAACTCTTCGGATATCATAATCAGGTCACTAGGCAAGAGGTCATGAGAAACTTGTCGACGACCACCATGATTGAGGGTATGTACGTAAGGGAACATGTTCTCAAAATGATGGCTTGGTTAAATGAGATGGAAATCCTTGGAGCAGAAATCGATGTGGAAACCCAGGTCGATCTCATCCTCCAATCTCTACCAAAGAGTTTTGAGCAGTTTTGCCTAAGCTACAATATGGACAAACGTATATATTCGTTGGCGTAACTTCTGACAGAACATCAGAAGACAAAAGGGTTTTCTCTTCAGAGTTCACATACTTTCATTGGTCAAGGGGTTTCTACTTCTAAACCAAAAGGCAAGAAGAAGAAGAAACAAGCTGGGGCAAAGAAAGTGACTGGATTATAGGGACCTCAGGGTGGCTTGAAGAAGACGAAAGCCAAGTGCTTCACGTGCAAGCAGTCTGGACATTGGAAGGCGGACTGTCCTCACCGTCAGAAGAATAATTCAGGTATATCTTTTTCTTTTGTCGTTGTAACATGTTTAGCAGTGTTATCTACCCGTACCTGGTGTGTAGATACGGGAGCCACTATTCATGTCTACAGTTCTCTGCAGGGGTTCCAGGAAACTCAACAACTAGCTGAGGAAGAGATTACTGTCTACATGGGATATGCTACGGAGGAGGCGACTATTGCAATGGGAGTTATTTATTTGTCTTTTGATAGAAAAATAAAGTTTTGGTTATAAGATGATTGGTTTTATGTACCTAATTTTTTAGAAAGAACTCTGTTTCAGTTTCTAAAATAATAAAGGATGGATATTATATTACTTTGTGTTATAGAAAGATTATCTGTTCAGGTACATTGATAGGCAATTGGTACACTTTAGAACCAAAATTTCTCGCGATGCAAATAGAAGTTAATAGCTCATCATCTAGCCAAAATAAGAGAAAGGTACCTTCCAAGATGAACCAAATATACCGTTGGCATCTAAGGCTTGGTCATATTAACCTTAGTAGGATTCAAAGGTTGATAGCCGATAGGCCCTTGGGTTCATTGGTGGTGGAAGACTTCCCAACGTTTGAATCTTGCTTAGAAGGTAAGATGACCAAGAGGCCTTTCAAGGCCAAGGGGTATAGGGCCAAAGATATGATAGAGCTGGTTCATTCTGATTTGTGTGGTCCTATGTCTATCCAGGATAGAGGAGGCTTTGAATATTTTGTCTCTTTTATAGATGATTATTCAAGGATGGATACATTTACTTGATGTGCCGCAAGTTTGAATCTTTGATTAGTTCAAAGAATTCAAGGATGATGTGGAGAAACATCAAGATAAAAGTATCACGACACTGCGATCAGATCGCGGTGGTAAGTACCTCTTGGGTGAGTTTAGGACTTACTTATCAGAGGTAGGGATTCAATCCCAATTGTCTGCACCCGGTATGCTCCAACAGAATGGTGTAGCAAAGTGAAGGAATAGGACTCTTACGGAGATGGTTACATCGATGATGAGCTACTTCGAGTTGCCAGATTTGTTTTGGGGATATGCTCTGGAAACGACAGTGTACATACTGTACTTGGTACCGTCTAAGTCAGTACCCACTACTCCCATAGAATTGTGGACTAGGCGAAAGCCTAGTCTAAGAGATATTCGGATTTGGAGTAGTCCAGCACATGTGCTAAAGGGAGATACTGATAAGTTGGAATCTCATATAGAAGTGCGATTGTTAGTAGGCTATCCTAGAGGAACGAAAGGTGGTTCTATAGTCCTAAGTTTTAGAGGGTAATCGTTAGCACGAATGCCCGATTCTTAGAGGAGGACTATGTGATGAACCACAAACCCATGAGTAGAACTATTCTTGAAGAATTAAAAGGGGATATTGTGACCTTAGTGCTAACGGTACAAGAGGACATACCACAAGTCACTGCACTGCGTGTCACAGAAGATACACAGATGGTATCTTGTCATAGTGGGTGGGTTGTTAGACAACCTGGAATATTGATGTGCTTGGGAGAGTCTTCGGACTTGGTCCCTGGTGAACATGAATTGGATCCCTGGGCCTATGACAAGGAACATCCACTTTTATGAGATAATCCAGTCATATGGATTTGTTCAAAGACCGGATGAGATTTATGTATGTAAGAGATGTGACGGAAACATAGTGGTATTCTTGTACTATATGTAGATAATATTTTGTTGATTGACAACAATGTCAAAATATTATCAGACGTTAGGGTATGGTTGTCCAAGCAGTTTACTATGAAGGACTTGGGAGAAGAGGAACACATCCTTGGGATCAAAGTTCTAAGGCATCGCCAAAAAAGGATGTTGTGCTTATCCCAAGCTTCATACAGAGACACTGTTCTAGCTTGTTTTAGCATGGAAAATTCCTAGAAAGGTTTTGTACCTTTCAGGCATGGAGTTCCTCTATGGAGTTCCTCTATCTATGGAGATGTGTCCTAAAAACATCAAAGGAGATAGAGGTGATAAAGGCAGTTACTTATGCTTCGGCTATAGGAAGCCTCATGTATGCTATAAACAAGACCGGATATCAGCTTTGTCGTGGGAATGGCTAGAAAATATCAGAGTAACCCAGGTTAGGGAAATTGGACTGCGGTAAAGCATATAATAGTGTCTGAGAAGGACTAGGGATTATATGCTGGTTTACCGGGTAGACCAATTACTCCCTGTTGGTTATATAGATTCAGATTTCCAATCAGATAGGGACAAAAATAAGTACTCCTCGGGGTTTTGTATTTACTTTAGTAGGTGAAACCATAGTAAGGAAGAGTGTCAAGCAGAAATGCATGGCAGACTCCACCGTGGAAGCTGAGTATATGGCGGCCTCTGAGGCGGCTAAAGGAAGTTGTATGGTTCAGGAACCTCATGATGGACTTGGATGTGATTCGTGGTTTTCCCAGAGTTATCAAAATTAGTTGTGATAACAGAAGGTGCAGTTGCAAAGTCGAAGGAACCACAAGCCCATAAGGCGAGTAAACACATAGAGCACAAGTACCACCCAAGCGAGGAAAAGTTGCTGTCGCCTAGATTACATCCGAGGACAACCTGGGAGATCCTTTCACTGAGGCCTTGATAGCGAGAGCTTTTAGGCATGTGGAGAATAAGGGAGTCAGATGTATGACATTATGAGGACAGCAGAGTCTTTTAGTATATGTGGGAGATTGTTAGGATGTATACTAAAAGCCTTGTTTTTTGTATAAACATCTACATTTTGAAAGAGAATCACAAAATCACAGTATGCATGTTTATACTAGTATGTGCATAATTGTCTAAAACTCTACACTATTGTAACGACCTGGAAAATTCCCTTAATATTTTCTTAAAATATTGAGCATGTCTAGATAATTATCCGAGGGGCCTGGAAATATTAATACAAAATGTGGCCTAGAAATCCATATTTTCTCATTTAAATTGAGAAAACTAAGTACTAATGGGCCTTATATGGGCTTTGTAGTACCATAATTATTGGAGAATTTTAGGTAAAAATTAATATAAATATAAAGGGGTTTTAATGAGAAATATTAACATAATTATGGGGGAATTTTTAGAGGATTTTTGGAATTTTGGGGAAAATAATAGAAAATAAAAAGGAAAAATAAAATAAAAATAAGGTGCATGGACCAAGGATTGAAACTTGGACCTCTTGTACAACCATGCATGCTCTAACCAACTCACCTAGCAAGGGAATGTTATGAGGGAATGAAGTGGATATTGGTTAAGGCATAGAAGAAGAGGAAGGGTCATGGAGAGACTCTTCATTTACCTCCTTAATGGGTTATAAAGAGGGGGGTTTGGGAGTTACCTTCTTCCTTCCATCAATTGTACTTTCTTTCCTCCTCCTTCCTCATCCTAGCCAAAACCTCAAGGAGAGGTTCTCCCTTGGAAAAGCTCCACAAGAAGGTCTCATCTCCAAGATCTAAAGGTTTTCCAAGGATAGAAGGGCAAGGGGGTTCAAGTGTCCAAAGGATTTACAATTTCCTTCTCTTTTAAGGTTTAAAAATCAAGATCAACCACGGTAAGACTCCCTCACCTATGGTATAATAGTTTCTTATATTTTTAGCATGATATATTGGTTGGTTTTTGGGATTTGATGTTGAAAGAAACAAAACCAAGAACCCTAGTCCTATGGGTTTCGGCCACTAGGATTTTAGGGTCCATGATGATGCTAAAAATCTTCATAATGTTGTTTAATATGCTCTCATGATGTTTAGAGATTGAATATAATTTTTGAGAATTTTTGGGGTACCCTAGGATGCCCTAGGGTTTCGGCCAACTTCAAGAACCCATGGGTAGGGTTGGGTCTAAAACTTCAAGTATATGTTTTATGTATTATCATGATATAAGGGAGATGGAGGATGATTATGTGAATTTTCACATGGCCTAGAGACCCTATAAGTTTCGGCCAAGATTGCTAATAGGGTGAAAAGTTAGGACTTATTTCAAGTAAGGGCCCCAATGGCCCTATGGTAAGGTATGATTGATGTTTAATGATTGATTGGGGATTTTAATTGAATTTTTCCATGCCCCCATGGCCTTCTAGGTTTCGGCCAGCCCTAGGATGGAGGGCTAAAGGTTAGGGTTAACCCTAATCATGAGCCCTAATGGCTTCCTATGGTCTCATAAATGGTGTATGGTTGTTCCTTTACCTTATGTTATCTTACATGTTTATGGAATTGATGGAACTCCACCTTGTAGGTTTCGGCCAAGCCTTGTACCTAGGGTTTGGGGTGGAGTTAGGGTTTGAAGAATGATGGTTTATGCTTACCATGAAGTATATATATATATATAAGCATGTGGTAGAAATCATGTTACCTATAACCCTAACCATAAGCACCATGTTTTATGTTATATGTTATGATTAGATGCCATGCTTAATAGGGTTTATTATGAATGCCTTATGTTTTAGGCCATGTACATGAATGGTAGGTAGAATGTTATGGAAATCCTACCTATGCATGCTTAAGATAGATACCATGCTTAGGCAAGAAATGCAATGTTTACCTTACGTATTATGATCACACAAGCTCTATGGGGTAGGATAAATATCTATGAAAAACATGTCATGTTCGATGCAATGCTTACCTTATATGTTATGATCATGCAAGTACTAGGAATGGGAATGACGTTTAGGTATGCATGCCATGTTTTATGTATGAAGATGTATGCCATGTTGTATGAATAATGATGCATGCCATGTTGTATGAATAATGATACATGCCATGCCAAATGAATAAAGATGCATGCCATGTTTATGAAAGAAGATGCATACCATGTTTATGAATAAAGATAATGCTCATGCCTTCCAGGCATCATGATGCTATGCAATAAGTATGAACAATGAAAGGACAAGCATGTGTTAAGTCATGCTTTATGTAACATGGTTATGCTATGAATGTCTGATGAATGAAACATGTAAAGTATTTTACTTTATGAATGGGCTTGTACCGGACCGAAGTATGGGTCCAAGAGATGGGCACCTTAAGAACGCCCCGGTTATGGACTACCGACTATGCTGTCCACGGTTCTGGCACTACCGGAGCTGTACAACAGGGATAGGCTCCTTAAGAACGCCTCGATTCGGGGACTACCGACTATGCTGTCCTTACCCTAGTAGGTCGGGGCTAGCTACCTCGGACTTGCTAGGGATGCGCGCTTATGATGTATGTATGTGTTACAAGCCGGGGACCCCAATGATATGATGATTATGTTTAAGCATTTAAAAGTATGTTTTTAAAAGTTAAGCATCCTTATGTATATGCATTCCACTCATGCATTCATTCATGTTATATATTCTGCTATGCTAATAATGTTTTATGCTTATGCTTCATGTTAAGAAATATGCATGAGAGTAAATGATCTATGTCATGATTATGTTAAGAAGATGCTCATATGCTATGATAGGAAGTATGCCTATGTTTATGCCATACAGGTTGGTTTACACCTTATAGACATGTTTATACCATGTATTATGCCATGCTAAGAATGTTATTATGTTATGATTATACCATGTATTATGTCATGTTAAGAATGCTTATTATGTTATGTTTATACCATGTATTATGTCATGCTAAGAATGTTTATTATGTTTATGTTTATGCCATGTATCATGCCATGCTTAGAATGCTTACTATGTTCACCTTTATGCCATGCCTCATGGCATGCTAGGAATGTTCACTTATGTTTATGTTCATGCCATGTCAAGTATATGATAAGTGATTCAAGTTGTTATGTTCTAAGTAGAGCACCAAGTATGTTAATGTTTCATGTGCTCATTATGAAATGATGAATGGTTTTTGTGAGTAGGAAAGAGTCTTACTAAGCCTGTGTGCTTATAGTCTTATTTCCTTATACCGCAGATCATTCAAGGGGACAATGAGGAAGCAGCAGGAGGGCAAGAACGCATGTGTGTGGTAGTGACTTGGCCCAGGAAACCATATGTTTACCGTCTATGCTAGAACTTTACCTTGGTTACTTATATGCTTGAATAATGACTTATGGAACTCTATGATGTGATGTTAAGTATGACATGATATGATGCTTAAGTATGAAGTCAATATGCCAAGTTCCCATGTCATTATGTTAAGAATGGTAGTAGGGCATGTATGTATAAGTCTTAAAGTTATTCCGCTGCCTTATGCTGTCTACATGCCCTAAGTATGTTAATGTAACGTCGCTTTATGGAAAGGAAAAAAAAACGGGCGTTACAGGTTGGTATCAGAGCAGTAACCATCTCACTACACACACATCAAGCCCTCTTCCTGTCGCTTCCAAGTAAGTACCTCTTTACATATCTTATAGTAGTAAGATGTTTTATGATTGTAAGGTATGCCAGTATGAACGATGGATTATGATGAACAGTAGTTTAGGATATGTAACGATGAACGATTTTTCATTTTCTTTTATGAATTAAATATTTTGAATAATATAGGGGTAGAAAAGAAGCTGATATCGACCATACTTGTCTTTGGTGAAGAAGAACATGGCTAGAAGACAGAGTAACCGACTTAACGAGACAACCCCATCGCCTGATCTGATGCAATTAGTGACCCAACTTCAGCGCCAAGTCACCGAGCAGCAGCAGACCATTAATACCTTGATGAACTAACAGGAAAATTCTACTACTCCACCAGTGAACCAGACTGCTATACCGGTGGCGCCTACGGTTACGCACACTCCTCCGCCAGGCTCGACCACTGTGGCACAACAGGAGGCTTACCTGATCCAGTGGTTAAGACTGAAACCGGAGAATTTCTCGGGTGCTGGCGAACCTTGGGACGCCCAGGCATGGTTCAAGACGATGGAAAGTACCCTGGAGCTGCTGGACTGGCCTGAGCATGAGAAGATCAAGTGTGCGTCATTCTGCCTGTCTGGGGATGCCAGAATGTGGTGGGAAAGGGTTAAGGCCAAGAGACCGGTGGACCAGATGGCGTGGGCAGATTTTGAATCAGAGTTTTTTGAAGAATTCTTCGACATGCGGGTCACGAACAAACACTACGACGAATTCACGGAATTCCGGCAGGGCGATCTCTCGGTCAATGAGGCCGTGAAGAAATTCAATCGACTGGCTCGACTGTGCCCTGAGTTGGTCCGTACTGAGAAAGAGAGGGTCCGACTTATGCTAAGAATGTTGCGGCCTGAAATAGCTCTGAATGTGGCTGGCGGAGTTAGCAGACCCCAGACCGCCGAGGAACTATTTAGTAGTGCCCTACTCACTGAGCACTATCTGAACAACATCAATCAGCAACGGAAAGCGATGAATGAAAGTAAGAATCAAGCTCACACTGGAATCCTTGATTCTTTCTCTCATTATCCTTAATGATCTTTCCATTAATGATCGCTTAGGAGGACAAAGGTCCCAGAGCAACCACGTTGGCGGGAAAGGGGATCAAGGTGGTAAACGGAAGTCATGGAACAACTCTCAAGGGGGTCCAACAAATAAACAGACCAAGGTTTCCCCATGCGCGACATGCGGGAAGAATCACTCCGGGGAATGCCGCAAGGGTACGAACCAGTGTTTCACCTGTGGTGTGGAAGGACATATGGCAGCTTATTGTCCTACAAAGAACCAGGCCCCTCCCCAACCACTGGCGTAGTACCAGGGTGTACCAGCGAAGTTGCACTATATGCCAGCCGAGCTGGAAGGGACCCCGATGTTGGAAGCCTCCCCAACAGTGACAAATGCCAGGGTTTTCTCGGTTACCAAGGAGGACGCTGCGGAAGCTTCTACGGTTGTCACAGGTCAGATACTTATTTCCGGTCAGTATGCTACTGCATTATTTGATACTGGGGCAACACACTCGTTCATTTCGGTGCCCTTTACTAAGAAGATAGATAGGCTTCCGCGAGTGTTAGACTGCAGGTTCTTAACGACCCTACCCTCGGGAGAAATAATGACATCCACTCATGTGCTGTGTGCGGTGCCGATCGGAATTGCAGAAAGGGAACTTTACTGCAATCTGATACTACTCGACATGAAAGATTATGATGTTATAATGGGAATGGACTTCTTGGGTAAATACGGTGCTTCTATTGAGTGCCGTAAACGAAAGGTGGTTTTTCGACCTGAGGCAAGTTCTATGTTCGAATTCATCGGAGAGCCAAGGAAAAGAACCGGGAAATATTTATCAACTCTCCAAGCTCAGAAGATGTTAAACAAAGGATGTTCTGGATTTCTAGCATATGTGGTTGATGCCAGTCAAGTGAAGAATCGGAAGTTGGAAGATGTCCGGGTGGTATGTGATTACCCAAAGGTTTTCCCAGATGAGTTACCAGGATTAGCTCCTGATAGAGAGGTGGAATTTGAGATCGAATTAATTCCTGGTACTAACTCGATCTCCAAGGCACCTTACCGTATGGCGCCGGTTGAACTAAAGGAACTTCAGGAACAGCTACGGGAGTTGCTAGATAAGGGATTTATTCACCCTAGTCATTCCCCGTGGGGAGCTCCAATACTGTTTGTGAAGAAGAAAGACGGATCTATGCGCATGTGCATAGATTATCGAGCGCTGAACTGTAACGCCCGCTCTTAATCCCCTAGGGATTCGGCAGCGCTACTTTAATTTTCGTACATTACAACTACACGCATGCATTCATATTTTTCTATCTAATCTATGCATGGGCATATGTATCATTTAAGCATGCAAGGTTCATGTAGCGGAAGCATAATTATTTTTATTCATCTTCAAACATAGCATGTATATAAAAAAAACATAACATGGGTTTAACATGACAAGTTCCAAAACTTGAAGCAACTAAAAGCAAGATCCTTTTTATCCACCAGCACTATCACACACACACACTTGCCCTTCTCCCGCAGCCTCCATAGTTTAGCGTCCTTTATCTGTAGCATAAGGGGAAACACTAAACGATAAGCAATAGCTTAGTAAGACCCTGTCCTACTCACAAAACCGGATATCATGGAAAGTAAGAGAATATATCACATTCAAGCATGGTAGGCATTTAAGCATGTTAAACATCTAAGCATGTTAACTTTCACAGGAAGGTTCTTTTTGAAAACATATAAACATAATACTTGTGTAGGGTTTTTCAGGCCGCGAAAACCGCTTTTTCACGTCGCGGAAACCCCGAAAGCCCCAATAGAAAGGATCCGAGCGAAGAAAACCATTTTAAAAATTTACGAGTGCTCGTTTACATGCTTTAAAACCGATCTACAACCTAGATCTATTAGAGAAGAGAAAAACTACCTTCGATGCGTGCCCCGCAATTCCCGCTCGCTCCTCGGTTGGTGTCGGATCTCAAGGACGCAAAGTAGCAACCCTCTAGAAGTATCCACACAAGCAAGAGAGTGGAGAGGAGAGCCCAAAAGTGTGCTAGCACTTGCTTGGGGTCTCGGCCACAAGAGAGGAGAGGGAGAGCCAAAACCAAAAACCCATTAAGAGAAAAATCAATCACACACAAGAAAAACTCATTTTGTGTGTATAAGTGGCCGGCCACCACCTTCCATAACCCTCTTATTTGAATTCAAAATTCAAATGGGGAGGTTACTTAGCCTTGATGATGATGCCAAGTCATCACTTGGTCAAGTCAAGGTGATGTGGCTTGAGTCAAGTCAAACTTGCCTCTTATGGACTTTCCATATTTAGCCAAAGTCAAACTTTGACTTCATTATTCTCCCATGATTAGATTCATCCAACACTTGGATCAAACTCGAGTCCAACCCAAGTTGTCTAATTTGAGTCAAGTCAAACTTGCCTTTTATGGACTTTCCATATTTAGCCAAAGTCAAACTTTGACTTCATTATTCTCCCATGATTAGATTCATCCAACACTTGGATCAAACTCGAGTCCAACTCAAGTTGTCTAATTTGAGTCAAGTCAAACTTGCCTTTTATGGACTTTCCATATTTAGCCAAAGTCAAACTTTGACTTCATTATTCTCCCATGATTAGATTCATCCAACACTTGGATCAAACTCGAGTCCAACTCAAGTTGTCTAATTTGAGTCAAGTCAAACTTGCCTTTTATGGACTTTCCATATTTAGCCAAAGTCAAACTTTGACTTCATTATTCTCGGTCCATCATATGGACTTATTCTCCATCTATTGCTCTATGTGTGTGACCCTATAGGTTTTTGTAACGTTGGCAATGCCCTTAAACCTATTTAAGGGCATAAGCAATGAGAGGTATCTAGCAACACATCATTGCTACCCAAGTTACAAGAATGTCGAGATCCAACATCACCATTGTGACTAATAATTGTGACCATCACAATATGTGACAACGTCCTTCTATCCTCGATATCTAGATTGATCTTCTATGAAGCATAGACCGTGTCATCCTCCAATCAATCTATGTGTCTTGAACTCCAAGTAGACTCACTATAATCAATTATGCTCAATATCTCATATTGCCTTATTTGGGCATGACCATGCACTTAGTGATCTCACTCTATCAAGACTATGATATCTCTCCCGTCATATAGGAGGGATAGATCCCATCTACATCACTCACATCCCTCCGCATAATTTGTTACATACCCAGTAATCGCCTTTATAGTCCACCCAGTTACGGGTGACGTTTGACGAAACCAAAGTACATAACTCCTTATGTAGGGAACTATGGTGACTTCAGGTCTAAGGACTAATAGTCAAACTAATAGTCACATGAGAAAGTATATGATACTCATATAACGATCCATGATACTTTCTCATGGCGGGCCATTCAGTATACATTCCCTAATGTATACCCATGTGTCAACTTGATATCTCATATCCATGACTTGTGAGATCAAGTCATCATGTTGACCTACATGCTAGTCTCTATGCATTAACATTGTCCTTGAATGTTAATACTTGACTAGGAATAATTAAAAGTAGTGTTCTCTATATCATCTCACTATCGATTCAACTAATCGATTGATATAGATAAGAACCTTCTACTCAAGGACGTTATTATACTAAGTTATTTGGCACCAATACACATAAGTACAATAACCATAAGAAATGCCTTTATATATAAGAAATATATATACAAGAATATGATACAATGAGTCCAAAAAGTAATCATCATATGATTGGCTCTAGGGCTCTCACTAACAATCTCCCACTAGCACTAGTGCCAATCGCTGTAGTATCTAATACCCAATGACCTAGTGTGACCATCATGCTTCATCTGTGCCAAAGCCTTGGTCAAGGGATCTGCGACGTTAGCCTCTGTGGGTACTCTGCAAATCTTCACATCTCCTCGATCGATGATCTCTCGAATGAGATGGAATCGCCGTAGTATGTGTTTGGTCCGCTGGTGTGAGCGAGGTTCCTTAGCCTGCGCAATAGCTCCATTGTTGTCACAATAGAGCTCTACGGGATCAGATATGCTAGGAACCACCCCAAGCTCAGTGATGAACTTGCGGATCCAAACTGCCTCCTTTGCTGCCTCTGATGCAGCAATATACTCAGCTTCTGTTGTAGAATCTGCAACTGTGTCCTGCTTCGAACTCTTCCAGCTCACAGCTCCGCCATTCAAGCAAAACACGAACCCTGACTGTGATCTGTAATCATCCTGGTCGGTTTGGAAGCTGGCATCAGTGTAACCCTTTACAACTAGATGCTCATCGCCTCCAAATATCAAAAAATATTCCTTAGTCCTTCTCAAGTACTTAAGGATATTCTTGACCGCTATCCAGTGACGTTCACCTGGATCTGACTGGTACCTGCTCGTCATGCTCAAAGCATACGAGACATCAGGACGAGTACATAACATGGCGTACATGATAGATCCTATGGCTGAGGCATAAGGGATCTTGCTCATGCGGTCTCTCTCCTCTCTAGAAGAGGGACCTTGAGTCTTCGAAAGACTCACGCCATGTGACATTGGCAGATTTCCCTTCTTGGAATTCTGCATGGCAAACCGTTGCAAAACGGTATCAATGTATGTACTCTGACTTAGGCCAAGCAATCTCTTAGATCTATCTCTATAGATCTTTATGCCTAGAATGCAGGCTGCTTCACCTAAGTCCTTCATTGCGAAACAAGTCCCCAACCAAGTCTTCACAGACTGTAGCGAAGGGATGTTGTTCCCAATGAGTAGTATGTCATCCACATACAAGACTAGGAAGACTACTGTGCTCCCACTAACCATCTTGTAGACACAAGGTTCATCTTCGTTCTTGATGAAACCAAACTGTTTGATCGCATCATCGAATCGAAGATTCCAGCTCCGAGAAGCTTGCTTTAGACCATAAATGGCCCTATGTAGCTTGCATACTCTGCCAGTATGCTGTGGATCTACAAAACCCTCAGGTTGTGTCATGTACACTTCCTCGAGGAGGTTTCCATTCAGAAACGCAGTTTTGACGTCCATCTGCCAGATCTCATAATCGTGGTATGCTGCAATAGCAAGCAAGATCCTAATGGACTTGAACATCGCGACTGGAGAAAAAGTTTCATCATAGTCAATACCATGAATTTGCTTGAAACCTTTAGCTACTAGTCTACCCTTATAGGTATGTACAAGTCCATCCATGTCAGTCTTTCTCTTAAAGACCCACTTACACCCAATGGGTTTGACCCCTTCAGGTGGATCAACCAAAGTCCATACTTGGTTGGTGTACATGGAATCCATCTCGGATCTCATGGCCTCTAGCCATTTCTCAGAATCTGGGCTCATCACAGCTTCCTGATAGGTGGTAGGCTCATTCTTAATGATCATAACGTCATCATGGTCAGGCAAGAGAAATGAATATCTCTCAGGCTGACGACGTACCCTATCAGACCTGCGAAGAGGTAGGTCTACCTGAACAGGTTGTTGTTCCACAACTTCTTGTGTAACAATCTCATCCACAACTTCTTGTGGTTCCTGTTCAGTATCCATCAAGGGCTCAGTGCTATGGTCGTTGTCTTGAACTTCTTCAAGATCAAACGAACTCCCACTAGTCTTTCTAGAAACAAAGTCCCTTTCTAGAAAGACCCCAGTCTTAGCAACAAACACTTTGTGCTGACTGGGAATGTAGAAGTAATATCCCTTAGTTTCCTTGGGATATCCCACGAAATAGCACTTATCGGACTTGGGTCCCAGTTTGTCTGAGACTTGACGTCTAACGTAAGCCTCACAACCCCAAACTCTCATGAAAGACATCTTGGGACTCCTCCCAGTCCATATCGTATATGGTGTCTTCATGACCGCCTTTGATGGAACACGGTTAAGTGTGAACGCTGCCGTGTCTAGAGCATATCCCCAAAAGGATATAGGAAGATCTGCGTGACTCATCATAGATCGTACCATATCTAATAAGGTACGATTCCTCCTTTCGGATACACCATTCCACTGTGGTGTCCCAGGAGGAGTGAGTTGAGATAGAATCCCACACTCAGCTAAATAGTCACGAAACTCATGGCTCAAGTATTCTCCACCTCGATCTGATCGAAGTATTTTAATACTCATGCCGAGTTGGTTTTGTACTTCATTTCTGAATTCTTTGAACTTTTCAAAGGACTCGGACTTATGTGTCATCAAGTACACATAACCATATCTACTGAAATCATCAGTAAATGTGATGAAGTATCTATAACCACCTCGAGCAGCAACATTGAAAGGGCCACATACATCAGAATGTATGAGTCCTAACAAATCTGTTGCCCTCTCGCTATGTCCACTAAAGGGAGTCTTAGTCATCTTGCCTAGAAGGCATGACTCGCATGTCTCATATGATTCAAAATCAAATGAATCCAGCAATCCATCCTTATGGAGCTGGGACAAGCGACTCTCATTTATGTGGCCTAAGCGACAGTGCCAGAGATAGGTTGGGTTCAACTCATTTGATCTCAACCTCTTGGTACTTACATTATAGATAGGGCGTTCTAAGTCTAGAATGTAGAGTCCGTTGATAAGATCTGCACTACAATAGAACATTTCATTTAAATAGACTGAACAACATTTGTTCTTAATTATAAATGAGAAGCCTTTCTTGTCTAGACAAGAAACAGAAATTATGTTCTTAGTAAGTGCAGGTACATAACAACAATCATCTAGTTCCAGTTCAAGCCCAGAGGGCAGAGATAGAAAATAAGTTCCTACAGCAACAGCAGCAACTCGTGCTCCATTGCCTACTCGTAGGTCCACCTCGCCCTTTGCCAATGCCCTGCTATTTCTTAGCCCCTGCACATTGGTACAAATGTGAGAAGCACATCCAGTATCTAATACCCATGATGTAGAAATAGAAAGGTTGACTTCTATAACATATATACCTGAAGTAGAAGGCTCGCTTCTCTTCTTCTTAAGATCCTCCAGGTATACCTTGCAGTTCCGCTTCCAATGCCCTGCCTGCCCTTGATATAATTGCTTGAGGTGGTCAATCATATCGTAAGCATTCATGTTCTCGTGTTGCTTCTGAAGCTCAGAGGACATGCAGCATAGCATTAGGCACGACACGTCTAACGCGTCGTCTTGATGCTTCTGATGAGCATCTCTAACGCTACGGATGGCTGAGGGTGGTGGTGCTTCAGGAACTGCTTGCTCTAGAACGTACAGCTTACGTTCCTGTTTGAGGACTATCCTCAAGTTCCTGTACCAGTCCAGGAAATTAGCTCCAGTGAGCTTGTCCTTCTCAAGGACAGATCGCAGAGAGAGAGTATTCGCGTTTGAAGACATGGCAATCTACAACAGATAAATGCAGAGAATAAATATCATATTCTAGTAATCATCTAATTAGGCCTTTAATTAAATGATGCTCCCACTAAATTATAGGAATTTTGGTGGAATCAAGTCATTGGAGTGGTCAAACCACACTACTAGATCCGTACCAATTTACTATAATTTATGTGGGACAAGATCCACATCATACTATGCCTTGAGTTAGCTTTGGCTAAATCGCCCAAGACTTAGTATGATCGGTAGATAACTAATTTATCAATTACATCTCTATGCAACTCTTGTTTATAGGATCAAGAATTAACATTTATGAATAATCTTGAGTTAGCTTTGGCTAAATCGCCCAAGACTATTGATAAATGCGATCTTGTCCTACCTTTCCAACTATTGGAATACGCCTATAGCTTTACTCGATCCAATTGAGTTAACTAGTTACTCAATCTGATTGAGCTCGATCTAACCCGAGCCGTGATAGGCGGGACCAAGGTTGTCCCTCCGCATCCTACCAAGATTAAATGCGTTGCTCTGCTTTGGCAGAATCGACAAGCGCATATGATCGAGGTAGTGATGGGTATCAGGACCCGGTAGGCGTTTACGAGTCGATTCGATTTTAGATCTAATCTAATCGAGGATGTGCATCACATCTAGGCATTTATGAAATCTAATTTAATCCTAAATGTGTATTAAGTGCACATCAAAATGTGGTTCCCACATTACTTGTGCATCTCATACACTTAAGTTTATTTTTACTATTCTACATTATCATGCATCATATACATCACAAGCATAGCAATAATAAAATAAACTTAAGTGACTTGGTCATGGCCCTACTAAGACCCTCTCAAGCCAATGAGAGGATCCGATGGTCAACCTAGGTCTAGCGGCTTCTCCAAGCGCTTCCTCTTGACCGTCTTGGTGTTGTCGGCTAGTTCTCCCGAGTCCAAGTTCTCCGGAATTTCCGTCGTCTTCACTTTTGTACATTACAAATTTTTATACTCGAGTTACATTCGAGTCTAAATATGAAATACAACAGAAATAAAATATTAAAAGCCGACACGCAGGTCGCAAACACAATACAACACGCACATGTACAAAAACGGCGCGCAGGCCGTATTATGAATTACAACACAATTTTAATCTTATTAAAAATTGGGTTTTGGGCCATGACCATCACACTACTGTACATAATTCAAAATTATGTAATTTTACAGATTTTATATAATTTTTCTACTGATTTTTAGAATTTTTCGAGTCACAACTCCGCGGCGGTCCCGGTAAGCGGGTTTCGGGCGTAATCGCGAGACAAGGCCCCTTGCGGGGTTAGGGGCAGCGCCCCTACTCGTGAAATAACCTTCACGAGTGTCTTCTTGCGATTATACAGTGCCTTTACCCGCTGTCCCAAAATCCATTTGGGCGAAACTTGCCGTTTCGGAGAAGTTTTTCTCGGTGGCAAAGTCTACAAGTGCTTCGCACTCGTCGCTTTGCCTCTACGAGGAAAAATACTCAAAAAATCCTAAAATTTAGAAAAATTACAGAAGCATAAAATTATCTAAATTTTGTATCTAATACAAAAAAAATAAAAACCAAAACGAGCACAAGCTTCGCTCGTGGCTCTGATACCACTGTAGGGTTTTTCGGGCCGCGAAAACCGCTTTTTCGCGTCGCGGAAACCCCGAAAGCCCCAATAGAAAGGATCCGAGCGAAGAAAACCATTTCAAAAATTTACGAGTGCTCGTTTACATGCTTCAAAACCGATCTACAACCTAGATCTATTAGAGAAGAGAAAAACTACCTTCGATGCGTGCCCCGCAATTCCCGCTCGCTCCTCGGTTGGTGTCGGATCTCAAGGATGCAAAGTAGCAACCCTCTAGAAGTATCCACACAAGCAAGAGAGTGGAGAGGAGAGCCCAAAAGTGTGCTAGCACTTGATTGGGGTCTCGGCAAGATGAGAGGAGAGGGAGAGCCAAAACCAAAAACTCATTAGGAGAAGAATCAATCACACACAAGAAAAACTCATTTTGTGTGTATAAGTGGCAGGCCACTTAATGGCCATTATTGGCCATTAAGTGGCCGGCCACCACCTTCCATAACCCCCTTATTTGAATTCAAAATTCAAATGGGGAGGTTACTTAGCCTTGATGATGATGCCAAGTCATCACTTGGTCAAGTCAAGGTGATGTGGCTTGAGTCAAGTCAAACTTGCCTCTTATGGACTTTCCATATTTAGCCAAAGTCAAACTTTGACTTCATTATTCTCCCATGATTAGATTCATCCAACACTTGGATCAAACTCGAGTCCAACTCAAGTTGTCTAATTTGAGTCAAGTCAAACTTGCCTTTTATGGACTTTCCATATTTAGCCAAAGTCAAACTTTGACTTCATTATTCTCCCATGATTAGATTCATCCAACACTTGGATCAAACTCGAGTCCAACTCAAGTTGTCTAATTTGAGTCAAGTCAAACTTGCCTTTTATGGACTTTCCATATTTAGCCAAAGTCAAACTTTGACTTCATTATTCTCCCATGATTAGATTCATCCAACACTTGGATCAAACTCGAGTCCAACTCAAGTTGTCTAATTTGAGTCAAGTCAAACTTGCCTTTTATGGACTTTCCATATTTAGCCAAAGTCAAACTTTGACTTCATTATTCTCCCATGATTAGATTCATCCAACACTTGGATCAAACTCGAGTCCAACTCAAGTTGTCTAATTTGAGTCAAGTCAAACTTGCCTTTTATGGACTTTCCATATTTAGCCAAAGTCAAACTTTGACTTCATTACTCTCGGTCCATCATATGGACTTATTCTCCATCTATTGCTCTATGTGTGTGACCCTATAGGTTCTTGTAACGTTGGCAATGCCCTTAAACCTATTTAAGGACATAAGCAATGAGAGGTATCTAGCAACACATCATTGCTACCCAAGTTACAAGAATGTCGAGATCCAACATCACCATTGTGACTAATAATTGTGACCATCACAATATGTGACAACGTCCTTCTATCCTCGATATCTAGATTGATCTTCTATGAAGCATAGACCGTGTCATCCTCCAATCAATCTATGTGTCTTGAACTCCAAGTAGACTCACTATAATCAAATAAGCTCAATATCTCATATTGCCTTATTTGGGCATGGCCATGCACTTAGTGATCTCACTCTATCAAGACTATGATATCTCTCCCGTCATATAGGAGGGATAGATCCCATCTACATCACTCACATCCCTCCGCATAATTTGTTACATACCCAGTAATCGCCTTTATAGTCCACCCAGTTACGGGTGACGTTTGACGAAACCAAAGTACATAACTCCTTATGTAGGGAACTATGGTGACTTCAGGTCTAAGGACTAATAGTCATACTAATAGTCACATGAGAAAGTATATGACACTCATATAACGATCCATGATACTTTCTCATGGCGGGCCATTCAGTATACATTCCCTAATGTATACCCATGTGTCAACTTGATATCTCATATCCATGACTTGTGAGATCAAGTCATCATGTTGACCTACATGCTAGTCTCTATGCATTAACATTGTCCTTGAATGTTAATACTTGACTAGGAATAATTAAAAGTAGTGTTCTCTATATCATCTCACTATCGATTCAACTAATCGATTGATATAGATAAGAACCTTCTACTCAAGGACGTTATTATACTAAGTTATTTGGCACCAATACACATAAGTACAATAACCATAAGAAATGCCTTTATATATAAGAAATATATATACAAGAATATGATACAATGAGTCCAAAAAGTAATCATCATATGATTGGCTCTAGGGCTCTCACTAACAACTTGAACATAGCATAATCATTAGGGCCCGGCTTGTACTTCATGTTTTGCGCACGCCCCTGAATAGGAACGAGGTAGCTAATCCCGAACCACTAGGGTTTACTAGGCCTTCTCAAAAGTCCTTCAGCCTAGTATCATAATCATTTGACT
>JAGFNQ010003253.1:199559-344541 GCA_024364735.1 Boesenbergia rotunda | reverse complement strand
TCCCACTAGCACTAGTGCCAATCGCTGTAGTATCTAATACCCAATGACCTAGTGTGACCATCATGCTTCATCTGTGCCAAAGCCTTGGTCAAGGGATCTGCGACGTTAGCCTCTGTGGGTACTCTGCAAATCTTCACATCTCCTCGATCGATGATCTCTCGAATGAGATGGAATCGCCGTAGTATGTGTTTGGTCCGCTGGTGTGAGCGAGGTTCCTTAGCCTGCGCAATAGCTCCATTGTTGTCACAATAGAGCTCTACGGGATCAGATATGCTAGGAACCACCCCAAGCTCAGTGATGAACTTGCGGATCCAAACTGCCTCCTTTGCTGCCTCTGATGCAGCAATATACTCAGCTTCTGTTGTAGAATCTGCAACTGTGTCCTGCTTCGAACTCTTCCAGCTCACAGCTCCGCCATTCAAGCAAAACACGAACCCTGACTGCGATCTGTAATCATCCCTGGTCGGTTTGGAAGCTGGCATCAGTGTAACCCTTTACAACTAGATGCTCATCGCCTCCAAATATCAAAAAATATTCCTTAGTCCTTCTCAAGTACTTAAGGATATTCTTGACCGCTATCCAGTGACGTTCACCTGGATCTGACTGGTACCTGCTCGTCATGCTCAAAGCATACGAGACATCAGGACGAGTACATAACATGGCGTACATGATAGATCCTATGGCTGAGGCATAAGGGATCTTGCTCATGCGGTCTCTCTCCTCTCTAGAAGAGGGACCTTGAGTCTTCGAAAGACTCACGCCATGTGACATTGGCAGATTTCCCTTCTTGGAATTCTGCATGGCAAACCGTTGCAAACGGTATCAATGTATGTACTCTGACTTAGGCCAAGCAATCTCTTAGATCTATCTCTATAGATCTTTATGCCTAGAATGCAGGCTGCTTCACCTAAGTCCTTCATTGCGAAACAAGTCCCCAACCAAGTCTTCACAGACTGTAGCGAAGGGATGTTGTTCCCAATGAGTAGTATGTCATCCACATACAAGACTAGGAAGACTACTGTGCTCCCACTAACCATCTTGTAGACACAAGGTTCATCTTCGTTCTTGATGAAACCAAACTGTTTGATCGCATCATCGAATCGAAGATTCCAGCTCCGAGAAGCTTGCTTTAGACCATAAATGGCCCTATGTAGCTTGCATACTCTGCCAGTATGCTGTGGATCTACAAAACCCTCAGGTTGTGTCATGTACACTTCCTCGAGGAGGTTTCCATTCAGAAACGCAGTTTTGACGTCCATCTGCCAAATCTCATAATCGTGGTATGCTGCAATAGCAAGCAAGATCCTAATGGACTTGAACATCGCGACTGGAGAAAAAGTTTCATCATAGTCAATACCATGAATTTGCTTGAAACCTTTAGCTACTAGTCTACCCTTATAGGTATGTACAAGTCCATCCATGTCAGTCTTTCTCTTAAAGACCCACTTACACCCAATGGGTTTGACCCCTTCAGGTGGATCAACCAAAGTCCATACTTGGTTGGTGTACATGGAATCCATCTCGGATCTCATGGCCTCTAGCCATTTCTCAGAATCTGGGCTCATCACAGCTTCCTGATAGGTGGTAGGCTCATTCTTAATGATCATAACGTCATCATGGTCAGGCAAGAGAAATGAATATCTCTCAGGCTGACGACGTACCCTATCAGACCTGCGAAGAGGTAGGTCTACCTGAACAGGTTGTTGTTCCACAACTTCTTGTGTAACAATCTCATCCACAACTTCTTGTGGTTCCTGTTCAGTATCCATCAAGGGCTCAGTGCTATGGTCGTTGTCTTGAACTTCTTCAAGATCAAACGAACTCCCACTAGTCTTTCTAGAAACAAAGTCCCTTTCTAGAAAGACCCCAGTCTTAGCAACAAACACTTTGTGCTGACTGGGAATGTAGAAGTAATATCCCTTAGTTTCCTTGGGATATCCCACGAAATAGCACTTATCGGACTTGGGTCCCAGTTTGTCTGAGACTTGACGTCTAACGTAAGCCTCACAACCCCAAACTCTCATGAAAGACATCTTGGGACTCCTCCCAGTCCATATCGTATATGGTGTCTTCATGACCGCCTTTGATGGAACACGGTTAAGTGTGAACGCTGCCGTGTCTAGAGCATATCCCCAAAAGGATATAGGAAGATCTGCGTGACTCATCATAGATCGTACCATATCTAATAAGGTACGATTCCTCCTTTCGGATACACCATTCCACTGTGGTGTCCCAGGAGGAGTGAGTTGAGATAGAATCCCACACTCAGCTAAATAGTCACGAAACTCATGGCTCAAGTATTCTCCACCTCGATCTGATCGAAGTATTTTAATACTCATGCCGAGTTGGTTTTGTACTTCATTTCTGAATTCTTTGAACTTTTCAAAGGACTCGGACTTATGTGTCATCAAGTACACATAACCATATCTACTGAAATCATCAGTAAATGTGATGAAGTATCTATAACCACCTCGAGCAGCAACATTGAAAGGGCCACATACATCAGAATGTATGAGTCCTAACAAATCTGTTGCCTCTCGCTATGTCCACTAAAGGGAGTCTTAGTCATCTTGCCTAGAAGGCATGACTCGCATGTCTCATATGATTCAAAATCAAATGAATCCAGCAATCCATCCTTATGGAGCTGGGACAAGCGACTCTCATTTATGTGGCCTAAGCGACAGTGCCAGAGATAGGTTGGGTTCAACTCATTTGATCTCAACCTCTTGGTACTTACATTATAGATAGGGCGTTCTAAGTCTAGAATGTAGAGTCCGTTGATAAGATCTGCACTACAATAGAACATTTCATTTAAATAGACTGAACAACATTTGTTCTTAATTATAAATGAGAAGCCTTTCTTGTCTAGACAAGAAACAGAAATTATGTTCTTAGTAAGTGCAGGTACATAACAACAATCATCTAGTTCCAGTTCAAGCCCAGAGGGCAGAGATAGAAAATAAGTTCCTACAGCAACAGCAGCAACTCGTGCTCCATTGCCTACTCGTAGGTCCACCTCGCCCTTTGCCAATGCCCTGCTATTTCTTAGCCCCTGCACATTGGTACAAATGTGAGAAGCACATCCAGTATCTAATACCCATGATGTAGAAATAGAAAGGTTGACTTCTATAACATATATACCTGAAGTAGAAGGCTCGCTTCTCTTCTTCTTAAGATCCTCCAGGTATACCTTACAGTTCCGCTTCCAATGCCCTGCCTGCCCTTGATATAATTGCTTGAGGTGGTCAATCATATCGTAAGCATTCATGTTCTCGTGTTGCTTCTGAAGCTCAGAGGACATGCAGCATAGCATTAGGCACGACACGTCTAACGCGTCGTCTTGATGCTTCTGATGAGCATCTCTAACGCTACGGATGGCTGAGGGTGGTGGTGCTTCAGGAACTGCTTGCTCTAGAACGTACAGCTTACGTTCCTGTTTGAGGACTATCCTCAAGTTCCTGTACCAGTCCAGGAAATTAGCTCCAGTGAGCTTGTCCTTCTCAAGGACAGATCGCAGAGAGAGAGTATTCGCGTTTGAAGACATGGCAATCTACAACAGATAAATGCAGAGAATAAATATCATATTCTAGTAATCATCTAATTAGGCCTTTAATTAAATGATGCTCCCACTAAATTATAGGAATTTTGGTGGAATCAAGTCATTGGAGTGGTCAAACCACACTACTAGATCCGTACCAATTTACTATAACTTATGTGGGACAAGATCCACATCATACTATGCCTTGAGTTAGCTTTGGCTAAATCGCCCAAGACTTAGTATGATCGGTAGATAACTAATTTATCAATTACATCTCTATGCAACTCTTGTTTATAGGATCAAGAATTAATATTTATGAATAATCTTGAGTTAGCTTTGGCTAAATCGCCCAAGACTATTGATAAATGCGATCTTGTCCTACCTTTCCAACTATTGGAATACGCCTATAGCTTTACTCGATCCAATTGAGTTAACTAGTTACTCAATCTGATTGAGCTCGATCTAACCCGAGCCGTGATAGGCGGGACCAAGGTTGTCCCTCCGCATCCTACCAAGATTAAATGTGTTGCTCTGCTTTGGCAGAATCGACAAGCGCATATGATCGAGGTAGTGATGGGTATCAGGACCCGGTAGGCGTTTACGAGTCGATTCGATTTTAGATCTAATCTAATCGAGGATGTGCATCACATCTAAGCATTTATGAAATCTAATTTAATCCTAAATGTGTATTAAGTGCACATCAAAATGTGGTTCCCACATTACTTGTGCATCTCATACACTTAAGTTTATTTTTACTATTCTACATTATCATGCATCATATACATCACAAGCATAGCAATAATAAAATAAACTTAAGTGACTTGGTCATGGCCCTACTAAGACCCTCTCAAGCCAATGAGAGGATCCGATGGTCAACCTAGGTCTAGCGGCTTCTCCAAGCGCTTCCTCTTGACCGTCTTGGTGTTGTCGGCTAGTTCTCCCGAGTCCAAGTTCTCCGGAATTTTCGTCGTCTTCACTTTTGTACATTACAAATTTTTATACTCGAGTTACATTCGAGTCTAAATATGAAATATAACAGAAATAAAATATTAAAAGCCGACACGCAGGTCGCAAACACAATACAACACGCACATGTACAAAAACGGCGCGCAGGCCGTATTATGAATTACAACACAATTTTAATCTTATTAAAAATTGGGTTTTGGACCATGACCATCACACTACTGTACATAATTCAAAATTATGTAATTTTACAGATTTTATATAATTTTTCTACTGATTTTTAGAATTTTTTTCGAGTCACAACTCCGCGGCGGTCCCGGTAAGCGGGTTTCGGGCGTAATCGCGAGACAAGGCCCCTTGCGGGGTTAGGGGCAGCGCCCCTACTCGTGAAATAACCTTCACGAGTGTCTTCTTGCGATTATACAGTGCCTTTACCCGCTGTCCCAAAATCCATTTGGGCGAAACTTGCCGTTTCGGAGAAGTTTTTCTCGGTGGCAAAGTCTACAAGTGCTTCGCACTCGTCGCTTTGCCTCTAAGAGAAAAAATACTCAAAAATCCTAAAAGTTAGAAAAATTACAGAAACATAAAATTATCTAAATTTTGTATCTAATACAAAAAAATAAAAACCAAAACGAGCACAAGCTTCGCTCGTGGCTCTGATACCACTGTAGGGTTTTTCAGGCCGCGAAAACCGCTTTTTCGCGTCGCGGAAACCCCGAAAGCCCCAATAGAAAGGATTCGAGCGAAGAAAACCATTTCAAAAATTTATGAGTGCTCGTTTACATGCTTCAAAACCGATCTACAACCTAGATCTATTAGAGAAGAGAAAAACTACCTTCGATGCGTGCCCCGCAATTCCCGCTCGCTCCTCGGTTGGTGTCGGATCTCAAGGACGCAAAGTAGCAACCCTCTAGAAGTATCCACACAATCAAGAGAGTGGAGAGGAGAGCCCAAAAGTGTGCTAGCACTTACTTGGGGTCTCGGCCATAAGAGAGCAGAGGGAGAGCCAAAACCAAAAACCCATTAGGAGAAAAATCAATCACACACAAGAAAAACTCATTTTGTGTGTATAAGTGGCCGGCCACCACCTTCCATAACCCCCTTATTTGAATTCAAAATTCAAATGGGGAGGTTACTTAGCCTTGATGATGATGCCAAGTCATCACTTGGTCAAGTCAAGGTGATGTGGCTTGAGTCAAGTCAAACTTGCCTCTTATGGACTTTCCATATTTAGCCAAAGTCAAACTTTGACTTCATTATTCTCCCATGATTAGATTCATCCAACACTTGGATCAAACTCGAGTCTAACCCAAGTTGTCTAATTTGAGTCAAGTCAAACTTGCCTTTTATGGACTTTCCATATTTAGCCAAAGTCAAACTTTGACTTCATTATTCTCCCATATTAGATTCATCCAACACTTGGATCAAACTCGAGTCCAACTCAAGTTGTCTAATTTGAGTCAAGTCAAACTTGCCTTTTATGGACTTTCCATATTTAGCCAAAGTCAAACTTTGACTTCATTATTCTCCCATGATTAGATTCATCCAACACTTGGATCAAACTCGAGTCCAACTCAAGTTGTCTAATTTGAGTCAAGTCAAACTTGCCTTTTATGGACTTTCCATATTTAGCCAAAGTCAAACTTTGACTTCATTATTCTCCCATGATTAGATTCATCCAACACTTGGATCAAACTCGAGTCCAACTCAAGTTGTCTAATTTGAGTCAAGTCAAACTTGCCTTTTATGGACTTTCCATATTTAGCCAAAGTCAAACTTTGACTTCATTATTCTCGGTCCATCATATGGACTTATTCTCCATCTATTGCTCTATGTGTGTGACCCTATAGGTTCTTGTAACGTTGGCAATGCCCTTAAACCTATTTAAGGACATAAGCAATGAGAGGTATCTAGCAACACATCATTGCTACCCAAGTTACAAGAATGTCGAGATCCAACATCACCATTGTGACTAATAATTGTGACCATCACAATATGTGACAATGTCCTTCTATCCTCGATATCTAGATTGATCTTCTATGAAGCATAGACAGTGTCATCCTCCAATCAATCTATGTGTCTTGAACTCCAAGTAGACTCACTATAATCAAATAAGCTCAATATCTCATATTGCCTTATTTGGGCATGGCCATGCACTTAGTGATCTCACTCTATCAAGACTATGATATCTCTCCCGTCATATAGGAGGGATAGATCCCATCTACATCACTCACATCCCTCCGCATAATTTGTTACATACCCAGTAATCGCCTTTATAGTCCACCCAGTTACGGGTGACGTTTGACGAAACCAAAGTACATAACTCCTTATGTAGGGAACTATGGTGACTTCAGGTCTAAGGACTAATAGTCAAACTAATAGTCACATGAGAAAGTATATGACACTCATATAATGATCCATGATACTTTCTCATGGCGGGCCATTCAGTATACATTCCCTAATGTATACACATGTGTCAACTTGATATCTCATATCCATGACTTGTGAGATCAAGTCATTATGTTGACCTACATGCTAATCTCTATGCATTAACATTGTCCTTGAATGTTAATACTTGACTAGGAATAATTAAAATTAGTGTTCTCTATATCATCTCACTATCGATTCAACTAATCGATTGATATAGATAAGAACCTTCTACTCAAGGACGTTATTATACTAAGTTATTTGGCACCAATACACATAAGTACAATAACCATAAGAAATGCCTTTATATATAAGAAATATATATACAAGAATATGATACAACGAGTCCAAAAAGTAATCATCATATGATTGGCTCTAGGGCTCTCACTAACAACTTGAACATAGCATAATCATTAGGGCCCGGCTTGTACTTCATGTTTTGCGCACGCCCCTGAATAGGAACGAGGTAGCTAATCCCGAACCACTAGGGTTTACTAGGCCTTCTCAAAAGTCCTTCAGCCTAGTATCATAATCATTTGACTCGCTTTAAGAGTCTATAGTACAAGCCATTACAAAATAAAATAGTTATCATGTTCTTCATTTTCATAAAGTATGCTCTTAGTCCCAACCTTCTAGGGAAGCATTCTTTAGGCCCTAAGCCTTCTTCGTCCATGCCCTATAGGGCTCATTTTTATACATATGTATACATTCATAATCTTGATAACTAGCATAGTATAAAGCATGCATTTCATGGGAGCAACCAAGGCTAGGGTACAAGAGTTCTCTCTTGGCCGAAAGTTGTAATTTGGCTAGCATGCATTCCAATCAACATATCAAGAATCACACAAGCATGTCATATCCTACACAAGATCATTATCATGCATGGTATTTATTAATCCAATCCCAAGTATAAGGCCCTTTGGCCGAAAGTTAAGGGTGGAGGTAGCTTAGGTTTTTGACATCAAACATCCCGTACAAGTATCATATATATATACATCATATATCATACTAAGCATAGCATACATCATGGGGTAATCAACCTTCATAAACCTAATGTTCCATGCTTTGGCCGAATATCACATGCTAGGGAAAAATTAAGTTTTCCAATCAAACATTCCATTTAACATCACTTGCATATACATATCATCATCCCAAACATAAGCATATCTCATAGGGTACATCCCATACAATCATCACATATATATATATCATGTATCATACTAAGCATAGCATACATCATGGGGTAATCAACCTTCACGACCCTAACATTTTATGCCTTGGCCGAAAGTTAACCCTAGGGAATGTTAAGTTTTCCAATCAAGCATTCCATTTAAACATCACATGCATATACATATCGTCTTCACAAACATAAGCATATCTCATAGGGTAGTTTATCCTTTACAAACCCTAACTTTAGGGTGTTGGCCGAATGGCGTAGGGTAGGGGGGATTAGGGTTTTTGGAAATCAAACCTTCACACAAACATTTACACAAACACCTCACATACATATCATGCAACATTATTAAACATGGATTTCATCATAGGTTAATCATGCACCCTAAACCCTAATTCTTCTAGGGTTGGCCGAAAGTGTAGGGTAGGGGGATTTAGGGTTTTTGAAATCAAACATTCACACAACCATTTATACAAACACCTTATCTACACTATCATGTCATATACTAACATAAGATACATCATAGAGTAATTCAACCCTTGAATCCCTAATTTTTCCATATCTTGGCCGAAACTTGTAGGGGGTGAAAACCCTAATTTTTGTTATCACAACTTGAAGGAAATCAACATATAGGTATACCCTAAGTTCCAAGGGGTCTTCTCATGTATCAAAAAGTAACCAAGGCTTTACCTTAAGGGGTGGCCGAAACTTACCTAGGGCAAATCCCCATTTTCGCAAACTACAAGAAGAAGGAAATCATACATAGCAATTATGCTACAGGTGAGGGGCACTTACTTCTTTCGCTAAATATCCTTAAGGTATACCCTTAGTTCGGAGGGGATGTGCTTGTCCTTGCTCTTGAGGTCCTTGACTTCTTCTTGCCTTGCAAGAGATTCAAACCTTCAATGGGGTCTTGGGAGTGTCCCTTGGGATGAGACCCTTCCCTTGGATTTTCGAAAATCTCAAGGAGGAAGAGAAGTTTGAATTTTGAAAATTGAAGAGGGAGAAAGGAGTTAGGATTTCGAAAACTTGAAGAGGGAGAGTGAGTGAGGGGTTTGCAACAATGATGGTTAGCCCCTTAGCATTCCCTCTTATTTATACTAAGGGAAGAGACAAAGTGCCTCTTCTCCTAGTGTCCCTTCACCAAGGGGTTTCTCATCAAGAGCCTCTTCCTCTACCCTTTCACATTCCCTAACCGTTAACAAGAATTTCTCTTCCTTCCTCTCAGCAATCCCCTGCTGGGTGAATTGGTTACTTCGTTGCTTTTCAAGGCTTTGCTTACCAAGAGTTCCAAGGTTCGATCCTCGGCAAGAGCATATTTTTGCTCCTCTTTGGTTTTCACTTTTGCAAAGTCCATTAGCCCAATTCACTCTCATATTCTCAAATCACATTTATGCAATCACATATTCCAATTCATGAAATCACATATTCTAATTTATGCAATTTACATATTCCTAATCTTTTCTAATGAAATCACTTAACATTAAATCATGAAATTACAAAAAGGTAATTTTTATTCATTTATGAAATAAATGTCATACATTTCGATAATATATATCGACATTTTTGTGCCCTTTTTACAATCGGTAGCAAGCCCAAAATTTGGGGCGTTACATGAACAACGTAACTATCAAGAACAGGTATCCCCTTTCGAGGATAGATGACCTGTTTGACCAATTAAAGGGAGCCACTATTTTCTCAAAAATTGATTTGAGGTCTGGGTATCATCAAGTTAGAGTAAAACAGGAGGATATTCCGAAGACGGCTTTCCGAACAAGGTACGGGCACTTTGAGTTTGTTGTTATGCCTTTCGGCGTAACGAATGCTCCTGCGATGTTTATGGACCTTATGAATCGGGTGTTCTCATCGTTCCTCGACAAATTTGTGATCATCTTCATCGACGACATCCTTATTTATTCGAGGACCCAAGAAGAGCACACTGAGCACCTGAAGATAGTATTAGAGATTCTTGGGGAAAAGCAACTATACGCGAAATTCTCCAAATGTGAGTTCTGGCTCGACCAAGTGGGCTTTTTGGGCCACATTATTTCTAAAGACGGGGTTATGGTAGATCCAATGAAGGTCGAAGCTGTGAATAACTGGAGCCGGCTGAAGAACGCCAGCGAGATCAGAAGTTTTCTGGGGTTGGCAGGCTATTATAGAAAATTTGTGGAGGATTTCTCGAGGATCGCAGCCCCTTTAATGGCTCTCACTCGGAAGGATAAGAAGTATGAATGGACGGAAGACTGTGAAAAGAGTTTCTTGGAACTAAAAAGGAGACTCACAAGTGTACCAATCCTTACCCTTCCAGAATGTAATCAGAACTTTGACATGTATAGCGATGCCTCCAAACTAGGACTTGGAGCTGTACTTATGCAGAATGGAAAAGTTATTGCCTATGCCTCTAGACAACTCAAGGAATATGAACAGAATTACCCCACTCATGATCTGGAACTGGCCGCGGTAGTCTTCGCTCTTAAGATATGGAGGCATTATCTGTACGGAGCGCAGTGTCGAATTTATACAGACCACCAGAGTCTGTAATATTTCTTCACTCAGAAGGACCTGAATATGAGACAACGCCGATGGCTTGAGTTGGTAAAGGACTACGACTGCGAGATCTTATTTCATCCAGGGAAGGCGAACAAAGTGGCCGATGCACTCAGCCGGAAGTCAAGTGCCACCTTGATGTCCATATCTAAATTATCCCGACCACTTGAAAGAGAAATTATGAATTTTGGGGTCGAAGTCATCTCCGGGCGACTTTCCACCATGACAATATCACCCGCACTATGTGAGGACATATTGGTAAAACAAAATGGTGATCTGAGTCTCCAGAAAATAAAACAGCAGATCCTAGAAGGAAAGGGCGATGGTTTCCATATCGCCAAAGGGGGGGTATTATACCTTAGGGATCGTCTATGTATCCCTAATGATCCGGAGCTTCGAAGGAAAGTACTGACGGAAGCTCACGAAACCCCTTATTCAATGCATCCAGGATCCACCAAGATGTATCAGGATCTGAAGGAGAGGTCCTGGTGGTCTGGAATGAAGAGGGATGTGGCTCAGTATGTTAGTACTTGCATGACTTGGAGCAAGTGAAAGCAGAACATCAGCGACCCGGGGGAGTTCTGCAGCCACTCGCAATTCCGGAGTGGAAATGGGAAGACATCTCTATAGATTTTATTTCAGGGCTTCCCAGGACTACGAATGGATAGGATGCAATATGGGTAATTGTGGACAGGCTGACAAAGTCTGCTCACTTCTTGGTGATCAAGATAACTTATTCGATTGAGCAACTGGCTCAATTATATGTTAAGGAAGTAATTAGGCTTCATGGAGTTCCCAAGACCATTATCTCAGATAGGGATGGTCGCTTTACTTCGCATTTTTGGGAATGCGTTCAGAAGTCTCTCGGCACTAAATTGCGATTTAGCACCGCCTTTCACCCTCAGACTGACGGGCAAACGGAACGGGTGAATCAAATACTAGAAGATATGCTGAGAGCTTGTGCCCTGGATTTCAAGGGAAGTTGGTGTCGATATCTATGCTTGGCGGAATTTGCTTACAACAATAGCTACCAAGCTACTATTGGAATGACACCTTATGAAGCCTTGTATGGGAGGAGATGTAGGTCTCCGATCTGTTGGTATGAGGGTGGTGAAAAGAAGGAAATGGGGCTCACAACGGATGTTATCGACAGCGCCACCCGAGCTATACAAAATATTCGACAACGGATAGCAACTGCTCAGAGCTGGCAGAAGAGTTATGGCGATGTCCGGCGTAGACCACTGGAATTTAATGTTGGAGATTGGGTATTTCTCAAAGTGGCTCCTATGAAGGGGGTGACAAGATTTGGGAAGAAAGGAAAACTAAGTCCGCGTTATGTGGGGTCATACCTAATTCTAAAAAGGGTCGGTAAAGTGACATATGAGCTAGAGCTGCCTCCAGAGATGTCAGCTATCCATAACGTATTCCATGTGTCCCTGCTTAAAAAGTGTATCCCAAATATGGACCAAGTGATCGAGCCATAGACAGTACAAGTGCAGGAGGACCTGAGCTATGAGAGCAGACCCATCCAGATTTTGGATAGGGAAGTCAAGAAGCTGAGGAGTAAGGAGGTACCCTTAGTCAAGGTCCTATGGCAAAGTCAACGGTTCGAAGAAGCTACTTGGGAACGCGAGGACGAGATGAGGCGCAAGTACCCGGAGCTATTCTAAGTTCGAGGACGAACTTTCACGAGGTATGGGGGATTGTAACGACCCAGAAAATTCCCTTAATATTTTCTTAAAATATTGAGCATGTCTAGATAATTTTCCGAGGGGCCTGGAAATATTAATACAAAATGTGGCCTAGAAATCCATATTTTCTCATTTAAATTGAGAAAACTAAGTACTAATGGGCCTTATATGGGCTTTGTAGTACCATAATTATTGGAGAATTTTAGGTAAAAATTAATATAAATATAAAGGGGTTTTAATGAGAAATATTAACATAATTATGGGGGAATTTTTAGAGGATTTTCGGAATTTTAGGGAAAATAATAGAAAATAAAAAGGAAAAATAAAATAAAAATAAGGTGCATGGAACAAAGATTGAACCTTGGACCTCTTGTATAACATGCATGCTCTAACCAACTCACCTAGCAAGGGAATGTTATGAGGGAATGAAGTGGATATTAGTTAAGGCTTAGAAGAAGAGGAAGGGTCATGGAGAGACTCTTCATTTACCTCCTTAATGGGTTATAAAGAGGGGGGTTTGGGAGTTACCTTCTTCCTTCCATCAATTGCACTTTCTTTCCTCCTCCTTCCTCATCCTAGCCGAAACCTCAAGGAGAGGTTCTCCCTTGGAAAAGCTCCACAAGAAGGTCTCATCTCCAACATCTAAAGGTTTTCCAAGGATACAAGGGCAAGGGGGTTCAAGTGTCCAAAGGATTTACAATTTCCTTCTCTTTTAAAGTTTAAAAATCAAGATCAACCACGGTAAGACTCCCTCACCTGTGGTATAATAGTTTCTTATGTTTTTAGCATGATATATTGGTTGGTTTTTGGGATTTGATGTTGAAAGAAACAAAACCAAGAACCCTAGTCCTATGGGTTTCGGCCACTAGGATTTTAGGGTCCATGATGATGCTAAAAATCTTCATAATGTTGTTTAATATGCTCTCATGATGTTTAGAGATTGAATATAATTTTTGAAAATTTTTGGGGTACCCTAGGATGCCCTAGGGTTTCGGCCAACTTCAAGAACCCATGGGTAGGGTTGGGTCTAAAACATCAAGTATATGTATTATGTATTATCATGATATAAGGGTGATGGAGGATGATTATGTGAATTTTCACATGGCCTAGAGACCCTATAAGTTTCGGCCAAGATTGCTAATAGGATGGAAAGTTAGGACTTATTTCAAGTAAGGGCCCCAATGGCCCTATGGTAAGGTATGGTTGGTGTTTAATGATTGATTGGGGATTTTAATAGAATTTTTCCATGCCCCCATGGCCTTCTAGGTTTTGGCCAGCCCTAGGAAGGAGGGCTAAAGGTTAGGGTTAACCCTAATCATGAGCCCTAATGGCTTCCTATGGTCTCATAAATGGTGTATGGTTGTTCCTTTACCTTATGTTATCTTACATGTTTATGGAATTGATGGAACTCCACCTTGTAGGTTTCGGCCAAGCCTTGTACCTAGGGTTTGGGGTGGAGTTAGGGTTTGAAGAATGATGGTTTATGCTTACCATGAAGTATATATATATATATATAGGTTCAAGCATGTGGTAGAAATCATGTTACCTATAACCCTAACCATAAGCACCATGTTTTATGTTATATGTTATGATTGGATGCCATGCTTAATAGGGTTTATTATGAATGCCTTATGTTTTAGGCCATGTACATGAATGGTAGGTAGAATGTTATGGAAATCCTACCTATGCATGCTTGAGATAGATACCATGCTTAGGCAAGAAATGCAATGTTTACCTTACGTATTATGATCACACAAGCTCTATGGGGTAGGATAAATATCTATGAAAAACATGTCATGTTCGATGCAATGCTTACCTTATATGTTATGATCATGCAAGTACTAGGAATGGGAATGACGTTTAGGTATGCATGCCATGTTTTATGTATGAAGATGTATGCCATGTTGTATGAATAATGATGCATGTCATGTTGTATGAATAATGATGCATGCCATGCCAAATGAATAAAGATGCATGCCATGTTTATGAAAGAAGATGCATACCATGTTTATGAATGAAGATAATGCTCATGCCTTCCATGCATCATGATGCTATGCAATAAGTATGAACAATGAAAGGACAAGCATGTGTTAAGTCATGCTTTATGTAACATGGTTATGCTATGAATGTCTGATGAATGATGAAACATGTAAAGTATTTTACTTTATGAATGGGCTTGTACCGGACTGAAGTATGGGTCCAAGGGATGGGCACCTTAAGAACGCCCCGGTTATGGACTACCGACTATGCTGTCCACGGTTCTGGCACTACCGGAGCTGTGCAACAGGGATGGGCTCCTTAAGAACGCCTCGGTTCGAGGACTACCGACTATGCTGTCCTTACCCTAGTAGGTCGGGGCTAGCTACCTCGGACTTGCTAGGGATGCATGCTTATGATGTATGTATGTGGTACAAGCCGGGGACCCCAATGATATGATGATTATGTTTAAGCATTTAAAAGTATGTTTTTAAAAGTTAAGCATCCTTATGTATATGCATTCCACTCATGCATTCATTCATGTTATGCATTCTGCTATGCTAATAATGTTTTATGCTTATGCTTCATGTTAAGAAATATGCATGAGAGTAAATGATCTATGTCATGATTATGTTAAGAAGATGCTCATATGCTATGATAGGAAGTATGCCTATGTTTATGCCATACAGGTTGGTTTACACCTTATAGACATGTTTATACCATGTATTATGCCATGCTAAGAATGTTATTATGTTATGATTATACCATGTATTATGCCATGTTAAGAATGCTTATTATGTTATGTTTATACCATGTATTATGCCATGCTAAGAATGTTTATTATGTTTATGTTTATGCCATGTATCATGCCATGCTTAGAATGCTTACTATGTTCATGTTTATGCCATGCCTCATGCCATGCTAGGAATGTTCACTTATGTTTATGTTCATGCCATGTCAAGTATATGATAAGTGATTCAAGTTGTTATGTTCTAAGTAGAGCACCAAGTATGTTAATGTTTCATGTTCTCATTATGAAATGATGAATGGTTTTTGTGAGTAGGAAAGAGTCTTACTAAGCCTGTGTGCTTATAGTCTTATTTCCTTATACCGCAGATCATTCAAGGGGACAATGAGGAAGCAGCAGGAGGGCAAGAACGCATGTGTGTGGTAGTGACTTGGCCCAGGAAACCATATGTTTACCGTCTATGCTAGAACTTTACCTTGGTTACTTATATGCTTGAATAATGACTTATGAAACTCTATGATGTGATGTTAAGTATGACATGATATGATGCTTAAGTATGAAGTCAATATGCCAAGTTCCCATGTCATTATGTTAAGAATGGTAGTAGGGCATGTATGTATAAGTCTTAAAGTTATTCCGCTGCCTTATGATGTCTACATGCCCTAAGTATGTTAACGTAACGCCGCTTTATGGAAAGGAAAAAAAAAGCGGGCGTTACAACTGTAGATAACATGGTGTGTGGTGTCACACAGAAGATCATGTTATCAGTCCCTTGTAGAGAATAAGTAGACTCACATCCGAGATGGAGTTGGACAAACCATCGGGATGGTTGTAGTATAATTTGGTGTTGGTTTGTCTTGACCATAGAATTATACTAGTGCACTTTGTGTGCATTGAGCAGGACCAACATAGAGGTGATCCAATTTATACTGACTTTATAATTGGATCAAACCTCGGTTTATTATGGAGTACATGCTCTAAATCCCGATATAATAACGGGCACATGTACTTAGTAGTTATTTCTTTGATTTACCAATGGGCGAGATTTATTCTGCTAAATCGATAGGCTCGGTAAGTTGGGAAATAATATTATTTACATAATGTGCCATTGATTATAGACGAAATTCGTGTCCTGGTGAGTCGGGATGATAATGTCCCCTTGATGAGCTCATAAGGTTCATCATGTTAAATCATGGAAGTGGACTTTGTCCTACATGATGATAAGGTTGAGTGGTACTAATCTAGAAGTTAGATGTTGATTAATTAAAATTATTAGTAATTTAAATTAATCAATGAGCATTCGATATCTTAAACACGGGGAGAAATTGTACTCATAATAGGTGGAGCCCATATGTAAATATGGGGGTTGGTGAGGTGGTTCAATGAAGGGTCTTTAGTGGAATAGTTATTCATTAATGGATCGGGTTTGGATCCATTAGCCGGCCAAGACCCAACTCCTTTTTATGGTCACTATTGTAGCCCTATAAATACCCCATGGTATCATGAAACCAATTAATCTAATTAATCTTAAATCCCTATACCTCTCGAACTCTGCCAAAAGTAAATCAATAATAATTTTATCTAGACCCAGACAGTCTATCATCTTTTTGACAGTGTCAACATGATATTTAGGCCAACTCCATTGAAAGATTCTTGGTAATCTATCAAGATGATCTAGCGCAACAATATTGATGTGCTCACTCACCCATACCTGCAAAATGATTTTATTGAGTCAATAATATGCATCAAAAAATATATGAGCAGCTATATGTACTCTAACTTACAACAAAAATATTTGAAAACCCCTTTAATAAGGGGGCCTTGGCCATTTGCGTTGAATCATCTACATGTGGTCTTGGCCTCAACGTAACCTCCTTTCCAATGGCTTCCAACTGAGGAGCCACGAAATTGTACACAGCATTGCACCAATTATACGTAGCTAGGTTGTCAAAATCATCTACATAGTCAATCAGTGAGAGCACAGGAATGCTAACTATTTTGCTAGTACCACAAAATAGAACAGTAGCAAAAAAATATAGTAGATAAAACTGACAGTAGAGTTTGTCATTGGATCTTGACTTCATTATGAGTTTCTCCAAATGCTTGGCAGAACAACCTGACTCTTCAAAATACTCCTTGTACAGTGGGCTGGAGGCCTCGTTTAATTCAAGTTGGACTATCTCTCCAGTGTCTTGTAGCCCTAGAATCAGTGAAATATCAACCTTTGTGAATTTGAGTTTTTTTCCCATGGAAGATAAAGCTATATTCTTCTTGATCCCAATTATCGAACATATTCTGGACCTAAGGTCTTACACAAGAACTATTTGGGAGGTCGAGGACCCAAGAAAAGGGTGTATCTCGAATCAACTGTTCTTGTGTTGCTGTCGATTAAACAAAATCAATAAAATTTCTGAAATGGCAAAGACTACTTTTCCAGTTCATACTTTTAGTTCGTCCTCTGTTGACAAAACTTGTATAATCGCAAAGCATTTTGCTTTTTTCTAGTGTCAACTGTCTTTTCGTACTTCGACCAGCACCTTGCTGTTTAGTCGATCTTTTTAGAGCGCCTTGCTTTGATGACGATTTTGTTGGAGTCATCTCGAACTTAGCAACCATAAACAACAATGATACACAAACAAATTTAACACTTAGATTTCGTAGACAAAGGGTCTACTTAGATTCGGTCAGTCACTATAGACTATCGCTAACCCTAGGTGAAAAGCCATTAGTGAAATCAAAAACTAAATATTAGGGTACGTACAATCCCACTGGTTCGATGACGAGGATGATAACCACACGACTCCAATGGAGGAAAACACAGTACCTTCAATTGCGAAGAAAACAGGAGGAAGAAGATGATTGCTAACCACAAGGCTCCGGTGGACACTATAAACCTCGCTCAATGCTGGGCCTAATATCCCCAAATTTCAGGCCATACGCGGGCCTTATTTCTTATATCTATTATTTTTTTATTTGAATTATATTTATTAAGTATTTCTAATTTATACTATATTTTATTTGGGATTTATCATAATTTTCTTATCTTTATAAAATATATAAAAATACTTACTCTATAAAATTATTTTTACTCTGTTCTTATTTTCTTTTTATTTATTATGTATTTATCTCTATAAAATTTTTTTGTAAATTTAACCTTGACGCCTAATGGGGACTTTTATTGTTTCAAATTTAAAAATATAATTTATTATCTATCTTAATTATTTTATAATTTAAAATTTATTTATATTTGAATTATAGGTTTTTGTGTTGTCCAAACTTATATTTTACATTTTTTGTTCATATCTTTATTTTTCACTTATAGGTTAGCAGAGGGCTTGAAATCCTTAAATTTCAAGCCCACATTGGGTCTGAAATAAGAGGATTTCAGGTCTGATTTCAGGTCCACCTTAGGCCTGAAATAAGAGGATTCAGACCCACCTTAGGCCTGAAATCAGAGAACTTCAGGCCCAATGGGGACTCAAATTTTTTCAAATTTAAAAATATATTTTATTATCTATCTTAATTATTTTTGACATTTAAAATTTTTTTATATTTGAATTATAAATTTTTGTGGTGTCTAAACTTATAATTTGTATATCATTTTTACATTTACGTTTTATTTATATATTATATTGCTTTCATTATAGTTGTATTTTATATTTCTTTCCTAATAGTCCCTATTTTGATTAGCAGAGGGCTTGAAATCAGAGCTATTTTAATTAGCAGAGGGCCTGAAATCAAATATATATGGTGTCTAAACTTATTTATATCTTCATGTTTATTTATAATTTGGAAAAGAATAACATCTATAATCACTAATTTTTTAATATCCGAGGGTCTAAACTTATTTTAATATCATTTATTTTGATTTCATAGATATAACATCTATAACCACTAATTTTTATTTATATATGTTTATATTATACATATTTATTTATAATTTGAAAAAGAATATTCCTATTTTGGTTTGTAGAGGGTCTGATATCATATGATTTCAGGCCCACGTTGGGCCTGAAGTTTTCTGATTTTAGGACCACGTTGGTCCTGAAATTAGAGATATTCCGGCCCAAGTTGGGCCTGAAATCAGATGACTTCCGGCCCAATGTGAACTCAAAATTTTTTTCTTAATTAAAAATAGTTTTTATATGTCTTAATCATGATTTATTAAATTAATTATTTATATAATTGTACAAGTTGTGACAAAATCCACTCATTTTATTGAAATACTCAAGTATGATCAAGATAGACTTACATTTGTTTAATCATGAAACAAGTTTAAATGTATCATAAGTTTGGACAACATCTGGATACTACTTAAATACACAATGCATAGCAAAATTTGATTCCTTGCATGTCATCAACTCATATTTTTAGAATTTGTTGAAATAGGACTTTTGTAGGTGCATCCGAAACCCACTGATTAACCTACGATATTTGGATTTCTCCATACTCGATATCACTAGTTAGAATTTAGCTAGGAGATGATATTTCTAGTGTCCAAACTTAGTCCTAATGAATATCAATTATGTTCTCATATCGTATCAGTTGGCACAGAATAATGCAGCAACAATGCAGAATCTGAGCTTGTTTTAGTAAATCATCCTTATCTCTTTAATTGTTCTCATATGTGGTGTCTAACCTTATTTATATCTTCATGTTTTTACTTAATATTTATTTATATGTTTAACCTTATTTATATCTTCATGTTCTCCTTGATTTCATTGGGCCTGATATCCTCTGATTTCAAGCCCAACGTGGGCCTAAAATCAAAATATTTCATGCCCAACATGGACTCATATTTTTTAATTATAAAAATATATTTTATTATCTATCTTAATTATTTTGTTCCACTTTATAATTGGATTTTAATATCATGTATTTTGATTTCATAGATATAACATCTATAATCACTAATTTTTATTTCTATATGTTTATATTATACATATTTATTTATAATTTAGAAAAGAATATTCCTATTTTAGTTTGCATAAGGCCTAAAATCAAAGTTATTCAGACCCACATTGGGCTTGAAGTCTTCTGATTTCAGGCTCACGTTGGTCATGAAATCCTCTGATTTCAGGCGTAGAGTGGGCATTAAATCAGATGACTTCAGGCTCAATGTCGACTCAAATTTTTTTTCTCAGTTGTGATTTATTAAATTAATCATGATTTATAGGCTAATCTTTTATATAATTCTACAAGTTTTGACAAAATCCTCTCATTTTATTGAAATAATCAAGTATAATCAAAACAGGCTTACATTTGTTTAAACTTGAAATAAGTTTAAATGAATCGTAAGTTTGGATAACATCTGGATACTACCTAAATACACAATGCATAGTAAAATTTGATTCCTTACAGACCATCAACTCATATTTTCAGAATTTGTTATTATAAGACTTTTGTAGGTCCATCAGTGGGTTTCCACCGAAACCCACTGATGGACCTAGGATATTTGGATTTCTCAATACTCAATATCACTTGTTAGAGTTGAGCTAGGAGATGGTATTTGTGGTATTCAAACATAGTCCTAATGAATATCAATTATTTTCTCATACCGTATCAGTTGGCACATAACAATGCAACAACTGGAGTTGAATAAACAGCACACAATTGTTTTTCTTAACATACAATTATATAGATGTGATTAAACTATACACAATGGGTATTTTTACAACACCATAGGATGTTTTTTACAACAATACAATGGATAATTAATCCAATGTTTTACAACACATGTCCCTCAGAATTGAAAGTATTACATCAAATCTCATTTTTCTCATGTCTCCATGTTTGAAGTCCATCTTCTCATCGTATAGGAGACATCGAACGTATTTCATCACAAAAAAGGCGCAGTCGACACTATAAATAACATCAGCATTTTTAATTTCCATATATTTTATAAATTACTTTTCAATTGAAACTCATTCTCATTAACTTACCTGGCTTCTTGGTAGGGATAATTTGCTTTGACAGAGCTCCATTGGTCCAAGGGATGATACCTTTCTAGATATGGATGAATAGACCTAAGTTGCTCACGAGTATATCGTTTAAGATCTTTTACCTGTAAGTAAGATCATGAATTTAAAATTCACTATCAATGAGATTTTATACTAAATGATTAACATAGAAATGAATAATGGTTGCTCACCGCTGAGCCAAATTCATATTTATATTTACGACCACTAGCAAGATAACTGAAATGATTGAAAGTCATTGATTTTGTATCCACCATCAACAAGTGAAAGTGTGCATTATCACTGCATAAAGGTATTAAAATATATCTAAAACCTTCATCTATCATATCTGTCTTCATCACTTGTTGCAGGCCTAACTTTCTTAATGATCTTATTGATGCCTAAAAATATGCACATACAAAATTATTAATAACCAAATCATAAAATTAGTTCTACTACAATATATATTCTAAATTCATTTAGATTCCTTACTGTGAAGAAGGTTGAACAATATATTGACTTGTTATATAGCCTACCACATGAGGATGCTCCCCTAAATAGAATTTTACAAAAGACATCAATTATCTCGCCTTTTATAAAACCTCTCCATTCAAAATAGATAAGAATGAATGCATATTCAAACCAAAGGGTGCATCCTCCCAAATCAATTCAGTTGTCAAATTACAAAGTTAATCGATAAGATAATATATTAAAGAAAAAGATATATTAAATAAACTATTTGTCCTAGCTTACTTTAGGTTCTCAAATTTATTTAGTAGGTAGGCCACATCTTTATCTTGAATTTTCTTCTTTGAAGTCAAAAAATGCTTCTTCACAAACTACAATGATAAATATAAAAAAATAATTAATGATCAAAATCAACATAATTGACCTATTTTACATGAAAGTAAATCACATACAGCAAGGCCTTGTTTTCTCATTTTGTAGAGTTCAGCGATCCTATTTTATTTCTTCCTCTATGTCTTTTTCAGACTTGACTTCCATTACAGTGATGGTTTCTCTTGCTTCATCCATATCATCCCCACTAATTTTCCTTTTTCCCTTGTCCATAAAAACTTCTTGTTCAGATTTTTTACCCTCTACATCTGATATTTATTTTTTGCTCTGCTTCCCCTTAGGTAATTATTGGTTCCATAATGGACTACCAATTGGAGTATCCCTATAATCATACCGACTTTGGTCACGTCCTCTGCTTATCCTTGTTCCACAAGCTACTAGTTCAGAAAAAGGATCGACTACAAGATAGCTTGATTGAGCCTCCATGCCCTTTTTTTTAATTATTGCAAGTAATTCCTTAACCCTTTCATTCAAACACATGTTCTCCGCTGATAGCTCCTTGATTCGGTTGTCTTTAAGAATGCAGTCACCACATTCCTTAGTACTTTACCTTACAACTTCTGTGTCATCTTCTTGTGATGTCTCCATTGGGCGTGGAATGTCATCACCGATATCAAGGTTCTCAAACAATGTTTTTTCATTTTGGTTAGGAATTATTTCAATCATCACCTGTCAATTAACAAGTACACAAATGTTACCAACTCCATATGAAACTAACATAGGTCATAGTTTAGAATAATTACCTCTTCAGGCGAGAGTCGGTCGACAAGGGCTCTCACCTTACTAATATGCGAAGGAATATTCCTTCACTTACTTATTCAGGGTTCGTGAGCATTGTATGGTTTTTGAATTGGTACATCCTCCAAAAATCATGCCTATACCAAGTGTTACATACAAATACATAAATAATAGCAAAATATTATAAAAACATCAAAATTATACTCACTGTCAAGAGGCCAGCAAATCCCTTTAGGTAAGGGAGGGGTGGTGTTGGTGTGATATCTTTGAGTTAATAAAAATAAGTCCCTAATCTTAGGTAATTATGGAGACAAAAATTGATGGATGCCTTCAACCCAGTTAATTTAGCAAGATTCTTATAATTATCTACTGTATCAACAAGACCTAGAGGGACCTTATATGTACTAGATGAAAATAAGACACAACCAAATATATATGTTCCGGAAGGAGTCGGCGTCGATGGCCAGTCACCGAGGTTTAACCTACGTGGATGCTGATGGGAGAGGAGAACTCTGCGTCCTGCGAGATCAACACGAGCGTTAGGGGAACACGCCGAAGGTTGTCTGGCGGAGCCCACTCCGATGCTCAAGTCAGTGCCTCGATGGAGAGGAGAAGTAGTAAGCAGAAGAAGGTATGAGTGGCAGAGAGTGCAAAACTCCTTTACTAGAGGGGTTGAACTACCTTTTATACCTGTGGCGGCTGCCTTGACGCGTCCCCATGATCAATGCCACGTCCCCCCCCTTTGGCGGTTACTAGATAGCCTTTGAAATGGTCCATGCCGTCATTACGTGATTCGAACCGTTGCGACATGTAAGGATCATGATATCTCCGCGATAGTAGGGATGCTTATCCGTAGATCCGCAATGGAAGGGGGACCGTTACTTGAGGTCGAATGTTACTTGGGCTCCGCTTCCCCGAGGTGATCTTGGGGTCTTCTGGCCCAGGCGATCGCGGGCGCTCCATTTCCCAGAGGTGATCTCGGGACCCGACTTCCCGGGGTGATCTCGAGAGGAGTTTTCTAATCTGATCTTCCAGTGTGTGTCTTCCGAGGGGGGGCCCTGGAGGCTCTTCTTCCCAAGAGTGTCCCAAGAGCTCTGAAAGAGGAGTCACTCAGACTCGTCACGTTTTGCCATGTAGCTTCTTCATCCCACATGCCCACCATGGGCTATTCAACCCCATCACAAGTCCCTCCCTTCAAGTCTGATCGAAGAAAGTGTGGCTGACTGATTGGACTAGTGTGGTGGAGAAGAAGCTGTGTCCCCATGGGTCTTTGCACCCGTTACTGCTCCTTTAGTAGTTATGCGGGGTCCTAGGATCGTAGAGGTTGCCCCGGGTCCCTAGGAAATCCCTTTTTGGTTTTATCCTTCCCGAAAGGCTTCTATGGCTTTTGAGGTACCACAATGATACCTGTCCGTCTGTTATAAAGGCGCAAGGCGCTCTTTGATGGCGACAAGGTCCTTCCATAAATGCTCTATCGCCACGTGCTTCAATGGCCCTCTTCACAACCTCTTACTGACGTGTGTCGTTGTAGCTGGCTCACGTCAGACGGCTGTCTCTGGCACGACCCCAGTGTGTTGGTTTCTTGCTTTCCACGTGCTTCGTCCTTATTGAGTTCACGCAGGCGGCTTCCTCGGTATAGAAGGGAAGGCGAGGACGTTCGGCCAACTTCTTACTTCATGGCTGGGTGCACCTCGTCTCCCTCTTCTTCTCTAAGGACTTTTTTGAACGTAAGTAGTTTGTCTCCTCCTTGTTTTTTCCCTTAGGAATCATGGAAGGTTATCGGGTGGAGTGGTACGAGTCTACCTCTTTGAGAGTGAGACCGAAGGCTCTGCTGACGGCCATTGAGGCCTACGACATCCCGGCTGAGATGACGATGGTTATCCCTAGGATAGACTAGACGCCAGTGGAGCCTCCCACAGGCTTTTCTACCTTCTTCTTGGGGCAGATAGAGTCAGGGTTCCGTTTCCCCATTCCCCCTTTCTTCATGAATATAGCCTCCTATTTCGATGTCCCCCTTCACGAGATGGCTCCCAATGCTTTTGCTCAAAAGGGGGGGCGTATATTATCTTCAAGCTCTTCGACCCCTCGTCTCTTTCATTCTTTCTTTATCTCGATCGGCTCCTGAGAGGTCTTTAGTTTTTCGACATGTACGGGTCATAGGTTTTTAGGAGGGTTTCCTTCCTCACACAAAGGGTGGAAGGAGAGGTTTTTCTTCATCCAACTGCCTGTGTTGCCCTCCAGTCCTCTTCGTTGGATAGAGGCTCTACCGACTCCTCCTTTTCTAGGGGAGTTTCTCCAGAGTCTTGCATAGCAGCACGCCAGGAACATACTCTCCGGCATGGAGTTCAGTGGCCGGGACTGGTGCAGAGTGAGGAGCTCATGTACCGGGTGGGCTAGCCCCAAAGTGACCCAAATCAACCCCAACCTTGGTATGTTCGTCTTTTTCATCAATGCCCGTTAGTTCTAATTGATGACTCCTTGATTGGCTATTACAGAGGAAGTCCTGTTCTCCAGGGTAATGGGTTGACTTATCAAGTGGGAGGAGGCAAACAAGGAGGCGCTGACTCCTCCCCTGGTTGTTCCAGATGCAACCCCTATTCCTGCCGAGTCCTCGGAGGGGACCGCTGAATCGTCCTGCGAGCCTACTTCACCTGGAAGGGCAGAGGCTACTGTTGCATCCCCGCTTGTAGTGAACCAATGGCTTTCTGACCTGTCGGTTGACCCTCAGCAGGTCCTCCCGCAGGGGGTGACATTCCCCTAGTTGCTGTTCATCCAGAGGGGGTCAACGAGGGGTCCTTCCCCGTACTACCCTCTCAATAGTCTAATTCGCTGGTCGGCAGAAAATGCGAATTTCGGAGGGCTCGGGCCCTAGATGGAAAAGGCTGCACTCTTGTGGCCCCGGTCCTCTCCCCTCTGTCCTTAAGGAGGTTGTTTCTCCTTTTAAGGGTGAGGAATCCATTCTCGCATCATCCCCCGTTCCACCAGCCACAGTTCAGGAAGCGGGTAAGGAGGTATTACACACCCAATACCAGATAAAACTCGACCATCTTCAAAAGAGGCTGGATGCAGCATTGGAGGCTTCCATGCAATCTTTTCCCCCAGTGCAGTTGAAGGAGGTTCCGGCCGAGGGGGCCTTGTCTGAGGGGACTTCCAGCTCTGAGGAGGGTGATTCCGGCCCCTCTACCTTGCCCCTGGAGCTCCTACTATCCAACCGCTTCCACCACGTAGGGGCTTGTCACCTTCTAGGAGACGGGCTGACACCTCAAGCTCCCAAGGAGGAGTGTCCTTACGAGTCTCTGCGGGACCTCTTACCACTCGCCGTGAGACTCTGCTGAAGGTGCATGTTACTGTTATATAGGATGTTTTCTACCATGTTCTATAATTGCTTGGTGCAACAACAGGCGGCTGAAGACTGCCTAATGACCGGCCGTGGCTTGCACGCCTGGCCTCAAATTGAAGCCTTGACCCGTCGGGCCTTGAGAGCAAAGGTTACGACTGACCATGAGCATCGGGTGGGACTTATGCAAGCGGGGGTCAGCCGGGTTCTACGGGCGAAGGTGGAGTATCTGCTAAATACACTGATGGCCAAGGAGTCCACCCTACATAGTTCCCAACACCGGGAACGATTGGTCTCTTAGCAAGCGGTGGCCATTACCAAGGACCTACTCCAGGTGATGCAGGAGCGGGATCAGCTTCAGATGAGAGAGAAGAAGTTATCGGGAGAATCTGACTCATGAAGGCCTTGACCGAGAGGTTGAACGCACGTGTTCAGGACCAAGCGCAGTAGCTCAGCTAGAAGAAGTCTGACCTCATGATGGCAACTGACCGCTTGTCTGCCTTCGAGGATGACCTGGCCCAGGCTTGATCGGAGGTATGGACCGCATCTGACAGACTGAGGGAGGCCCTGGCAGAGCAAGATAGAATGTCCTCTAAAATGGAGCAACTAAAGCGCGCCAAAGAGGCTGCTGAGGCCGAGCTACACGCCCTTTGGACGGTTGATACTTCAAGCAATAGGGAGGCCGAGGCGGAATTCAAGGCCAAGTTCCTGGAATCGGATGAATTTGGCGTTATCATCGCTGACAGGTAATGAAGCGCTTGAAGCAAGGCTTCCACGGGGCCATTGGCCAATTGAAGAAGTCTCAATTTCTGCCTCCAGATGCAGACCCAAGTTTATGAGTGTCGGTTGAGTTTGGAAGGAACTCCTTCCCGAGGACCAAGAGTCGTGGGATCATGTGTTCACTAGGGATCTTGGCCCTGCTGTATCAATTTTGATTAAAATGAGCGTATTTCTTTACCTTACTATCTCCTGCATTCTTTTTGCATCCATTTGTCTTCACATCAAGGGCTTAGAGAGTAGCGAGATCGGGGTGTTTGGGATTAATCCTAGGTACGGATCTCCCAAGATAACCCCGTAAGCCCAAGTACCAGGCCTACATTTATTCTCCTGTGGGGCCCCATCGACTCTTCTCTTTTGGAGAAGGTGGGTGGCCTCCGAACCATCGCCTCCACATCCCCGCAATCTCTTGAGTTGACTCATAAAGTGTTGTGGGTTCCCAGGTGTGGCAAAGGCATGCCAATCGATGTGACGCTTCAAAGTTCGCATCTGTTGCTATTCCTACGCCATGTCTGCATTAAATACCCAAAGAGGCAGTGGTCACTATAAAGAGGGGGTGGGGGTGGGAAGGGTGAACCATCCTTCCCCATCCCTTTCGCTTTTCTCCTTGTAGACTCCTGGAGGCAAGATGCCCGTGCCTTTTTCTCCGCCCCAGTTTATGGCAGGAGTTGCCGACACCACCGAGGAGGATAGCGGTGACGTAGTAGTATTTCTTGCCGAAGGACCTAGCAGAGGTGGGACCACCTGCCTCATCCTGTTTGCCAGGAAGCATAGCGGAGATGATGTCCGGGGTCTCGCTGAAGATCCTGACGGAGGTGGGACTCTGGGATTAGCCGAGGAGTCCAGAAGAGACATCATGTGCTCCGCCGGGGAGCATAGCGGAGATGACATCTCCTGATGGTTCATCTTCTGCCCCTCCCTGGTCAGTTCATCCCCTGTCCGCCTCATACGTCATCCCTTCCGAACTGCTCGTTTCCCCGAGTTTTGAGCATCGGATGGCGTTTTCCGGGGATGGTGTAGTACCATCACCTGGAGAGGAGGGGTTGCAGCCACTGCTTCCCCTCCTCTTCCTTTTTAATGTTATAGTCATCCTTGTTGTTGGATGTGTCTTTGCGGGAAGAGGTAGTCGGGGTCTTCAGACGGGATTGTTACACCCATGTGTTACCTCAGGCGTCCTCATCTGTTAATGGTTACGCGGACGAAGGACCGAGAGGCTTCTACTACGGTCGAGGATTCAAGGATTTTGACCATATCGCGCGAGGATCCCTGCTCACCAGCTATGGGAAGTTGATTTCGAGCCAAGCGACTCTGTGGGGATGATGCAGTAGCGAAGAAAAGCCCGAGTAGAGGAGTGAGTCCCTTTACTGGGTATTTCCCATATAAATAAAGGAAAATATTTGTTACCTTTGTTGTGTGCATGCTTGTATGAATGTTCTAATGCTTGCTTCCTTGTGTCTTATAGATTGTGTTAACATTTTTTCCAAAGCACCTAAGTGTTTCGGGCACCTTAAACACCGCGAGTCATTAGGGTCTTGACCCCTTGGTCGGGAGCCCATAGCCCCCGATCAAGCTTAAGTACCTCGGGGATCCATAGCGCCATGAGGTATTAGGGTTTTGGTTACTTGGTCGGGAGTGCATAGCACCCAGACCAAGCCTAAGTACCCCGAGCATCCGCAACACCGTGAGGTATTAGGGTTTTTATTCTTGGTTGGGAGTCCATAGCACTCAGACCAAGCCTAAGTACCTCGGGCATCCACAGCACCACGAGTCATTTATTCTTGGTTGGGAGTCCGTAGCACCGAGACCAAGCCTATGTACCTCGGGCATCCGCAACACCGCGAGGCATTAGGGTTTTTATTCTTTGTTGGGAGTCCATAGCACCCAAACCAAGCCTATGTATCTCGGGAATCCGTAGCACCGCGAGGCATTAGGGTTTTTATTCTTAGTTGGGAGTCCGCAGCACCCAGACCAAGCCTTAATACTTCCGGCATCCGCAGCACCGCGAGGCATTAGGTTGAAGTAAAACAACCCCAATACCCACATGAGATGCATCACATTAAATTTCAAATGATTTGGAAAAAATCAGGCAAGGCAAGAATGGATGCATGTATGAGTTTGTCCTTAAGTGCTTGAAATACATTTTCTTGATTCTCCCCCCATTTAAAACCCATATTTTTTTCCTAACAAGTTCATTTAGGGGTGCTACCAATGTGCTAAAATCCTTCACAAACCTTCTATAGAAACTTGCCAACCCATGGAAACTCCTCACTCACAGTTTTAGGAGTTGGCCAATCTCTAATGACCTTAACATTCCCTTCATCAACCTGCACTCCTTTGGAACTTATGACAAAACCATGAAAACCAACATGATCAGTGCAAAAAGAACATTTTACTAAGTTAGCATATAGTTTCTCCTTTCTAAGGATATGCAGATTGGAGATGTGCAATATGCTCTGAAGGATCGTCTAGGCGTGCTAAAGGGGGGGTGAATAACACTTTTTCGGATTGGATCTCTACAAATTTGTTAGCGCAGCGGAAATAATATGCAAATGAAAATAATTACAATGTTAACACTTATCGTTTACTTGGTATCCACCCAGATGGGTGACTAGTCCAAGGATCTACGCCACGAGCATCACTTATCACTATCAAAAACTCTCCTTGAGGTAGAGAAACTTTTATAGTCGATCTTCCTCTTTTCAGAATACAGTAGATACAAGAGAGGAAGTGGAAAGCACTCTTCAGATGAGCAGCACTTCGACCCTGTACGGAACCGTACCATGCTCGTGCAAAAATGTGCTCCTTTTATAGGTAAACAGGACAAACTAGCAGTCTGTCCAGCCCCGCACCAGTCGACCGCCCTAAGGACAGTCGACTGGTCTAGTATTTATTGCTAGCTAAAGGCTAGTTTTCGGGGTATACCAATCGACTGCCCCATGGGCAGTCGACTGGTCCGAGGCCGAAAACTTTCTGTGGGTTTTGGCAGTCGACTGCCCCAGGGCCACTCGACTGCCCTGTCTCTCAGCTCAGCTCCAGCCACTCCGGACCTTCTCCTTCACGTGTGCCTTTAGGTCTGCTCCCTTAGCTTGCCTCCTGAAGTCCTCTTCCTCTGGCTATCGTCCCTCGGATGCACACGCAAGCCTTCCCTTAGCTTGCCTCCATGCCACCCTTCACGTGTTCCCTTGAAGTTCACTTCCCGGCTTGCCCTTAGAGCTCTCCTCCCTCGGCTCTCGTCCCTCGGATATGTCCAACATGTGTGATTCTCCAAGTCCTGCAAACTCAATCACACACATCAAATACAACATAAAACTCTAACCTTAAACATATTCAACCACACACATCAAAACCATGATCTTCCAATCATTTAAGGGTCGATTGCCTCAACAATCTCTCCCTTTTTGATGCGTGGCAATATGTTTAAGTTAGAGATAAATAACAACCATAATAACAATAGCAAAAGATAGCAATTGAAAAAGCATGAGACATAGTAACCCTAAGAGGTAACCTCCCCCTTAACCTATGTCTTCTCCCCATTTTCAATTCCAATCATAATCCAAGTTAAGTTTCCACTTAACACTCAACAATCTTAAAAATGTAAGACATATCAGAACCTAAGAGGTAACCTCACCCTTAATCCATATCTTCTCCCCATTTTTATTCATTCAAGGGTTAAGTGAGAAAGAAAAACTTTAAACCATCCATTCCAAGTTAAAATTCTAACTTAAACCACCCATTCTCCCCCTCTGACACCATCAAAAGGATTGCCTCAAACACCCCAAACCTAGGGCATCAAAAGTGAGAATAGTGGATTTCTGAAATTTCTCACAGCAGCTGAAAAACACGCGTGCCAGTCGACTGCCCATGGGGCAGTCGACTGATACGCTATCAGTTTCATTTTTCAGGTTTTCTACCGAATTTCAGAAACCTCCAGAAAAATTTAAAAAATTCCAAAAATTATAAAATTTTGCAGACATGTTTGAAATGATATACTTTATCAGGGAAAAATATTAGTCCATATAAAATTTCAAACATGCATGACTTTTGATAAAAATCCAAAAATCTTGAAAACCACTACATTTTGTATCACCCTTTCAATCCAATTTTGCAATTATGTAACTTTCAAAAGCATGACATAGTATATAAAGCATAAAATGGTTTTCAAAGATTTAAAATGTCCAACTATGATCTTTGGGCAAAGTGTCCATTGATTAAACACTTGTCTTCCCCATAGTTGGTCTAGTTTTCATATTTTGATACTTCTAATGGTCCAACAATGTGCCACAAGCACAAGTGAACCAAATGTATCATCCTAATGGATCAAGCACCCTTTTTCAAAGCTAATATCTCCAAGTTCATCCTAAACTTCCACAAAACACATTCCAAGGCCTCTTCTTAAGGATGTAAACTCCGATTCGGGAAGAGACTTGGTAAAGATGTCGGCTAGGTTTAACTTTGATTCAACATAGTGTAGTTCTATGTCCCCCTTGCCACATGGTCTCTAATGAAGTGATGTTTCACTTCAATGTGTTTTGTCCTAGAATGGTGAATCAAATTTTTGGTCAAATTGATTGTATTTACATTATCACACAAGACTTTGACCTTTGTGTAATGTAACTCATAATCTTCTAAAGTGTGCATGATCCAAAGGAGTTGCGAAACACACCCACCCATTGCCACATATTCTGCTTCCGTTGTTGATAGGGCAACACATGGTTGTTTTCTACTACTCCAACTAACTAAGGAAGACCCAAGGAATTGACACCCTCCACTAGTGCTCTTCCTATCTAGCTTACAACCCGCATAATCAGAGTCGGTGTATCCAATTAGATCAACACTAGGAGTTCTAGGATACCAAAGTCCGACATTTAGGGTACCTTTCACATATCTTAGGATCCTCTTAACTACAACCAAATGGGACTCTTTGGCACAAGATTGGTACCTAGCACACATACCTACCGCAAAAAGTATGTCGGGTCTACTAGTGGTTAGGTATAGGAGGCTACCAATCATGCTTCTGTATTGTTTAGAGTCTACCATTTTCCCTTCAAGGTCACTATCCATTTTCACATTGGTTTCTATGGGTGTAGATGCTACCTTAGCATTTTCTAAACCAAATTTCTTTAACATCTCCTTAGCATATTTGGTTTAAAAGACATGTGTACCTTCATTAGTTTGCTTAACTTGAAGACCTAAAAAGAAGGTCAACTCTCCTACAATACTCATTTCAAATTCATCTTCCATACACTTGATGAATTCTTGTAGGAAGTCATTATTTGTTGACCCAAAAATGATATCGTCTACATAGACTTGGGCAACAAATATGTCCTTGTCCTTAGATTTTAGGAACAATGTAGGATCAATTGTTCCTCTCCTAAACCCCTTAGACACCAAAAATGAAGAAAGTCTTTCATACCAAGCCCGGGGAGCTTGTTTCAATCCATATAAAACTTTTCTTAATTTAAACACGTGTCTTGGATAGTTAGGGTCCTCAAACCCAGGGGGTTGCTCTACATAGACCTCTTCCTTAATGATCCCATTAAGGAATGCTGACTTCACATCCATTTGGTGGAGTGTGAAACCCATGTGAGTGGCATAGGCTAGTAGAATTCTAATTGATTCTAACCTAGCTACGGGGGCATAAGTCTCATCATAATCTAGTCCCTCAACTTGGTTAAACCCTCTATCTACCAATCTAGCCTTGTTCCTAGTGATTTTACCTTGGTCATCTAGTTTGATCCTAAAGACCCATCTTGTGGTTACAATGGTGCAATAATTGGGCCTAGGAACTAACTCACAAACTTCACTTCTCTCAAATTGATTTAGCTCTTCTTGCATGGCTAAAACCCAATCAGCATCTCCCAATGCTTCATCAATGGTCTTGGGTTCTAATTAGGAGATTAGAGCTATTTGACTAGTTTGATCCCTAAAATAGGACCTAGTCCTTACTCCTTGAGTTACATCACCAACTATTTGGTCAATCGGATGATCATGGTGATGTCTCAAGGGCCTAGAGGTTGTGGGTTCATTTACTCCTTCTTCCTCATCCTCTAGGGTACTTCTTACTCCCCCTTGATCATTGCCCTCCAAATGTAGGTCTTGGATTCTTTGGGCAAGGGGTTGGACCTCCTCTATATCCTTATCAATTGAGGTTTTTCTAGGGTAGGTACTAGTTGTTTCATCAAACTTAACATTTGAGGATTCCTCAATCACTTTTGTCCTCTTGTTGTAAACTCTATAACCTCTACTAGTCAAGGAGTACCCTACTAGAATTCCTTCATCGGCTTTTGATTCAAACTTCCTTAGGTTGTCTTTGGTATTTAAGATGTAGACTTTACTTCCAAAGACCCTAAAATAGTGAACTTGTGGTACCCTTCCATTCCATAGTTCAAAAGGTATTTTTCTAGGAACCTATGTACCAAAACCCGATTTTGAATATAGTAAGCGGTGTTAACCGCTTCGGCCCAAAAATAGCTAGGAAGAGAGTATGCATTAAGCATAGTCCTAGCAGCTTCTTGTAGGGCTCGGTTTCTCCTCTCAACTATCCCATTTTGTTGAGGAGTCCTTGGGCATGAAAATTCATGCTTGTACCCATTTTCAACACAAAATTGTGTGAAACTTGCATTTTGGAACTCCCCACCGTCGTCACTCCTAATTCGATTTATTTTGATTTGTTTTTCGTTTTCTACCTTTTTACTAAATCCTATAAAAATCTCTAAGGTATCATCCTTATGTTTCAAGAAATAACCCCATGTAAACCTAGAAAAATCATCTACTATGACTAGGCAATTTTACTCCTTACAAGTGAGGGAGTGCTATGGCAATCAAATAAATCTATATGCAAAAGTTCTAAAGGTAAAGAAGTAGTGGTTAGCATTTTACTTTTGTGTGATGCTTTTGATTGCTTACCCTCTTAGCATGCATCACACAACTTGGTCTTCTCATACTTGATCATTGGTAGCCCCTTCACCAACTCTTCCTTGGTCGCTCTTGCAATGCTCCTCATGTTGACATGTCCAAGTCTCCGGTGCCACAACCATCCTTCTTCTTCTTTGGACATGAAACACTTAGCAACATTGTTAGTAGCATAAGCAAGATCAAGATAATATAAATTTGCCTCTCTAAACCCTTCTAATATGATAGTATTTGATTCATTATGCCTTATTATACATTTCCTAGCATGAAATTCAACTCTAAAACTGGCATCACATAATTGACTCACACTTAATAAATTGAACTTCATATCTTTGATTAGAAGTACCTTATGTATAGAAATGGTGGAAAATACCTCAATTGTGCCCCTACCAATGATTTTCAACTTTCCACTATTCCTAAAGGAGACCGTCCCTTCTCTTAAATAACTAATAGTGGTGAATTTGCTCACATCCCCGGTCATGTATCTTGAGCATCCACTATCTACTATCCACATAGTTGAGGCCTCCTTCACCTTTACCTAAACACCATGGAAAACATACTCTTTTGGTACACATATCTTTGATCCATAAGCATCATTTAGAAATCTCTTAGGTACCCATGCCTTCTTTGTGTTTCCCCTAGCCCCTAGTCTCCTAGATGCACCAATCCTACTGGTAAGTGAGACAAAAGTCACTTCCTTTGTCTTAGGCCTATAACCCAACCCGGCCTTGTTATACACAACCCTTTGATAGTTGATGATCATGTCGAGATTACTAGACCCTACTTAGAATTTCCTAAGGGCCTTCGTGAGGTCATCTACCTGTTTCCTTAGTTCCCTATTTTCAGTTTCAGCATGTAAAGCATGTGGAGAAGTAGAACTAGCATGCAATTCTTTAAGTTTAGTAGATTCTACTCTAAGCATGGCAATTTCTTCTTTTAGATCCTTAATTTTACTTCTAGCCTTAGCTAAGTCCATGTTAGTGCTAGAAACTATCTTTACTAAAGTAGAGGAGGGTAAGTGGTATACCTCACTTACCGAAGCTTCTGACTCTGATGATGAAGTGGAGGAGCTCTCATCTTCACTACTTGAGCTTCGTTCATCATCTGATGAATCTGAGTGGTCTTGTGCCATAAGAGCAAAGTGGGAGACTGACTCTTCTTCTTCCTCTGAGGATGATGGATCATCCCATATCGCCTTTAGGTTGGTGGCACCCTTCTCCTTTCCTTTTGACTTCTTCTTGTCCCCTTTCTTCTTCTCCTCCTTCTTGTCATCTCTTTTCTTCAATTGGGGGCACTCGTTCTTCATGTGTCCCTCTTGGTGGTAGTTGTAACATATGATGTCCTTGGTCTTACCCTTACCTTTGGACCCTTTCCTAGCATAGGACTTGTTAGACAAACTTTTAAAAGCTCTACGAAATTTTCTTACCATGAACGCCTCTTGATCGCTATCCAAGGAGGCACTGGATTCTTCTGAGTCTGATGATGAGGAGTAGATCACTTTCTTCTTCTCCTTCCTCTTCTTCTTCTCCTTTTCTGCAACAAAGGCAATACCCTTCTCTTTGGTAGAGACATTAGCTTGCTCGTGTAGCTCAAATTCACAGAAAAGGTCGTCTAATTTAACAATTGACAAATCCCTCGATACCTTGTATGCATCAACCATGGATGCCCACAAGGTGGTTCTCGGGAAGGCTTGTAAAACATACCTGACGATGTCCCAGTTCTCGATCTTCTCTCCAATCACATGGAGCTCATTTATCACTTCCTTTACCCTTCCATGTAGCTGGCTGACGGTTTCGTTGCTCTTCATGGATAGGGATTGTAGTTGGGCCACTAGCAAGTCCTTCTTGGCTCTTCTGGACTCATTTGACTCCTCGTTCAATTCCACCAACTTGTCCCACAGTTCCTTAGCGCTCTTGAACGGCCCCACCTTGTTCAGTTGCTCCTTCGAGAGCCCGCACTGTAGTGTGGTGGTGGCCTTGGCATTGAATTGCGCCCTCTTCATCACCTTCTTTGACCAAGATCTTATCGGTGTTGGTTCTCCTCTTTCATCGACGGGCGCCTCGAAGCCATCTGCAACACTGATCCAATTTTCAATATCATTCATAAGATAGTATTGCATCCTACCTTTCCAGTAAGTGAAGTCATTCCCGTCGAAGAAAGGTGGTCGTGCAGTGGAGTATCCCTCTTGAAACGCCATTAAATTTGCTCCGGTTGACGGTTAGTTCTTCCGAAACGCACCGGCTCTGATACCAACTGAAGGATCGTCTAGGCGTGCTAGAGGGGGGGTGAATAGCACTTTTTCGGATTGGATCTCTACAAATTTGTTAGCGCAGCGGAAATAATATGCAAATGTAAACAATTACAATGCTAACACTTATCGTTTACTTGGTATCCACCCAGATGGGTGACTAGTCCAATGATCCACGCCACGAGCACCACTTTTCACTATCGAAAACTCTCCATGAGGTGGAGAAACCTTTACAGTCGATCTTCCTCTTTTCAGAATACAGTAGAATACAAGAGAGGAAGTGGAAAGCACTCTTCAGACGAGCAACACTTCGACCCTGTACGGAATCATACCGTGCTCGTGCAAAAAGGTACTCCTTTTATAGGTGAACAGGATAAACTCGCAGTCTGTCCAGCCCCGCACCAGTCGACTGCCCCAAGGGCAGTCGACTGGTCTAGCATTAATTGCTAGCCAATGGCTAGTTTTCGGGGTATACCAGTCGACTGTCCCATGGGCAGTCGACTGGTCCGAGGCCGAAAACTTTCTGTGGGTTTTGGCAGTCGACTCCCCCAGGGACACTCGACTGCCCTGCCTCTCAGCTCAGCTCTAGCCACTCCGGACCTTCTCCTTCACGTGTGCCTTCAGGTCTGCTCCCTTAGCTTGCCTCTTGAAGTCCTCTTCCTCTGGCTATCGTCCCTCGGATGCGCACGCAAGCCTTCCCTTGGCTTGCCTCCATGTCACCCTTCACGTGTGCCCTTGAAGTTCACTTCCCGGCTTGCCCTTGGAGCTCTCCTCCCTCGGCTCTCGTCCCTCGGATATGTCCAATATGTGTGATTCTCCAAGTCCTGCAAACTCAATCACACACATCAAATACAACATAAAACTCTAACCTTAAACATATTCAACCACACACATCAAAACCATGATCTTCCAATCATTTAAGGGCCGATTGCCTCAACATGCTCAACAAAACTGTTGGAATATACCAAAATATTATCAAAGTATACTACCACAAATATTCCAAGAAATTCTCGTAAAACATGGTTCATAAGCCTCATAAAAGTGCTTGGTGCATTGGTTAACCGAAAATGCATTACCAACCATTCATACAATCCATACTTAGTTTTGAAAGCAATTTTTCATTCATCCCATTCTCTTATCCTAATTTGATGGTACCCACTTTTCAAATCAATTTTTGGAAAGAAGCAAGCACCATGCAATTCATCAAGCAAATCATCAAGTCTAGGGATAGGATATCTATATCGTATTGTGATGTTGTTGATTGCTCTACAGTGCACATCCTCCATGATCCATCCTTTTTAGGTACCAAAATTACAGGTACTGCACAAGGACTTAAGCTCTCCGTAACCCATCATTTTTGCAATAAATCCTCCATTTGATTTTGTATCTCCTTTGTTTCTTGAGGGTTGCTCCTATAAGCTGGTCTATTGGCTAGATAAGCACCAGGAATAATGTCTATTTGGTGTTCTATCCCCCTCATTGGTAGCAAACCGTGAGGTACTTCCTTGGGAAACACTGTTAGTAGGAGCCCTAGAGCCAATTATATGATGATTGACTGGTGATTTTTTGTATCATATTCTATCATTAAAGGCATGTTTTGGTTATTATACTTACTTTATACTTGTGTCAAATAACTAAGTATAATAATGTCCTTAGGTAGTAGGTTCATGTCTACTTTATATTGATTGGTTGAATCGATAGTGAGATAATGTAGAGAACACTACTCTAAATCATTCCTAGTCAAGCATTAATATTCGAGGACAATATTAATGCATGAAGACTAGCATGTAGGCCAATTGATGATTTGAGCTCACAAGTCATGGATATGTGATATCAAGTTAGCACATGGGTATACATTAGAGAATGTGTACTTAATTGACCCACCATGAGAAAGTTTCATTGATTGTCATATGAGTGTTATAAACTTTCTCATGTGACTATTGGTATGAATAGTCCTTAGACCTGAAGTCACTACGGTTCCCTACATAAGGAGTTATGTACTTTGGTATCGTCAAACGTCACCCGTAACAGGGTGGACTATAAAGGTGATCACTTGGTATATAATGAATTATGTGGAGGGATGTGAGTGATGTAGATGGGATCTATCCCTCCCATATGACAGGAGTGATATTTGTGTGCCCCTTGATCGAGTAGGACTACTAAAACGCATGACCATGTTCAAATGAGTCGATATGAGATATTGAGCTCATTTGTTTGAATGAGTTTACTCGGGGATCAAGAAATAGAAAGATTGATTGAGGATGACACGGTCTATGCCTCATTGGTCAATCTAGATATCAAGGATAGAAGGACAATGTCATACATTGTCATAGTCACGGAGGTTAAGTCGGATCTCGACTTTTCTTGTTACTTGGGTAGCAATGATGCATTGCTAGATGCCGCTCATTGCTTATGTGTCTAAAGCGGTTTAGGCGCATTGCCAACGTTATGAGAACCTATTAGGTCACACACTAAGGACACGATGCTTCGGGAGACTTGCTCGGGAGCTCATGTTGGGAACTCGGGAGACTTGGTCGAGAGTTCGGGAGCTCAAGTTGGGAACTTGGGAGACTTGGTCGAGAGTTCGGGAGTTCGAGTTGGGAACTCGGGAGACTTGGTCGAGAGCTCGGGAGACTTGGTCGGGAGCTTGGGAGACTTGCTCGGGAGACTTGGTCGGAAGACCTGGTCGGGAGCCCGAGAGGCCTGGTCGGAATTACGGGAGATGTTAATTCATTAAAGTGTTTAATGAAGGGAAAAACAAAAGCCTCTCTTCATTGAATAAAGAGAATTTAAAGAGTCACATAGAAGGATGTGCTCTTTATTGACTTTAATAGAGGGAAGCTAAAGAGACACAAACCTCTTTATATTCATGGGATGAGTATAAAATAGGGACTTGTCACTTTGGAGGTGTGTGTGAGTCTTCCCTTTCTTCTTTTCCTTCTCTTCTTCCTCTTGGCCGAAACCCTTATTGGGGTTCTTGGTGCTTCTGCGAAGTACCTCAAGTTGCTAGTTATAACTAAGGTAGTTCTTCTTCCCGAAGTTGAGAGATCATGTTTGTGTGGATACGAATAGAGGCACGGACACTTGAATGTGCAAGAGATTCGGTGCATAAGGAAGAGCGGGATAAACGTAAGGGCACGCTCCAAAGGTATGCACTTTAGATAAATCTATTAGATAGACGAACTTCGTACGAGTTTTCTTTCGCATGGATCGCTCGAGGGATCTTGTTTCCGCTGCGGTTTTGTATTTATAATGCCGGGAGATCCCAACAAACACATTCTCAAAATCCTACAAATTAACAACAACATCACTAGGCAAGGAGTTATTAGATTCCAAGCACGTGTCCTTGCACAAAAAGAAGAAATATAGGCTGCCTTATCAAATAAACTTTGTTCACCTCACTTCCTCTTGTAAACAAATTTTCTATTCTTCTCTCATTTTTCCCTCATTCTCTTTTCTTTTGCTCATTCTCTCTTTTCTTTTGAATTTTGTCCTCAAAATTAATTATTTTCTTTTTCACACACTCTTTCTCTTTCTTAAGCTCTCGCTCTTCTTTTTCTCTTTTCTCTCTCATTTTTTTTGATCCTCACAAACCTCCCTAGGTGATAATGGTACAAGTGTGACTTTGCGAGAATTGTGAACAAGAGAGAACTTGTTGGAGAATCCATCATGGTGAACTCGCCTATCAAACTGCCAAAGTCTCCCAAGAAGAATGTGGCTTGCCTCCATACGTACAATATCACATAGAACTTGATCTTCATATTTGTCAATGGAGAAATTAATCAACACTTACTGATTCACGACCAATTCACCACTATTACTCAACCTTTGGAGTTTATATGACCTTGCATGTGCTGTAGTCTTTAGGTTGAGTTTGGTGACCAACCTAGTGCTTGCCACATTGGTGCAACTCCTACCATCAATGATCATAGAGCATGTTTTATCTTGAATAAGGTAGCGGGTATGAAAAATATTTTCTCTTTGGTCCTCCTTATGCTCCTTGGCTTGACTCCCCAATAACCTCCTAACCACCAAGAGATCTCCATCTTGCGCATAGGCTGCTCCATCATTTTCCCCATCGCTTGAGAAAGAGGAATGAAAAGAAATATCTTCAATAGAGATACTCCCATTATCCCTCACCATCATAGTCTTCTTATTCGGGCATTCAAATGCAATATGCCCTTTTATCAAACACCTAAAAAGAACTACCCCTACTCATAGAAGTAGAAGAAGTAGGAATAGCCTTCTTAGAGCTTGTTACCTCCTTAGAATTAGAAGAAGAACCCTCCTTCTTTGGCTTGTCCTTCCACCATACTCGATTTTTTTTTGAGTTTAGGACCCAAATAGAAAACAGAAATTAACGACAAATAGAGATGGAGAATGAAAAGATACCAATGGAATACTATGGATGAGAGATCAACGAAGATGAACAAGAACAAAAGGATGATATTTTTTTTTAATTGACAAACAGAACACAAACCTGACAATCAAGGACTCAGGCTTTGATACCAAATGATAAGATCATCTGATTCGGTACGCCTTGAAATTCAGTTTGGGGAAGGATATTGATCCCACACTCAAGAATGATGAGAAGGTAAGTGATAAGTCATTGGTGTTTTGATCGCCACAAGTTGCCTCCATTGTGCATTGATCCTCCTTTTCCTTGAGCTCCATTATTAAGCCCTCCAAGGCTTGCTTCATGTTTTTAGTCTTGGACCTTGTCTTGCGTCCTCCAATTCTCTTCAATGCCTCTTCATCCTCGTCTTTGTATTGTAAGCTTGTAACCCCTCCTTGGCTTCCATCAGGAAGAGAAGGAGAGTGGGGCGTTGGGCGAAAGAGAAGTAGAAGGAGAAAAGGGTATGCGGCAGTGAGGGCTATGGCATGCGTGAAAACGTAGGTAAGGAGGGATTATATATATATATATATATAAAATATATATATATATATAATATATATATATATATATATATATCTCGAAAAGGTATATATATGTTTTGAAAATCCAATTTTTTCTAAATAATTCAAAACTAATCAATCTTACTGACAATTTTTCTCGTAATTATTTTTAAAATTCTAGAAAATTATTTTAAAAATTTTCATATAGTTATTTATATTTTTAAACTCTTATTTAAGATATATATATATATATATATTATATACAAATTATTATTATTTATTTTTTATTATTTATTTATTATTATTATTTATTTATTTTTATTATTATTATTTAGAACCATATTTTTAAATCATGCGCGAGAGGTGAGGGTTGACGATGAAAATCGGGTTAGGGCCGACGACAAAGGATCGGGGAGGTGAGAGGCGATGTGCCATGCTTGCGAGGGTCGAGGGTTATGGTTGGCGATGCAGGATGTGAGGCGAGAGGTGAGTGTTTGAGCGTGACAAGCGAGGAGATTGTGTTTTCGGAATAAAAGACTAGGGGTTCGTTGTTAATTAATTTTTTTTTGTTTTTTTATCTTTTATGGTTTTTTTGGTTTTTTTTAAAATTTTTTGTCTCTTTTTTAAATGATTTGTTTGTTATTTTTTGCTTTTGTCCTTCTCGTCGTTTCTTTGTTATTTTTTTGTTTTTATTTCCATTGTTTGTTTTTGTCTTTTTCTTTTTCTTATTTATTTTAATTGAGTTTTTCAAAGAGCAAGTATATTTTTTAATGGACCTAACCTACTCTTAACTTGAACTTTTCCTTTTATGATGTTTTTGTGAAGAAGAGGTATTACCGGAGGAGATAAATTGCAGACAGAAAAAATACTTATTAAAAATTATTAGCGTAGATATTTAAAAAATATTAATAAGCAACATTTTTAAATCACTCATAGTCAACCCTTTTTTAATAGTGTTGTCTTTGACATAAAAAAAATACCAATAGACTGTTGGTGCTTGGATGGCTAGAGAGGGGGGAGGGTGAATGTAGCCAGATACAAAAGTCTTACACTTTATGAGATTCTGCACTTCAAGATTAGTAGCAGCGGAAGACAAATACAAAACAGAGTATTGCAGAAACTAAAACTCTAACCTAAGCACAAGCTCAACATGCTAACAAAGAGGATTTACAAGGTTCGGGGATAACTTGCCCCTTCTCCTTGGCGTGCCCGTAAGGTGGGCGATCCCTTGATCGTCGGCAGATCAAGCCCCGAAAAATCTAGATAGAATGGAACCTCCTTCTCGGTGGAGTAACCTCTCCACAGCGTTTCAATCAGAATGAAGAAAATAAGTACATAGAAAAACGAGAAGGCTTACAGAGCACTTAGAACAAAAGGAACACAAGAGAACTCTCCACCGAGCTCCACTCAGCACAGATCTCACGCAAGAACTCCCTGCTCTTCGTGTCTTCTTGCTAATGGGCTCGCCAAGCTCTCTGCCTTCTTCCAAGTGCTCACGTTTGCAGTGTCTTCAAGAATGATGCTCAAGTGTTGCTTCAAGGATCAGAGTTATCACTCAAAGAGATGGATCACTTCCTTGGCCAGACCTCTAGAGACTTCTTTGCCACCAGCTCTTAAGCCTCTACTCAACAACTCAGGTCACAGGCGCGCCTCTGTAGCTCCCAGCTGCTCACGCGCCTCTGCAGCTCCCAACTGCTCACCAGCTTGTCTGCAACAGTCTCAGCTACTCCTGATCTCTTCTGGACCCACTGAACTCTCTTCAGCCAAGACCAGGTCAGCTCGTCAGCTTCCAGTCGTTGCCAACCCACGCCAGTCGTCCGTTGTAACCTGAGAAGAAGAAACAGCCAAACCTGTTCAAAGGAAAGCCTCCCATTGACTCTCCTCCAATGTTTGAACCATCCATGTAAAGCCTGCATACTTCAACAGAAGCTTAGCAAATCACATCAAACGTAATCAGCAGTGTATTAGTGAATCAGACGAGAAAACAGACATGATCAGAAACTTCTGACAGTGTATTTGAATTAAAGCTGTCAGCTACTGATCGGTCACCAGACCGATCAGAGTGACTCCTGCTCAGTCACCAGACCGATCAAGCTCTAGCCTGATCGGTCCCTAGTGAGAAATCTGAAATCGCGACTTCTTCGTGATCGATCACCAGATCGGACCCAAGTCATGGATCGGTCACCAGACCGATCCACCCCATTACAGGGTGTTTTTCCATATTCACAGCCCAAACATACTGATCGGTCACCAGACTGATCAGGATGTGGCCTGATCGGTCTGGTGACTGATCAGAGCACCTCCTGACCGATCAGGCTCCACCCTGATAGGTTATAGTGAGAAGCTCGCGAAAATTGATCATTCAGCAGAACGATCTGAATAGTCTCCCCGATCGGTCACCAGATCGATCAGGAGCCGAATAGAAAGGTTTCCAAAGTCTCTGTATGCTCCCTGATAGGTCACCAGACCGATTAGACATCACTGGATCGGTCACCAGACTGATCCACGAAGGATCTCCGTGCCAACTTCCCTGATCGGTCACCAGACCGATCCAGGCAAGGCCAAATCCACTCTAAGTCAAGAGAACAGGCTCCCAGCCTTCTCTGACTCGTGCTCAATCCCCCGGACCAAGACTCCATGCCCAGTTTCACTCACCGGGACTTCATCCGACCTAGCTTCCCAAGCTAGGACCTAACTTCACTCACCAGAATTTCAGTCAACCTAGCTTCTCAAGCTAGGACCTGGCTTCCCAAGCCAGGATTTCATCCAACCTAGCTTCTCAAGCTAGGACCTAGCTTCCCAAGTCAGGATTTCATCGAACCTAGCTTCTCAGGCTAGGACCTGGCTTCCTAAACCAGGATTTCATCCAACCTAGCTTCTCAAGCTAGGACCTGGCTTCCCAAGCCGGGATTTCACCTAGTCCCACTAGGTCTTTTCCACCTAGTCCCACTAGGTCTTTTCCACCTAGTCCCACTAGGTGTGCCAAGTCCCACTAGGTCTTTTCCACCTAGTCCCACTAGGTCTTTTTCGAATTCACTCAACCAAACTTAAATCATTGTCAACACCAAAACAACAATCGGGCTAGACTGCATCAACAATCTCCCCCTTTTTATTGTTTGACAACCCGATTTAAGTTTAGTTATTAGATCAATTGAAGTGCATTCAATTATCGCAAGGGAATCAAGTGTAACGCCCGCCTTTTTTTCCGTAAGGCGGTGTTACGCTAACATACATAGGGCATGCGAACATCATATTGCAGCGGAATAATTTAAAGCTTATACATACATGCACCTAACTATCCTTCCTACATTATGACATGGGAACATGGCATATTAACATCATACTTAACATCATATTATAACCCCACATAAGTCATCCGTAACATACGTAGCAAGTGTAATTTGTTCTTGACAAAACCATCATAAGTTTAACATAAGACTTGCAAAATCTAGAACATGTGACGAAGTATATGTTGGTGCAAGTTGCATCAATGATGTTCTTCCTTAAATGTTTTTATGTTTGACAATACACATAAGTCAGTGATACAATGAACAGACAAAGGGGAGCAAAAGAGAAGTAACCTAAGTTATAGAAAAGTCCTAGTTAACCTAGGCACTAAGACCTGGTGAGTGAAGCTGGGCACTAAGTCCTAGCGAAGGGCTGCTAGGCACCTAGCGAAGGGATGCTAGGTATCGAAACCCTAAGACCTAGAGAAGGGATGCTAGGCACCTAGCGAAGGGTTGCTAGGTATCGAAACACTAAGTCCTAGCGAAGGGCTGCTAGGCACCTAGCGAAGGGTTGCTAGGTATCGAAACCCTAAGACCTGGCGAAGGGCTGCTGGGCACCTAACGAAGGGCTGCTAGACATAGAAGACCTAGCGAAGGGCTTCTAGGCACCTAGCGAAGGGATGCTAGGTATAGAAGACCTAGCGAAGGGCTGCTAGGCACCTAGCGAAGGGCTGCTAGGTATAGAAGACCTAGTGAAGGGCTGCTAGGCACCTGGCGAAGGACTGCTGGGGAATGAAGTCTTGGTCCAAGGGACTGAGCAACTTAGTTGAGCGATGACTAAGGACAGGAGTAGAGACGGGTCAGGGTTTGAGCGTCTCGAGGTCCGGGAGTATCGGAAGCTAAGTAAAAGTCCACCCGAAGGGCTGGGTGGCAACCGTGTCCTGAAAGGAGTAGGTGAAAGGCGCGTTCTCGGGGGTGGAAACTTACGCCGGTTCGACTTAGGGTTTCGTGCAAATCCGAAGTCCGAACCAAGTCCTTAAGGGTAATATCATATATATATGTGCTTTGTGTTTGTATATCTTGCAGGTACCAAGATAGGAAGGCAAAGCAAGCGGTTGCCAGCCCTGAAGCAGGGCGCCCCATCATTGGGGGTGCCCCCATGCAACCAGGGCGCCCCCAACCAAAGAACAAAAGTAGTGTTATGGTGAAGCAAGCAGAACAGGTGTCAACCAGGGCGCCCGAAGCGTCCGGGGCTCCCGGATTCGAAGCTGTTTTGCTGTTTCGAAGTCAGAACACAGGATAAGCCTTCACAGGGGCGCCCAGAGCGTCCGGGCACCCTGGTCAAAGGTTTTATCTGTTGCGGCGAGGTCGGCGCAGGGATAAAGTTTGACCGGGTTTATCGGGGCGCCCCGAGCGTCCAGTGCGCCCCAGGAGGCCTATATAAGGGGCTTCGACCCCTCTGCTTCAGACACGACTTCCAAGAACCATTCCAAGCATTCTGACCAACGACAACACGCTAGAGACGAGGCTCTACGACCGGGAGGCTCCAGGAGGAGGTGTGCGGCACTTCGGAGGTCCAGATCGGCCGAGCTTCATACTTTGTCTTGTTGGTTTGCATTCATTTAATTACGCACTTAATTTTTCTATATTATTGCTTGTAATCTTGCACTGTAAGTCGGGTTTCTCCGCCTCCGGAAAGTCCGAAAAGGAGACCAAAAGTGGACGGGCATTCTTGTGCATAGGCCTTGGATGTACTGACCCTGGGGGGTCGGGAACCAAGTAAAAATCCGTTGTGTACCTGTGTCTTTTTGTTTTTATTCTTTCCGCTGTGCTACTAATATTCTAAGTCTAGAACGAACGAAAGCTTTATGAAGATTTCCGAGAGATTTCAAACGGTCGATATTCACCCCCCCTCTATCGACAGCACCGGTCCTACAGTATAAATATTAAAACTTTTCTTTCCTTGGCCAAGTCACTACCACACACATGTTCTTGCCCCTCCTGCTGCTTCCATCATTATCCTCTTGCTTGATTTGCGGTATAAGGAAATAAGACTATAAGCACATAGGCTTAGTAAGACCCTTTCCTACTCACTAAAACCATTCGTCACTTAATCATAAGCACATGAAATATTAACATGACTGGGTGCTTTACATAGAACATAAGCATATAAGATCATTCAACATGACACAATGCTTAACATAGAACATAAGCATAAATTATACTTAACATAACATAATACATGGCATAAACATAAACATAATTACACTTGACATGGCATAAATATAAACATAAATATACTTAACATGACATGATACATGGCATAAATATAAACATAATTACACTTAACATGGCATGATACATAGCATAAATATAAACATAACTATACTTAGCATGGCATAATTCTTAACATAAAACGTAGCATGTTATAAAACATAAGCATAAAACATTTACCATCATGGCATATTCTTATCATAATACATAAGCATAAAACATTTACCATCATGGCATATTCTTATCATAAAACATAAGCATAAAACATTTACCATCATGACATATTCTTATCATAACACATGAGCATATTTTTGACATCAACATGAGCATATCCTTAACATAAAACATTTACCATAGCAGGATGCATTACATGAATGGATGCATGAGTCAGATGCATAAACATAAGGATGCTTAATTGAAAATCATACTTTTAAATACTTAAACATAATCATCACATCATTGGGGTCCCCGACTTGTATCACATACATACATCATATGCGCGCATCCCTAAGTAGATACGAGGTAGCTAGTCTCGACCTACTAGGGTAAGGACAGCTACGGTAGTCCCCGAACCGAGGCGTTCTTAAGGTGCCCATCCCTGTTGGACATCTTCGGTAGTCCCAGAACCGTGGATAGCTACGGTAGTCCAACACCGAGGCGTTCTTAAGGTGCCCATCCCTTGGACCCATACTTCGGTCCGGTACAAGCCCATTCATAAAGTAAAATATCTTTACATACTTCATCACTCATAGCACATACATTGCATACTTAACATGCTTCATCATTCATAGCATATACATTGTATACTTAAAGACATGAACATAATCTTGTTACATGAAGCATGACATCAACATACTTGGCATTTCATCATTATACTTAATTCATAACATCATTATGTCTTCATCATTCATACGTATCATTTGTACTTAAGGCATAAATCTTATCTTCATTCATCTTCTTCATTCATAAAACATGACATACATACATAATCATAGTGTCCATCATAGAGTATGCATGGGTAAAATTCATATGAACAGTATACATACTATTTAGGTTCATGGTATTCTACATTACTTAGGTTCATGTCACTCATCATAGAACATGCATAGACCTTCATGAATATATACCTATTATAGGCATTTAACAGCATACCTACATTATTCTATATGGCATGAAGCCTACATCAAATACAGGTGTTCATGGTATATGGTTAAAATATTTATGAATAACATGGCACATAACCTAAATATACAAAATCATGGCATATCCCACATAAAGCTAGGGTTATAGGTAGCATAAAAATTCTTACCACATGCTTAACTTGTGCATACATCATAGTAACCTACAACCAAGAATCCTTGAGACCTTAGCCCAACCCAAACCCTAGAACCTTGAGTTGGCCGAAAGTTCCATAGGGGAAGACTCCATCATTCAATTAACATGGAAGGTTTCATGAGTAAAAGAAAACTCATACATTACTTACAAAGCCATAGGGAGCCATTAGACCCCATAATTGGAGCTAACCTTAAGTCCTAGCCTTACCTTTTGACCTTGGCCGAAACCCTAGAGGGTCACAAGCACATGGAAAATTCCCATCATTCACAATTTATCTTCATTAAGTCATAGGAAAACATAATAACATGCTTGAAGGGTTAGATGTCATCCTATCCATCCCCTTTTGATATGGGCCGAAACCCTAGGGAGCCTTAGAGTGCCCCCAACTTTCCCTAAATCATTATCTACACCTTACATATCATAATAAAACATTAGGAAACATGAATGGAATTATACAACATCCCCAAGCCCCAATCTTAAGGCTTGGCCGAAACCCTAAAGCCCTACCTCATGGTTTTCATAACTTGGATCTTAAACAAAAGTCTAAATCTTGATAAACATCCGAGAAACAATTACACCACAGGTGAGGGGGTCTTACCTTGGTTTGTCTTTGATTATCACCTTGAATAGAGAAGCCAAAAGAAAACGCTTTGACCCTAGACCTCTCCTTAGCCCTTGTAGCCTTGTAGAAAGTCTTGGATCTTCAAGATAAAGTCCCCTTGTGAAGCTTTTCCAAGGGGGGAGGGGTCTTGGTGGGTTTCGGCTAGGAGAAGGAAGGAGGAGGAAGAAGAATGGACTTGGTGGAAGAAGAAAAGAAAAGAGTAACTTCCATGCCTCCTCTCTCATCTATTCTTTATACCACATGAAGGAGGGCAAGTGAAGGGTCATGGTATCTCTTCTCTTGATGATTCTTCACTTCCCTAAGCCTTAACCAAAATCCTCGTCATTCTCTACTAGCACTCCCTTGCTAGGTGAATTGGTTAGTACATGCATGATGTTATACTAGGTCTAAAGTTCAATCCTTGGTGCATACACTTTATTTTTATTTTATTTTAATTTTCTTTTAAATTTTGGCAATGCCCCCTAAGGCCTACCCATAGCCATGCTAATATTCCTAATTTAAACCCATTTCTATTTATATTAAATTCTACCTAAAATCCACTAATAAACATGGTACTAGAAAACCCATGTAAAGCCCATTAGCACTTAGCTTCTTATTTTATATCGAAAATCATGGATCACCATGCTAAGGTTTATGCTAGTGTCCCTGTGTTCCCCGGAAATTTATCTAGACATGATCAATATTTTTTTCAAAGAAAATATTGAGACAATTTTCTGGGTCGTTACATCAAGATCCTCCCCCTACAAAATCACAGCCCTAAACTTAATCAACCATTCTCTCCCCCTTTGTCAAATATCGAAAAGGGTACGGTTATTAAGTTTCAACATAACTCCCCCTTAACCATGGGTCTCTCCACAAACCCCAAAATAAAATGAAGCATAAAGTTGAATTGCATATGAGAGGCATATACCATATATGTATCATGACAACAATGTATATGCATCATACAACACTAAGTGTGAATTGCACATGAATCCATATACAAAATTATATCATGGTCAAACATGTATATATTTCATATGACAAGTAGGGAATGCAGCTGTATCCGACACATAATCCTGATTGGTCTCCGTGACCAATCAGGTTCGTTGATTATTCGATACAGAAATATTTCTTATTAGTCTGGGGATCGATCAGATTTCAAAAAAATTCCTAAAACTCTGATATATTCCTGATCAAACTGCATTAACAATTTGCATTCCACAACAGAGATGTAGACTCCATTAATATACGACATTTCAGAAAAATTTCTGAAATAAGAGTCATGACTCAACAAACCCTTTCTTATGAATTTGAACATTCCAACATAGGTTTGTATCAAATCAATATTAAATTTTGTTCCATGTATCAAATCAATATTAAATTTGTACAAATTTGTACTCCCTTAATACCAGGTTCGTACCAATGGATGATCAAATATGTTTCAATTGTAATTGGTTTGTATCATATTTGTGTCAAGTATGTCTTAACCATAAACCTAACTCTTGATGATTTACCAATTTTGAATCAGTTAGGAAGTCTGCTGATCAGACTTGATCTGATCGGTCATCAGACCGAACAGAATGGTCCGTGATCAGTCATCAGACCGATCAGAGTGAGTCCTGATCGGTTGGTGGACCGATCAGGTTTCTGATCAGAAGGGTTTCTAAAACATTTCAGAAACTCTGCGTTTCAACTTCTAATACACTTAGAGTTAACCCCTTTGATCAAAAGAAGGGTTTTCCTTAACCAAAACATATTTCTCTATATTAACACAGAAAAACATCAAGGGCATGTTCAAATTTGTTCAAAATATTTATCAATTCCATAATCCCTAACTTTGTCCAGCAGGTTTATATCACAATAGCATCAAAATATGATCAGATTTCTTGATACAGAAGATATGATCAAATTTTCAAAACATGCTTATATCAAATTGGTATCTAAAAATGATCAGATTTCCAAAACATGTATGCATACAATCATCTGATCAGAAAATTCATAGACATGGATAGCACTCATGATAGATGTATATTGCTATTTGGTAAAGATGAATTAGTTACTTTCCTCTTTGTTTTGGAAACAAAACTGATCATGGTAGAACTTTAATACAAAAGCAAACTACACTTATGCATGATTAATTATGTTCTAAGTATATTTATAACATGCTTGCTTCAACCAATTTTGATAACTCATAGATCTAGGTTCATCCCAAGTCGAGAATCCTAATTCTCCATTCTATTGATAGTTCATAGATTGGATTGGAGAATTCATAGTCCCAAGTGTGTATCAAGTTCATTAACCATAGACCTAATTAGATTGGAGTAATGTTGATAAATCATGATCCCATATGCATAGCAATCCAAATGAGAAAGTTTCCAGTGACACCAAGATATAGAGTAAATGGGAAACATTTCCATGTATCTATATGGTGTATGGAGTTTATGATTTCCATTGATTTTAACTCCAATCATCTAAATTCAATATTGAAAGGACAACATTCCTCATGGGTAGTAAATGGTCATTCATTAAATGGAGGAAATAGTAGGCACATCCCTAACTAGGAATGACCATGTGTTTGGAGCACCAAATATGAACCACCCATGTTAATAGATGCTCCCCCTTAATCAAAGCTATACAATTCTAAAGATAGAGATTTTAGGTACCCAAATTTTGGGACCTAATGTATCTTCACTGAAAGACTTTGGCACCCATGCCTTAGTCATTTTCTTCCTAATTTTTTGAACCCTAGAATCATTTGATGATCTAAATTGGGGTCCTGACATTAATGATACAAAGGTTGATTCTTTAGGTCGGTAACCTATACCGGCCTTGTTGTAAATCGCCTTTGGGAATTTAGTACCATGTCTAATATTTTAGAGCTAGTTGAAAACTTCTCAAGAATATTCTTGAGATTTTCAATTTTGCTCCTTAGAGTCTTGTTTTCATCTTTGAGAGACACATCATGCAAATCTTTTATTACCTCATCCTTAGAGATTTTCAACTCCTCTATTTCTAATCTTAAAGATTTAACTTTGGCCTTAGATTTCTTCAACAGATTAGTCAAGCATGCTATTGTCCTATAGCATTTATCTAATTCCGAAGAGATTACCTCTTCATCATCCGAAGATGATAAAGGCGCAGTTGAGGAGTCACTCGATTCATCACTACTTCCTTCATTTGAGTCTTCTAAGGCCATGAAAGCCATATGACAGTAGCTTTCCTCCTCCTCCTTCTTCTTCTCCTCTTCTTTCCTCTTCCTTCTGTCACCTGCAACAAGAACAACCCCTTTCTCCTTGGGGCTTTGGTTAGAGATCTCATGTAGTTCCATTTCACAAAATAAATCTTCTAACTTGACAAAAGAAACATCCTTGGATACCTTGTAGGCATCCACCATGGATGACCACAAAGTATTCCTAGGGAAGGCTTTGAGAATATACCTCACTAAGTCTCGGTTTTCTACCTTTTCGTTGATGGAATGCAAGCCATTGAGGATCTCTTTGAATCTTCCATGGAGTTCACTTACCTTTTCATTTTCTTCCATGGACATATTTTGGAGTTGGCTGTGAAGTAGGTCCTTCTTGGCTGTCCGAGTATCTTGAGTGCCCTCATGAAGCTCAATGAGCTTGCTCTATATGTCTTTAGCACTTGTGAAAGGACTCACCTTGATCAACTCCTCCTTGGTCATCCCGCATTGCAAGGTTACCACAGCTTTTGCATCAGCCTCACCTTTCCGGATTTGCTCTGCCGACCACTTTGAAAAATCCAACTCTTTTCCCTCAGCATCTTTAGGAGTGGAAAAACCCTCCTTGATAGCAAACCACATGCTGATGTTGGTTTTGAGGTAGAACTCTATCCTTGACCTCCAATATGGAAGATCAGTGTCGTCGAGGAATAGAGGTCTATTGGTGCTAAACCCTTCTCTTCCCATTGCCATCTTGTAGACTCTCGGGTGTTAATCCGTTTGAGCAGAGCCTCAAGCTCTGATACCACTTGTTGGTGCTTGGATGGCTAGAGAGGGGGGGGGGTGAATGTAGCCAGACACAAAAGTCTTACAGTTTATGAGATTCTGCACATCAAGGTTAGTAGCAGCGGAAGACAAATACAAAATAGAGTATCACAGAAACTAAAACCCTAACCTAAGCACAAGCTCAACACGCTAACAAAGAGGATTTATAAGGTTTTGGGATAACTTGCCCCTACTCCTTGGCGTGCCCGTAAGGTGGGCGATCCCTTGATCGTCGGCAGATCAAGCCCCGAAAAATTCAGATAGAATAGAACCTCCTTCTCGGTGGAGTAACCTCTCCACAGCGTTTCAATCAGAATGAAGAAAATAAGTACAGAGAAACACGAGAAGGCTTACAAAGCACTTAGAACAAAAGGAACACAAGAGAACTCTCCACTGAGCTCCACTCAGCATAGATCTCACGCAAGAACTCCCTGCTCTTCGTGTCTTCTTGCTGATGGACTCTCCATTCTCTCTGCCTTCTTCCAAGTGCTCACGTTTGCAGTGTCTTCAAGAATGATAATCACGTGTTGCTTCAAGGATCAGAGTTATCGCTCAATGAGATGGATCACTTCCTTGCCCAGACCTCTAGAGACTTCTTTGCCACCAGCTCTTAAGCCTCTGCTCAACAACTCAGGTCATAGGCGCGCCTCTGCAACTCCCAGTTGCTCACGCGCCTCTGCAGCTCCCAATTGCTCACTAGCTTGCTGCAACAGTCTCAGCTACTCCTGACCTCTTCTGGACTCACTAAATTCTCTTCAGCCAAGACCAAGTCAGCTCGTCAGCTTCCAGTCATTGCTAGCCCACGCCAGTCGTCCTTTGTAACCTGAGAAGAAGAAACAACCAAACTTGCTCAAAGGAAAGCCTCACATTGACTCTCCTCCAATGTTTGAACCATCCCTGTTAAGCCTGCATACTTCAACAGAAGCTTAGCAAATCATATCAAACGTAATCAACAGTCTATCAGTGTATCAGACGAGAAAACAGACACGATCAGAAACTTCTGACAGCGTATTTGAATTAAAGCTATCAGATACTGATCGATCACAGGACCGATCAGAGTGACTCTTGATCGGTCACCAAATCGATCAGGATGGGTCCAGACCGATCAGGCTCCAGCCTAATCGGTCCCTAGTGAGAAATCTGAAATCACGACTTCTTCGTGATCGATCACTAGATCGGACCCAAGTCATGGATCGGTCACCAGACCGATCCACCCCATTACAGGCTATTTTTCCATATTCACAGCCCAAACCTACTAATCGGTCACCAGACTGATCAGGATGTGGCCTGATCGGTCTGGGGACTGATCAGAGCACCTCCTGACCAATCAGGCTCCACCCTGATCGCTTATAATGAGAAGCTCGCGACAAATGATCGTTCACCAGAACGATCTGAATAGTCTCCCTGATCGGTCACCAGACCGATCAGGAGCCGAACAGAAAGGTTTCCAAAGTCTCTTTATGCTCCCTGATCGGTCACCAGACCGATCAGACATCACTGGATCGGTCACCAGACTGATCCACGAAGGAACTCCATGCCAACTTCCCTAATCGATCACCAGACCGATCCAGGCAAGGCCAAATCCACTCTAAGTCAACAGAACATGCTCCCAGCCTTCTCTGACTCGTGCTCAGTCCCCCGGACCAAGACTCCATGCCCAATTTCACTCACCGAGACTTCATCCAACCTAGCTTCCCAAGCTAGGACCTGGCTTCACTCACTAGGATTTTTGTCAACCTAGCTTCTCAAGCTAGGACCTGGCTTCCCAAGCCAGGATTTCATCCAACCTAGCTTCTCAAGCTAGGACCTGGCTTCCCAAGTCAGGATTTCATCGAACCTAGCTTCTCAGGCTAGGACCTGGCTTCCCAAGCCAGGATTTCATCCAACCTAGCTTCTCAAGCAAGGACCTGGCTTCCGAAGCCAGGATTTCATCCAACCTAACTTCTCAAGCTAGGACCTGGCTTCCCATGCCAGGATTTCACCTAGTCCCACTAGGTATGCCTAGTCCCACTAGGTATGCCTAGTCCCACTTTGTCTTTTCACCTAGTCCCACTAGGTCTTTTCCACCTAGTCCCACTAGGTGTGCCTAGTCCCACTAGGTCTTTTCCGAATTCACTCAACCAAACTTAAATCATTGTCAACACCAAAACAACAATCAGGCCAGACTACATCAACATAGACAACTCTTATTTAAAAAAGTGTTGTCTTTAATAAGAAATAAATAACATAGACAACGTTTTTCACTAAAGCATTGTAAAAAGCAAAAAATTAACATTTAAAAAAAACATTGTCTTTTAAATGTTGCGGAATCCCAATTTTCTTGTAGTGAAGAAGGAACTCCTGTAGGAACTCACGTACTCCAAAAGATTGGGTATGTTAATAACCTTGAAAGATTATGATTTCTACTAGTCCAAGAATTGGCCTTTGACCAAATCTTGCAATTGTTGTCAGAAGGGTATAGTCAATTTGTCATGAACTACAACATGAATGAAATTAAAAAACCATTGCCAGACAAGCTTAGCATGTTGAGAACTGCTGAGACAAATCTCAAGAAGACTAAGCCTAGTACCGTACTAATGGTATAAAAGGCCAAAGGCAAATGGAAACCCAAAGGTAAGGGTAAGACCCAAGGCAAAGGCAAGGCTAAGTCTACTACACTAAAACCCAAAGGCGGAAGAGACCTGCTTCCACTGTGGTGAGATCGGACATTGGAAGCGGAATTGCAAACTCTACCTAGAGGATGTAAAGAAGAAAAGAAGTGAGACTTTTGTCTCAAGTTTTTTTGTTATAGAAGTTAATCTATCTTATTCTTCTTCATGGGTATTAGATACTGATTGCATATCTCACATTTGTACTATTGTGCAGGGACTCAGAAGGACTAGATCGTTGACAAAGGACGTAGTGGGCCTAGGAGACGGCAATGGAGCAAGAGTTGCTGCTATAACTATAGGAACATATTCCTTATCTTTGCCCACTAGCTTGTCTTAGAATTAGAGGAGTGTTATTTTGTACCCGCATTAATTAAAAACATAATCTCTGTTTCTTGTTTAGACAAGAATGACTTTTCATTTATAATAAAGGACAAATGTATTATAAGGATTCAAGCAAATTCATGGTGTAGACTATGATAAAACTTTTTTACCAGTTGCGATGCTTATGTCTATTCGGATCATACTTGCCATTACAGGTTATCATGATAATGAGATCTGGTAATGGATGTCAAATCCACATTCCTAAATACGAATCTACTCGAGAATGTATACATGACACAAGCTGAGGGTTTTGTAGATCCAAAGAATACTAGAAAGGTATGTAAGTTGCAAAGGCCCATTTATAGGTCAAAGCAAGATTCTTGAAACTACAATCTTCAATTCGATAATGCAATTCAAGAGTTTGGTTTCATCAAGAAGGAAGATGAACCTTGTGTCTACAAGAGGGTTAGTGGGAGTACAATTATCTTCTTAATCTTATATGTAGATGACATACTACTCATTGAAAATGATATCCCTTCATTACAGTCTATGAGACATGACTTAGGAATTGTTTTTCAATAAAGGACATAGGTGAAGCAACCTACATTTTAGGCACCATGATCTATAGAGATGGATCTAAAAGATTGTTTGGCCTAAGTCAAAGTTCATACATTGACAAGGTATTACATCGTTTAACCATGCAAAATTCCAAGATGGGATTTTTGCCAAGTCACATGGTGTGAGTCATTTGAAGACTCAATGTCTCTCTTTTAAGGAGGAGAGAGACCACATGGATCCAATATCTTATGCATTTTCTATAGGGTCTATCATGTACACCATGCTATGTACTCACCCAGATGTCTCGTATGCATTGAGCATGACGAGCAGATACTAGTCAAATCCAAGTGAAAGTCACTAGACAGCTGTCAAGAATATTTTTAAGTACTTACGAAAGACGAAAGAATATTTCTTGATATTTGGAGGTGATGAGGAGCTAGTTATAAAGGGTTACAGTGATGCAATCTTCCAAATTGATACGGATGATTCCAGATCACAGACAGAGTATGTGATGCGAACCCAAAGAGAAGATGTCTCAAGATGTAACGCCCGCTTTTTTTTTTTTTACCATCATAAAGCGGCGTTACGCTAACATACTTAGGGCATGTAGACATCATAATGCAGCGGAAAACTTCAAACTTACACCTACATGCACTTACTACCATTCCTAGCATCATAACATGGAAGCTTGGCATATTAACCTTATACTTTGCATCATAACATACTTAGTATCATGTCATATTTTAGCATCATGTCATACTTAGCATCAAGTCATACTTTAGCATCATGTCATAGAGTCATATTCAAGTACTTAGTAGTAAAGGTAAAGTTCTATCATAAGACAAGCAAACGTATGGTCTCTTGGCCATGTCACTATCACACACATTCTGCAATGCCCTCCTGCTGCTTCCTTACTGTTCCTTTGCGTGATCTGCGGTATAAGAAAAATAAAACTATAAGCACACAGGCTTAGTAAGACTCTTTCCTACTCACTAAAACCATCCGTCACTTAATCATAAACATATGAAACGTTAGCACACTTAGCGCTTTACTTAGAACATCATCCTTAACATCACTTAGCATTCATTTGACATGTCATGGACATAGCTTCACCCCATTCATAGCATGGCATAAACATAACCATAAACATTCGGGTATGGCATAATACTTGACATAACATAAACATCGTAAACATTCATAGCATGACATAATACTTGACATAGACATAAATAAAATCATAGCATAAATCTAATTACAATCATGGCATCCCATACTAGCATGAGCATGAACAAAATAATGGCATTCTAACGTAACCTAAACATAATTAAACCATGGCATCCTAAACTAACATAAACATCAATAAACTCATGGCATCCTAACTTAGCATACACATAATTAAAGCATGGCATTCTAAACTAGCATAAAATCATGGCATCCTATACTAACATGAACATAGATAAAATCATGACATCCTAAACTATCATAAACATAATTAAAGCATGACATTCTAAACTAACATGAACATAGATAAAATCATGGCATCCTAAACTATCATAAACATAATTAAAGCATGACATTCTAAACTAACATGAACATAGATAAAATCATGGCATCCTAAACTATCATAAACATAATTAAAGCATGACATTCTAAACTAGCATCAAATCATGGCATAAACATAAATAACATCATGGCATAAACATAAATAATATCATGGCATAAGCTTAAATAATATCATGGCATAAACATAAATAAAATTATGGCATAAACATAAATAAAATCATGACATAAACATAAATAAAATCATGGCATAAACATAAATAAAATCTTGGCATGAACATACCTTCATAACATACTTTTCGTAAACATACTTTTCATAACATAATGCATAACATGAATGGATGCATGTGGCAATCGTGCATATATATATATTATATATATATATATATATATATATATATATATATATAAGGATGCTTAATCTTGAAAACATGCTTTTAACATAATCATAACTTTCATTGGGCCCTGGCTTGTACCACATTCATTCATCATATGCGCGCATCCCTAAGTAAATACGAGGTAGCTAATCTCGACCTACTAGGGTAAGGACAGCTTCATCGGTAGTCCCGAACCGTAAGGACAACATCATCGGTAGTCCCGAACCGTGGACAGCATCATCGGTAGTCCAGAACCGTGGACCTTACTTAGGTCCGGTACAAGCCCATAAAATAAAATAAATGCTTTCATATGCTTCTTCATTCATCATCATTCATAGCATATTCATTCGTTCATCATTCTTTCATCATCATTATGCCTTAAAGCATCATCATGCATAGCATATTCATTCATTCATCATACTTATCCTTCATTCATCATTTTCATTATTAGACATGGCATAGGTACACATCATTCATATAGCATGGCATACACACACAAGCATGGCATACATTCATATCATTCATAAGACATGGCATACATACATATCATTCATAAGACATGGCATACATACATATCATTCATACATCATGGCATACATACATATCATTCCTAAATCATGGCACATGTCTAAACATTCTATGACCTAACATATATTTCATGACTTATAAGCTAAAGGTTTAGTTAACATGGTATTCTTCCACCTTACTTAAGCATACCTCCTAATAACCTATACCCAAGCATCTTGGTAGGTTTAACCCAACTCTAGTCCTAGGTTAGAGCCTTGGCTGAAACTTCCAGGCCCTGGAGACATGGAGAAATTCCATTAAAACCCCAAATCAATTGCTTAAACCCTACCCATACCTTACCATAGGGCTATTGGGCCCTTACTTGAAATAAGTCCTAGCTTTCCACCCTAATAGGGTACTTGGCCGAAACCTATAGGGTATCTAGCCCATGTGAAACATTCCCATAAACACCCTTCATCTCCCTTATATCATGATAAAACATAAAAACATATACTTAGGGTTTAAAACCAACCTTACACATGGGTCCTTCATGTTGGCCGAAACCCTAGGGTACTCTAGGGTACCCCAAAAATTCCCAAAAATTATATTTACTTACTACACATCATAAGGGAACATTAATCAACATTATCAAGATTTTTGGCATAATTATAGACCCCAAAATCATGGTGGCCGAAATCTACAAACCTAGGGTTCTTGGTTTTCTTTTCTTGTTGTTGGCCGAAACCCATAGGGTCTCTAGGGTACTCCAAAAATTCCCAAAAATTATATTTACTTACTAAACATCATAAGAGAACCTTAAAAAACTTATCAGGATTTTTGGCATAATTATAGACCCCAAAATCATGGTGGCCGAAACCCACAAACCTAGGGTCTTGGATTTTCTTTCCTTGTTGTTGGCCGAAACCCATAGGGTCTCTAGGGTACTCCAAAAATTCCCAAAAATTATATTTACTTACTAAACATCATAAGGGAACCTTAAAAAACTTTATCAGGATTTTTAGCATAATTATAGACCCCAAAATCATGGTGGCCGAAACCCACAAACCTAGGGTCTTGGATTTTCTTTGCTTGTTGTTGGCCGAAACCCATAGGGTATCTAGGGTACTCCAAAAATTTCTAAAAATTATATTTAACTCCTACACATCATAAGGGAACATAAAATAACATTATAAAGATTTTTAGCATATTTATAGACTTTTAAATCATGCTGGCCGAAATCCATAAACTTAAGGACCTTGGTTTTTCTTTCCTTTCAACATAACATCCAAAACTAACCCATATATCATGCAAAAAATCATGGAAATCATAGATAACTATTATACCACAGGTGAGGGAGTCTTACTTTGGGGTTTCTAAATTTTTTGACCTTGGATGGAGAGAAGGAAGAAGACTTGATGTCTCTTGACCACACCTAGTCCTTGGATCCTTGTAAGAACTTTAGATCTTGGGTGATGGAGCCTTGGTGGAAGCTTTTCCAAGGGGGAACTCTTCCTTAGAGTTTCGGCTAGAATGAGGAGGGAGGAGGGGAGCAAATTCACTTGATGATGAAGAGAAGTAACCCCCCAAACCCCCTCTTTATAGCTCCTTTAAAGAGGCAAATGAAGAGTTTTCCATAGCCCTTCATCTTCTTCTACTACTTAACCATCATCCACTTCCTTTCCTCATAAGAATTCCTTACTAGGTTAGTTGGTTAAAGAATTCATGGTTGTACAAGAGGTCCAAGGTTCAATCCTTCGCCCATGCACCTTTATTTTTATTTTATTTAAACCCCTTTTTCTTATTTTCGAAAATTCCCTCTTATTTCAAAAATTACCCTAAAATCCCCCATAATTATGCTAATATTCCTAAATAAAATTCTTTTATATTTATATAAAATTCACCTAATTAATACCCATTTTTGGAGCCCATTTAAAGCCCATTAGTACCTAATTTCTCGATTTAAGTAGGAAAATTAAGCTAAGACTTACCCCTAATCATGCTAATATGTCTAATTAAATCCTATTTATATTTATACTAATTTTTCCTAAACTATTTATATTTATACTAATTTTCCCTAAAATCCAACAATAATTATGGTGCTAGAAAGGGCCATATAAGGCCCATTAGTACTTAGTTTTCTCAATTTAAATGAGAAAACACGGATTTTCTAGCCCAAAGTTCGTATCAATACTTCTAGATCCTTCGAAAATTATCTAAACATGCTCAATATTTTCATAGAATATTAAGAGAATTTTCGGGTCGTTACACAAGAACCCACAACAAATTGAAGAAAGAGAAAAATATAGTCTAAATCGAAAGATGGAGGATGAAAGAAAGAACCTCAACCCAATGCTTAGGAACGCACGAACCTTGGTATAGAAGAAGAAGAAGATAGATGCCACAACCTTGGGATGGAGGTTGATAAGTCTTGAATGCCACAAGGGGATTCCTTGATAAGTTCTTGTTCAATGAACAACCAACAAGTGAGAGCCTCACCATGTTTGAGATTGAAATATGCCAAAAGTTACATGTTGTGGCCACCACCCCCTTAATTTGTAGCTATAGGGTGGCCTAAAAATCCTAAAAGACCAAAAGGAAACCCATTTAGTAGAGGCATATATAGAATACATAGCCATATTGTGCTCTTGGCACCATTACAACCTAAATAAAGCTAGAAATTGGGCCAAAATTGAACCCACAAATCTAGCATATCCCTCTTACATAGACAAGAGACTTAAGTGACTAGTTAAGCTCATCTAAGGCTTGAATTAGGTTGACTAGTCAAACCTTCTTTGATGGTAGCTTTGGCTTTCACATCTTCAATTAGCACATTAAGTGTTTCTTTCATCTTTTTAACCTAAGCCCTTGTAATTGGGCCGCCTTTGATGCATAATGAGTGATCAACATCTTCTAGAGTGGGTTGAGCATGATCTATATCTTTAACTTGTTGGGCAACTTGTTCACTTTCTTTGACTCCATCATTCCCCATCTCCTCAAAAGGATTCATCCTCGAATCTTGATTACCAATATCAAAGGGAGAGATATCAGAAACATTAAATGTGAACTCACATTATACACCCGGTAAGTCAAGCTTGTAGGCATTATCATTGATTCGCACAATAACTTGAAATGGTCCATCACCACGTGGATGCAACTTAGTACGACATTTAGCAGGAAATCACTCCTTTCTCATATGAACCCAAACCCAATCACCGGATTCAAAGATTTTTTTTCTTTCGTCCCTTGTTGGCTTGTGTAGCATATTGTTCAGTCTTCTTTTCAATTTGCATCTTTACTTTCTCGTGCATTTTGCCTCACAAATTCAGCTTTCCTTGTATTATCCAAACTAGCATGCTCAGAGATAATAGGCACAGGTGATAAATCCAAAGGAGTTAGGGGATTGAAATCATATACCACTTCAAAAGGTGAACTCTTAGTAGTAGAATGCATAGATCTATTATATGCAAATTCAACATGTGGTAAACAATCTTCCCAACCTTTTAAATTCTTTTGAATGATAACTCTTAATAAAGTAGCTAAGGTTCGATTTACTACCTCAGTTTGTCATTTGTTTGTGGATGACATATTATAGAAAATAACAACTTTGTTCCCAACTTGCCCCATAGTGTCTTCAAAAAGTAGTTTAGAAACTTTGCATCACGATCTGATATTATACTTTTTGGCACTCTATGAAGTCGTACAATGTCCCTAAAGAAGAGATCAACAATACAGTTAGCATCATCTGTTTTCCTACAAGAAATAAAATGAGTCATTTTAGAAAATCTGTCTACAACCACAGAAATAGAATCCATAACTCGTTTTGACCTTAGTAAACCTACAATAAAGTCCATAGAAATATCAACCCAAGGTTCACTAGGAATTGGTATGTAACACCCGTAAAATCCTCTCAATATTTTTCATTAAAATATTGATCATGCCTATATGGATTCTTGAGTAAAATATGAATACTAGAATGAACCTTAGCAAAATTTCTTATATGGATTAAAAAGCTAAGTACTAATGGGTCTTACATAGGCCCTTCTAGTACCATGGCTATTAGTGGACCTTGGGTAGAATTTTAACATAAATAGAAATGAGTTCCAATTAGGAATATTAGCATAACTCTTGGTGGGCTCTTATATGGGCCTTGCCAAAAATAAGAGTAAATGGAATAAAAAAGAAGTGCATGAACCAAGGATTGAACCTTGGACCCAGAATAGAGGCAAAGCCTCATCATGCATGTACTAACTAATTCACCTAGAAAGGGAGTGCTATTGGAAAAGAGAGAAGATTTTAGTTGAAACTAAAGGAGTTGAAGAGACACCATGTGAAGAGGCATCATGCCCCTTCACTTAGTATAAAAGGGATGGATGAGAAGTGAAGAGGCACTTGAGTTATTTTCTCCTCTTTTCTTCCACCAAGGCTCTTCCTCTCCCCTCTTCTTCCTCCTTCTTGCCGTGAGCCACAAGGGTGCTTTCCCCTTGGAAAACTTCACAAGAGGACTCCCTCTTAAAGATCCAAAGTTTCCTACAAGGCTACAAGGGCAAGGGGTGTTCTAAGGACAAGAAGGTCTTCACTCTTTTCCCTATTTAAGGTTTATAACCAAGACAACAAGAGGTAAGACTCCCTCACCTATGGTATAATAGTTTTTATGTTGTCTTTCATGATTTAAGATTTGTTTGGGATCTATGTTGAGAAAACTATGGAATTAAGGCATCTTAGGGTTTCGGCCAAGCACCCTTTTATGGTTTGGGATGATGTTAAAACCTCACCTATGGTTCCTAATGCTTTCTCATGATAAAATAAGAATGACTTGTGAGTTATGGAATTTTTGTAGCACCCAAAAGCCCTATGAAGTTTCGGCCCTTCTTTCATTTCATGGCTAGGATTAGATCTAACCCTCCAAGCATGCTTAGTATGATTCCCTATGATACAATAGATGTTAATTGTGAGTTATACGAATTTTCCATGTCTTTATGATCCCTCTAGGGTTTCGGCCAAGACCCCTTCTCATGGTTAGAAATTAGGGTTAGCCCCAATCATGTGTTCTAGTAGCTTCCTATGACATTGTATGTATTGTATGGGTGTTATGTTACTTATGGTACCTCACGTGTTACTTGAATAATGGGACTTCCATCTACAACTTTCGGCCAAGCACCAAGTTTAGGGTTTGGGTTAGTCTAAGGTTTCAAGTGTACTTGTTTATGGCTTGTTATAATGTAGATATATGTTCAAGCATGTTGTATGAATTTTATGATGCCTAAAACCTAACTTTATGTGCTATGCATCACGACCTTGAATGCTTATGTTATGTGCCAAGTTTTAGTAGGTTTTATTCATGGATGTTTTAAACCATATATCATGAACACATGTGTTGTGAAGTATGCTCCATGTTTATGTAGAATCATGCATGCATTATGTTAAATGCCTTGAACATATGTATTATGATATATATATTATGGTTATGTAGACCTACGCATGTTTTATGTTGAATATCATGAACCTATGTAGTATGTATCATGTTCATATAGATCCTACCCATGCATGCTTTATGATAGATGCTATGATCATGTATGCTATGTGATATGTACCATGTATGTAAAAACTTATCTATGCATACTTACCTTATGTACCATGATCATGCAAGTTTTATGAACTAAGATGATGTTTATGCCTTAAGGCATAATTATGTATGTATGTCATGTCTTATGAATGAAGATGATGTTCATGCCTCTAAGGCATAATGATGTGTGCATGACATATCTTATGAATCAAGTCGATGTTCGTGCCTTTAAGGCATAATGATGTTATGCATTAACTATGAATGATGAAATGCTAATAATGCTTTATACCATGCTTCATGTATTAAGATCATGTTTATATCTTTAATTATGCTATGTAAGTTCTATGAATGATGAAATACCAAGAGCATTTCTTATGATGTAAAAAGAAGCATGTGAAGCTATTTTACTTTATGGATGGGCTTGTACCGGACCCAAGTAAGGTCCAAGGGATGGGCTCCTTAGAAAGCCTCAGTGCTGGGACTACCGTAGCTGCCCTCGGTTCTGGGACTATCGTAGCTGTCCAACAGGGATGGGCTCCTTAGAAAGCCTCGGTGCTGGGACTACCGTAGCTGTCCTCGGTTCTGGACTATCATAGCTGTCCCTAGGTTGAAGGTAACCTAGTACCCTAGTAGGTCGAGACTAGCTACCTCGCATTTACTTAGGGATGCGCGCAAATGATAGATGTATGTATATGGTATAAGCCGGGGCCCCCCATGATGTTGATTTATGTTTAAGTATTTATAATTATGATTTTCAAATAAGCATCCTTATGTTATGTGCAATTAACTCATGCATTCATTCATGTTATGCATCTATTCCATGTCAAGTATTTTATATACTTATGTTTTATGTCAAGAACTTCTCTATGCCAAGTATTTTATGTGCTTATATTTATGTCAAGTACTTCTTATGTCATATGCACTTTCATTACATGTTAAGCACTTCCATATGATTATGTATTTTCATGTACATCTATATGCTTCTTCATGTCAAATGCTTTATGAATACCTTCTCATGATATGCTTTTGTTTTATGTTACACTCTTTATGTTATGCCCTTTCCATTGACTATATGTGACGTATGATTTTAGTGAGTAGGAAAGGGTCTCACTAAGACTATGTGCTTATAAGTTTTATTTTCTTATACCGCAGATCAAGCAAGAGGATACTAAGCTAAAGGAAGCAGCAAGAGGGGCAAGTGTGTGTGTGGCAGTGCCATGGCAAAAGAAAAAGAAAAAGATCATAATACTCATAATTGTCATATGTCTTATGTTTTGCATTGTCATCTTTAGTTTCATGCTATACTTTATGATGGTTTTCCTAAAGAACAACTTACTAGGAAAATTTTATTACTTATGTTGATTTCTATATTGTACTTTATTGCCATACTTATCATTGCTAAATTATGATGTTAACATGTTATACCATGATGTGTTCGTTTAGAATAATAAGTTTAATGCAAGCATGTTCAAGAATAAGTTAGGATAAGTTATGTTTAATGCAAACATGTTCAAGAATATTATGTCTCGCATGCATTTTATATTACGACAATGCTAAGTTTACAAAGTAACCATGTTTAAGAATGATAGCTAAGATATGTCAACATGATTAAAGTTTTAACTGCATGGTTTAAACGCATATGTATGAAGTTTTAAATTATTCCGCTGCATTAAGATCTGCATATGCGTATATGTATGTTCGCGTAGCGCCGCCTCTCGCCTACATCGTCAGGCGGGAAGGGCGGGCGTTACATGGTAGTGGTGTATACAACCCATGAGGTAAAGATTTACATTTTGCTTATCAACATGTGATACACTTTTCATAAAATTTGACTATATCTCCTTTCATATGCGGTCAAAAGAAATGTTCTAACCAAACTTCTAGAGTTATTCTCACTCCAAAATGTCCCATTAGTCCCCCACCATGTGTTTCTTGGAGTAATAATTCCCTCAATGAACAGTTAGGGACATATAACCTATTAACTCTAAATAGAAATCCCTCATGCCTATAAAACTTCCCAAATGCAGCATGCTCACAAACTACAAATATATTTCCAAAGTTAGGATCTTTTGAATATAGATCTTTAATGTATTCAAATCCTAATAATTTAGTGTTCAAAGTGGAGAGCAAGGTATACCTTCGAGATAAAGCATCTGCAACAGTATTTTCCATACCTCGTTTATACTTGATCACATAAGGAAATGATTGAATGAACTCCACCCATTTCACATGACGTCTATTCAACTTACTTTGACTCTTCAAGTGCTTCAATGATTCATAATCAGTGTGAATGACAAACCCCTTGGGTCACAAGTAATGCTGCCAGGTCTCTAAAACCCTCACCAATGCATACATCTCTTTGTCATAAGTGAGATAGCTCAAAGATGCTCTGCTCAATTTCTCACTAAAATAAGCATGGGGTTGATCTTCTTGTATTAGCACTGCTCCAATACCTATTCCTAATGCATCACACTCAATTTCAAAAGTTTTAGCAAAGTTAAGTAATGCAAGTAGTGGTGCAGAACTTAGTTTCTCCTTAAGTGAGTTGAAGGCTAAATCCTGTTCACTATCCCAACGATACCCAACATTCTTCTTAACAATTTCAGTCAAGGGTGCAGCTAAAGTGCTAAAATTCTTAACAAACCTTCTATAGAAACTTGCCAAACCATGGAAGCTACGTACCTCAGTTATGGTTTTGGTGTTGGCCATTCACGAATAGTCTTAACTTTCTTTTCATCAACTGTTATTCCCTTAGCACTAACAATATTACCAAGAAACTCAATTTGATTAGTGCAAAAAGAATATTTTTGAAGATTAGCATACAACTTTTTATCTCACAAAACAACTAAAACATTTTATAAATGAACCAGATGCTCCTCTAAATTTTTGCTATAAATGAAGATGTCATCAAAATATAATACAACAAAATTTCCAATAAAAGCACACAAAATATAGTTCATTAACCTCATGAAAGTACTAGGTGCATTAGTAAGCCCAAATAGCATGACTAACCATTCGTACAAACCATACCTAGTCTTAAATGCAGTTTTCCATTCGTCGCCCTCACGCATGCGAATTTGATGATAACCCGACTTCAAATCAATTTTAGAGAAAATACAAGAGCCATGTAGTTCATCTAGCATATCATCTAATCTAGGAATAGGATGACGATACTTTACCGTAATCTTGTTGATAGCCCTACAATCAATGCAAATTCTCCAAGATCCATCCTTCTTAGGTACTAGAAAAATGGGGATAGCACATGGACTCAAACTTTCTCGGACATACCCGTTTATCATCAACTCTTCAACTTGCCTTTAAAGTTCTTTTATCTCAGCGGGGTTACACCTACAGGCTGGCCGATTAGGAATTGTGGCTCCAGGGATGCAATCAATTTGGTGATCTATTTCTCTAAGTGGTGGCAATCCATCAGGAACCTCATCAGGAAATACATCATCAAATTTCTGCAAAAGTGATTTAACAATACTAAGCAAAGTAGGTGTTAGATCGATGTCGGTTGCTAGAGGGGGGGTGAATAACAATCCTTCGTTTTCTTCTACCTACGTTGTTAGCGTGCGCAAGCGGAAACAATAAAACAAATACAAACAAACGCTAACAAACCTATTTAATTATGTGGTTCGGAGATGAAGACTCCTACTCCACGATAGTTCGTGAGGTGAACGATCCCTCGATCCTTCGGCGGATCACTCCTCGGATGCCCTCCGGCTAGCTCGTGTAGCTCCTTGTGGGTGGAGAAACCTCACCACAAACTCCAGTACACTTCCTGAGCACCAAGACTACTAATGAGCTCTAACCAAGTTCATTTCGTCAAGAGCTCCCTGCCCAAACCGAGTTCTCTTTAAATAGAACTCAAGCTGGAAAACCCACTGGCAGTCGACTGCCCCCACCCAGATTCGACCGTTGATAGCCCCAACGTTCGAATTCTGGCTACTCACTAATCGACTTCTCCCAGAGCAGTCGACTGGTCCAGGGTCAAATACACACTATGAGTTTTGGCAGTCGACTGGACAATCCCCAGTCGACTGCCCAACTTACAACAACACTCCTACTCACTCCGTTGACCCTCCTCTACGCGTGCCTTTAGGTACACTCCCTTGGCTTGCCCCTTGAAGTCCTCTTCCACCAGCTATCGTCCCTCGGATGCGCACGTAAGACCTCGACTTGCCTCCATGCAACACTTCACGTGTGCCCTTTGAAGTCCACTTCCCGGCTTGCCCTTGGAGTCCTCCTCCCTCTGCTCTTGTCCCTTGACTCAGCTGACTCTTCACCAGCAGCCTTGACTATTGCCTTTGCGCCCTCTTCATCTTCAGCCCTCGTCCCTCAGATGCTCACAAGCCTCCAACTTGTCTCCATGTCATCCTTCATATACGCCTCGAAGTCCGCGCCCCTCGGCTCATCATCCTTGCTATACCAAGGTCCCTCGAGTGCACACAAGCCTCCAGCTTGTCTCCATGCAACCCTTCACCATACTGAAGCCGTCCAGCTAAGTCAATATGTGTAAACCTGTAATCCTGCACACTCAATTACACATATTATATCACAAGGGAAAACCTAACTTAAACCCTTTGCCCAAATATCAAAACACAAGGTCACTCCGGATTTAGATTGCCTCAATAATCTCCCCCTTTTTGATGTTTGACAATTTGTTTACATTAGGGTAAACAAATAGTGATAAATAGCAATAACAATGGTAAAACAATCATTTGGACTTACGTTGCCAAGACTCCATCTTGGACTTACACCGCCAATGTATATGGAAATGCAAACAATCATGGATCCTATCCCAATGCATCCCTCACCTAACCCTCCAAGTTAGGACTTTTCATCAAAACGGGTTTTTTAAAGCTTCTCCAAAGCTCCCCCTACATTGGACTTATAAAGGCTTTTTAAGAACCTCTCCAAGGTTCCCCTTACGCCATGACTGGAGCAACAATGCTCCTCCTTCATCTCAACTCCCCTTAAACCTAGGGTTTCCCGCAAAGGCGTGTTTGGTTTCCCAAATTAAACCCAACACTTCTCCCCCTTTGCCTAACATCAAAAAGACTTCAACAATATCCTAATTATTGGATCTTTTAATCCCTAATGATCCTAAACACAGTGTACTAGCCCCCCATACACTTATTTTTCATCATTTGGACACAAATCAGTAGCTGGATACCCACACCAGCCCTAACCAGTCGACTGCCCCCCAAGGCAGTCGACTGATACTCTGAAAATCAACTTTTCTGGCCAAATTCAAAAATATGCCAGAAATTCCACAAATCTCTAAACATTTCAAAATTTTGTGGAGGAGTTTGTGGTACCCATACCTACTTAGGAAAAATACATCCAACCATGTATCTATCACCATTCCCATGTTTGACACAAAACCTAAAATTTCCTATGAAAATTAAGGCAAACAAGAGGCAACCTCCCCCTTAACCTATGCCTTCTCACAATTTTCAATTTTCCAAGGTGAAGTTCTACCCAACTTAACACCATAATACCAAGTTAAGTTCTACCCAACTTAACATCCAAGTTCTTCCCCCTTTGACACCATTAAAGGATTGCCCCAAGCAAGCTTATCCCTAGTGTAAAAAAGAACTCAACAAAACCTTGAACAATCTAAGAGTTTACAAGCATATTTGCTAGGATATACCCTATCCTAGAAAAATATGTTTCCATGAAGAATAATAAATGTGCTTGACTTTTGGTACAACTTCTAATTTCCTCAAAATGATCATTTGTATCAACTTTGAAATTTATCTATAAATCCATGTGTTTGCCAATTTCATATAATCACCATTAAATCATGAGACAAACCTTTATTCAAGAATCATAAACAAGGATTTTAATTTTAAGGTCATATCCTATCCAATATATCTTTTCTATCTAATCCTTATGGATCAGTCGACTGCCCCTTGGGTAGTCGACTGGCAAATCTTACAGAATGTTTCTGAGCCCTGAATCAGTCGACTGCCAATAAGCCAGTCGACTGATACCTGATTTTCAAGTTTTCAGTCTAATTTCAGAAATGCCTAACTAATTCCACAAATCTCCAAAAAATCTGAAATTTCGTGGAGAGATTTTTGGATTCTGTGTCTACTTGGGAAAAATATGTTACCAAACAAATGTACTCCGGATCCCAAGATTGACACGAAACTCAACTTCTCCTAAATTGTATCATTTAAGCTTCTCTAAAAGTCCTAATTTTGACTTCTCCTCAATATTTCTTCTTATACTTGATCATAGATCATTTTTATCATTGAATTATATTGTATTCACACATTAAAACCTAAATTTTTGTCAAATATCATCCATTTTCATCTTTTTCTCCATAATTCTCCTTTTAATGTGCCAATTCTCTAGGATTAAGATTTACCCTAGTCTTCCAACCCTTTTTGGCACATTTCCTAGTCCACTTAGACTTCCTAGAGAACCCATCTCTTGAGATCCATTTACTATGCACTCCAAAGGCTCCTAGAGCTCCCCCTTGAGCTCTTAGCCCTTGTAACGACCCGGCCCATTTGGCGGCCCATTTGGCGGTCTCGACCGTCGACCGTGCCGTTACCAATACTAGGTCTTCCCACTCCTGGGCGTGGATTTTTGCCTTCCCAGGATTCGAACTCTAGACCCAGGCTTAAATCTAGTTCTTTGTGAATCCTGAATACCAATTGAGCTATAGCTCAATTGGTATTCAGGATTCATAAAGAACTAGATTTAAGCCTGGGTCTAGAGTTCGAATCCTGGGAAGGCAAAAATCCACGCCCAGGAGTGGGAAGACCTAGTATTGGTAACGACACGGTCGACGGTCGACGGTCGAGACCGCCAAATGGGCCGCCAAATGGGCCGGGTCGTTACAGCCCTAGCAACCTCCCTAGGTGACTCAATCCACACTAGCCCACACCCGTGTGCCCCCGGTGATTCTTGGCATACAAAATGAACCCTCTTAACCTTAGACACCTTGTCTTTGGTTAAGTCATTTTCTTTCCCTTTGAATGACACCCCCTTGCCAATTTTGGACTTCTCCTTCTTGCCACAATTATATGCTTCCCCAGCATACTTCTTTTTATTGGCATTGGAGACTTTAGACCGGTATCCCAAACCCGATCTATCATAGTTGGGTTTTAGACTACCCAACACCATGTCTAAACCCTTTGATCCAACCTTGAATCTTTCTAGGGTCTTTTCCAATGTATCAAGCCTTGCCCTCAAGGCTTGATTTTCCTTTTCTAGATTTCTAACCCTAGAATCCACATGTCCACTTTGGACATTCCTAGACCTACCCATCTTCCTAGGCATATGTCTTCCCTTCTTGGGATTAATGCCTTGATCCTTAGGTCTAGAGGTCTTGGATTTTTCATGATGAATGACCTTCCTAGGGTTTTGATCTACCTTGTTAACCCTATTCCTATCATTGTACTTAAATCCAAAATTATGCACCATCATGCATTTTTCATTAATTCTAGCATGCATGGAGGAATAATTGATACTATTTTTAACATTCATAGAGGAACTTAAATATGAATTGCATTTTAATTTAAGGTTAGGAATTACCTCCTTTACCCTTGTAGTTCCTCCTTGATATGAGCTTCTTTTCTTTCTTTCCTCCTTCTCCCATCTTTTCAAGTGCTCCATTTTCATGAACTCTTTACTCCTTGGGCACTTTGTATGGTAATGTCCTAGCTCTCCACATGTGAAACATCTAATTTTCTTTTTCCTCTCTTGGGCTTCTCTATTCCTACAACTTATGTTTGATTTAAATGGAATTGAAATGAGTGTAGGCTTTACCTCCTTTTTCTTACCATTTGGACACTTATTTTTGTAGTGTCCCTTTTCATTGCATCCAAAGCATATAATATGATCCTTGGTCTTTGCTTTGGTGGAGGTTGGAGCTTCTTCTTGCTCTTGCATGGATGAGGGTCTCTCCTCCCCCTCAATTCTTGAATTTGACACCTCCTCTTCTTCTCTTGATGAGGTTGATGATCTCTCACTCTCTTCTTCCTCACTTGATGATGTTGATAATTCTTTTTCTTTTTCCTCTCCTTTGACCATTTTGCTTGTCTCTTCGGGCTCTTGAGCTTGTGTAGGATTTTTATGGAATTCCACCAACTTGTTCCATAGCTCATGTACATTTTGATATTTTCCTACACCACTTAACACATTAGTAGGTAAAATATTAAGTAATATATTAATTACCTTTTCATTCGCCTTTTGTTGATCTTGTTGCTCTTTATTCCAATATCTAGGCCTAAGCTTCTTCCCGTGCTTATCCTTTGGAATTTCGAATGGTTCTTCAAGAGCAATCCTAAGGTTCCACTCCATTCCGAACCATGTCTCCATCCTTGTCTTCCAATATTCAAAGTCTTCATGATCGTAGAATGGTGGAGTGTAAATGTCATCCCCAAAATTGTCTTCTATCATTTTTCCTCTAGATTTCTTGCTCCTTTGGCGGTTAGTCCAACAAGAGCGGTCACTCGCTCTGATACCACTTGTTAGATCGATGCCGGTTGCTAAAGGGGGGTGAATAGCAATTCATCGTTTTCTTCTACCTACGTTGTTAGCGTGCGCAAGTGGAAACAATAAAACAAATACAAACAAACGCTAACAAACCTATTTACGTGGTTCGGAGATGAAGACTCCTACTCCACGATAGTCCATGAGGTGGACGATCCCTCGATCCTTCGGCGGATCACTCCCCGGATGCCCTCCGGCTAGCTCGTGTAGCTCCTTGTGGGTGGAGAAACATCACCACAAACTTCAGTACACTTCTTGAGCACTAAGACTACTAATGAGCTCTAACCAAGCTCATTTCGTCAAGAGCTCCCAGTCCAAACTGAGTTCTCTTTAAATAGAACTCAAGCTAGAAAACCTGCTAGCAGTCGACTGCTCCCAGGGCAGTCGACTGCCCCCACCCAGATTCGATCGTTGATAGCCCCAACGTTCGAATTCTAGCTACTCAACAGTTGACTGCTCCCAGAGCAGTCGACTAGTCCAGGGTCAAATACACACTGTGAGTTTTGGCAGTCGACTGAACAATCCCCAGTCGACTGCCCAGCTTACAATATCACTCCTACTCACTCCGTTGACCTTCCTCCACGCATGCCTTCAGGTACACTCCCTTGGCTTGCCCCTTGAAGTCCTCTTCCACCAGCTATTGTCCCTCGGATGCACATGCAAGTTCTCAACTTGCCTCCATGCCACCCTTCACCTGTGCCCTTTGAAGTCCACTTCCCGACTTGCCCTTGGAGTCCTCCTCCCTCGGCTCTTGTCCCATGACTCAGCAACCCCTATATTATGAGCCCGATCCATTAATGATGATCTATTCCACTAGAGGATCACCATTGATCTATCTCACCAACCCCTATATTTAAATATAGGTTCCATATATTATGAGTACAAAATTCTCCCTATGTTTAAGATATCAAATGTCTGTTAATTAATTATATTACTGACAATTTAATTAATTAATATCTGACTCCATGAGTAGTACCACTCAACCTTATCATTATGTTGGACCAAGTCCACCTGCAAGATTTAACATGAAGAGCTTTATGAGCTCCTCAAGGGGACATCATCAACCTGAGTCACCAAGACATGGTTTCCTTCTATAATCAATGGCACACCATGTTAATAATATTATTTCCCAATTCACCTGGCCTATCGATTTAGCAAATAAATCTCACCTATTGGTAAATCAAAGAAATAAATATTAAGTATATGTACCCGTTATTATATCGGGATTAAGAGCATGTACTCCATAATATCTAAGGTTTGATTCAATTATATAGTTAGTATAAATTAAATCACCTCTATATCGGTCCTGCTCAATACACACAAAGTGTACTAGTGTAATTCTATGGTCAAGATAAACCAATACCAAATTACACTACAACCATCCCGATGGTTGTGCAAATTCATCTCGGTTGTGAGCCTCTACATATACTTTACAAGGGACTGATAACATGATCTTATGTGTGACACCACACATCATGTTATCTATAATATAAAGTATTAGACAATATGCACATAAATAACCAATGGAAACAGTGATCATGTGATTCTCATTTCAAAATGTAGATGTCTATATAAAAGCAAGGCTTTTAGTATACATCCTAACAATCTCCCACTTATACTAAAAGACTATTTTGTCCTCACAATGTCATACATCTGACTCCCATATCCTCCACATGCCTATCAAAAGCTCTCATTGGAAGGGCCTTAGTGAAGGGATCCGCCAGGTTGTCTTCTGATGCAATCTTAGCGACAATAAATTCTCCTCGCTTTACGATCTCTCGTATCAGGTAGCACTTATGCTCTATATGTTTATTCGTCTTATGGGCTCATGATTCGTTCGAGTTTGCAACTGTACCACTATTATCACAATAAATTGTGATAGCTCTGGGCAAACTAGGAATCACATCCAAGTCCATCAAGAAGTTCCTGAGCCATACAGCTTCCTTGGCTGCCTCAGAGGCTGCCACATACTCAGCTTCTATGGTGGAGTCCGCCACCCATTTTTGCTTGGCACTCCTCCATGTTATGACTCCACCTCCTAAAGTAAACACATACCCCGAGGTAGACTTCCTTTTATCCCTATCTGATTGGAAGTCTGAATCCAGGTAACCTACAGGGAGTAATTGACCTACCTGGTAAACTAGCATATAATGTCTAGTCCTTTTCAGGTACTTTAATATATACTTTACCATAGTCCAATGTCCCTGTTCTGGATTACTCTGATATCTGCTAACCATGCCCATGATAAAGAAGATATCCGGTCTCGTACATAACATAGCATACATAAGGCTTCCCATAGCCAAAACATAAGGAACCACCTTCATCTCTCTATCTCCTTTGATGTTTTAGAACACATCTCCTTAGATAGAGGTACTCCATGCCGGAAAGGTAGAAAACCCTTCTTGGAGTTTTCCACACTAAAACGAGCAAGGACAGTGTCTATGTATGAAGATTGATATAAGCACAACATCTTTTTCTTGCGATCCCTTATAACTTTGATCCCAAGGATGTGGCCTGCTTCTCCCAGGTACTTCATATCAAACTGTTTGGACAACCATACACTTACGTCTGATAATACTTTGACATTGTTGCCAATGAGCAAAATATCATCTACGTATAGTACAAGAAATACCACTACGTTTTTGTCACATCTCTTGTATACACAGGACTCATCCAGACTTTGAAAAAATTCATATGACTGGATTACCTCATCAAAGCGGATGTTCCAAGATCGTGAAGCTTGCTTCAATCCATAAATGGACCGATTAAGCTTACACACAAGATGTTCTTTGCCCTTTGCAATGAATCCCTCTGGTTGTTTCATATAGATGTTTTCCTCAAGACTTCCGTTAAGGAAAGCTTTCTTGACATCCATCTGCCAAACCTCATAATCCATATGAGCGACAATAGATAAGAAAATTCGGATCGACTTAAGAATGACTACCGATAAAAGGGTCTCCTCATAATTGATACCCTCTTTCTGAGTATACCGTTTCGCAACAAGCCTTGCTTTGAAGGTGTAACGCCCGCCCTTATATCTACTCTCGGGGCGGGGTTACGTACATTCAATCATATAGTAATATTTTTTTTTCTATCTTCTAGCATGACATTAAAACAATAAAGCAAGGGTTAAGGACTAAGCATGCTTGTTTAACTATCAAAGTCATTCTACAACATGATAAATTCACCAGTAATGTAACTCATAACATAATCAAATATAAAAGACTTCTAAAGGTAAACATTGTCATGCTAGGTCAATCTTAATCACCAACACTTATTGTCAGGGAACATAAACATAGACACATTAAGTAGATATAGGATCATTCTTTCCCGAGCCACCACCCCACACATCTTCAGCCTCCTGCCTCTTCCTTCCATTTAAGTGTTATCTACAGCATAAGACAACACATAAACTAGTAAGCATAAATGCTTAGTAAGGATCCTGTCCTACTCGCTAAAACCATACGAAAGCATAACATGTACACCTAATAAATCATAAGCATAAGTTCATCAAAGCATATTAAACATTCAAGTTTCTAACATGCAATATCAAGTACCTTAAGCATACTCTTCACATATTACAAATATTTTCAATGAATGTTTTCAAAACATTTCAATAATGGTATTACTTAAAAATACATCCATATCATATTGGGCCCTGTTGTGTACCAACTATCGCGTGGAACTATTGCGCGTTCCCTAATGAATTGGGGTAGCGAGCCACCAAGTCATTAGAGCAGGACCCTTCCGTCCTACCGGAGCCACGTTAACATGCACCCCGGATTTGTTTAACGACCCCCTTCCGAGTCGGGTACACAACTTAAAAGTAAAATACTTATCATGCTGTTACATATATGCTAAGGAATACTCCATATTTACTCTTATGGGACACACCACTCTTCAAGGGTGCTCTTGATCCCCTAGGGACACACCACACATTCGGGTGCTCTTGATCCCATACTATTTGAGTATCCCTTCAAGCATTTTAACATATCACATGCAATTTCATAAGTGTGCCCCATGGGCTATAAGGCATGCTCATACATACATCATATTTCATGCATGTCCATGCATACATCATATTTCATACTTGTTCATACATGCATCATATTTCATACATGTTTATACATACATCATATTTCATACTTGTTCATACATATATCATATTCCATACATGTTCATACATACTTCATCATGCATCATATTTCAACCACTTAACCTACCTTAGACCTGACAAGCTTTGGTCACATAGGTCATACTCATATCGTAGGAAGTGGTAGCATGCTATCAATTAAGATTTCAATCAGACATCTCATTTAAACACCTCATACATAAACATATCAAAGCATGCTAACAATTAAGGTTTCCTTATCAACCATTCCATTTAACACCACATACATACACATATGATCATCCCCAACCATAAACATATATCATAGGGTAGTTTGACCTTTACAAACCCTAGTCCTAGTGGGTTGGCCGAAACATCAAGAGTAGAGAAATATCAGGACTTTTGCATTAATCATTCACACATACATTTATTCAAACACCTCATACATAAACATATCATAGCATGCTAACAATTTAAGGTTTACATATCAACCCTTCCATTTAACACCACATACATATACATATGATTATCCCCAACCATAAACATATATCATAGGATAATTAATTTTCACAAACCCTAAAGTCTATGCCTTGGCCGAAAGTCCTATGATAGGGCAAGTTCAATTTTTGGCAATGAAATATTCACACAACCATCTATACAACACCTTGTATACACTATCATACAATATACTAAGCATGGATACATTATGTGATAATTCAATCCTCACTAACCCTAATTCCTAGGTCTTGGCCGAAACCCATCTAAACCCTAACCCTAGTTTCATAGGGTAGGAGTATCAAATATTCATACAAACATATATTCAAACACTTGATCTACATTCCTAAGCATGAATCCATTATAGAAAATCATAAAATCCCCAAACCCTAATTTCTATCATGCTTGGCCGAAAGTTGTAGGGCACTAAAACCCTAATTCTTGTTATCACACATGATGGAAAAATAACATAAATTCATACCCTAAGTTCCTAGGGATATCCTCATGCATCAAGAAGCAACCAAAGCCCATAAGTGGGTGGTGGCCGAAACTTTGTAGGGTACCAAACCCTAACTTTTGTTTTTCCAAAAATTTGGAAACATCACATATGAGTATAAAGTTCCTAGGGGTACTAGCATGCATCAAAGTATGATCAAAAGCCTTCTCTTGGACCCCCTTACAAGGAGTGGCCGAAACTTCCACTAGGGAAGTTCTTGTGAATTTTCCAAAGAACAAAACAAGCAAACATTCAATAGCGATTATGCCACAGGCGAGAGGATACTTACATCCTTTCGCTTGGATTTCTCTTTCTCTTACTCCGTAGGGTACCCTAGATTTGTAGGGCAAGTGAAAATCCTTTCCGAATCTTCTCTAGGGCTCCTTAGACTTAGTAGTGGCAAGAACCTTCAAAGGTCTTCTTCCTTCCAACTTTTCTAGGGCTAGAACCCTAGACTTGATTTTCGAAAATGAGAAGGAGAGGGGGAGAGGGTCTCGGTGGGGAAGAGTGAAGAGGAAGAAGAAAAGAAGAGAAGGAAGTTACTCCAACTTCCCCTTATTTATACTTTTCTCATGAAAAGACATGTCTCTTCACTCTTACACACTTAACAAGCATGTTTCTCATCCTCTCAACAAGAAACAATGCTTGGTGTAGTGGTTAAGACATGGAGAGTGCAACTAGGAGGTTCAAGGTTCAATCCTTGCCCCCTCCTTTTTATCACCTTTTGCACTAATCCATATCAAAGCCCATTAAGCCAAGCCCATCATGAAATTTCATAATATTTCATGTTTATGAATTCATAATATTTTCTAATATTTTTCCTGAATTCATAACATTATTTACATAATATTTTATAAATATTATTCACATAATATTTCATGATAATAATATTTCATGAATTCAATAATATTGCATATTTATGAATTCATAATATTTCATAACATTTCATGATACTATTTCATGAATTCCATAATATTTCATATTTATGAATTCATAATATTTCATAATATTTCATGATACTATTTCATGAATTCCATAATATTTCATATTTATGAATTCATAATATTTCATAATATTTCATGATACTATTTCATGAATTCCATAATATTTCATATTTATGAATTCATAATATTTCATGATATTTCATGAATTCAATATTTCATATTTATGAATTCATAATATTTCCTAATATTTCATATAGGAAATTTCGGGGTGTTACAATCCTCCCTACCTTATAAAAAGTTCGTCCCGAACTTTAAAATAATTCCGGATGCTTTAATCGCATTGCCTCCTCTCGTTCCCACGTGGCTTCTTCGAATCTTTCGTTCCGCCACAGAACCTTTACTAAGGGTACTTCCTTGTTCCTTAGCTTTTTAACTTCCCGGTCTAAGATCTGAACAGGTCATCTATCCGGGGTAGAGGGTACCTGTTCTTGATAGTCACATTATTCAGTGCCCGATAGTCGATACACATTCGCATCGACCCATCCTTCTTTTCTTTTACAAACAGTACGGGAGCTCCCCAGGGGGAATGACTAGGGCGGATGAGTCCCTTGTCAAGAAGCTCTTGTAACTGCCCTTGTAATTCCTTTAATTCCGTCGGCGCCATACGGTATGGTGCCTTAGAAATGGGGTTAGTGCCAGGAACTAACTCAATTGCAATTTCTATATCTCTTTCAGGTGCTAACCCTAGTAAGTCATCGGGAACTACCTCTGGGTAATTGCATACTACTTTAACGTCTTCTAGCTTCGGGCCCTCTGTGGGACTGGTATCAACCACATGAGCTAGAAATCCCGAGCATCCCTTTTCTAACATCTTCCTTGCTTTCAGAGCCGACAAGAATTTACTTGTCCTCTTCTTCGGCTCTCCGATAAATTCGAACAAAATTTTCGCCTCAGGTCGGAAGATAACTCTTCGTTTACGGCACTCAATAGAGGCGCCATATTTGTTCAAGAAATCCATGCCCAATATCACTTCATAATCTGACATATCAAGCACTATCAGATCGCAGTAGAGTTCCCTATCTGCGATTCTGATTGGTGCGGCACGTAGTATTTGGGTAGAGGGCATCACCTCACCCGAGGGAAGTGCTGTCAGAAATTTGCAGTCCAAATCTTGCAGTGACATATTATTTCTTTTGGCATATTGCATAGAGATAAACGAATGCGTTGCCCCAGTGTCAAATAAAGCAGTAGCATACTGACTGTAAATAAATATCTGACCTGTGACAACGGTAGAGGCAGTCGCCACTCTTCTTTCGTAAGAGAGAAAACCCTGGCGTTTGTCGTGGCAGGCGGGGCTTCTAATCTCCCCTGGCATATATGTGTACCATCTATAGCTACCTGCATCAGGTGTAACTGGGGAGGAGCACCTTTGTACTGATCATATTGCGGCTGAGGTGCTTTGGCTGCAGCAGGACACTCTCTGGCCATGTGTCCTTCCTTTCCGCAAGTATAGCATCTCCTAGCGCCTAAAAGGCATGTCCCTTGGTGCATCTTCCCACAATTGGCACATTGGGGATATTTAGGCTTCTTGCCTAAATAACCACTGGCAGATTTATCCCCTGGCTTTCTCTTTCCATTTTGGTTCTTCGTCCAGTGGGGGTTGCTATTTGGAGGTTTCTGACCTCCCGACTGATCCTGACTCTTGCTGGCGGTCAGTGGTTGGCTCTGCGGGTTCATCTTCTTTAGATAATGCTCAGTAATAAGGGCGCTGCTGAACAGCTCCTCTGCGGTCTGGGGCCTATTAACGCCACCAGCCACATTCAGAGCTATCTCGGGCCTGAGCATCTTGAGCATTAATCTGACCCTTTCTTTCTCTGTACTGACCAACTCCGGACATAATCGTGCCAGTCTGTTAAATTGCTTAACGGCATCGTTGACTGAGAGATTTCCCTGCCGGAATTCAGTGAACTCATCAAAATGTCTGTTTGTGACTCGCATATTAAAGAATTCCTCCAGAAATTCGGACTCAAAGTCCTTCCACTTCATCTGGTCCACTGATCTTCTAGCCTTTACCCGTTCCCACCACATCCTGGCGTCGCCAGTGAGGCAGAACGAGACACATTTAATTTTCTCATGCTCAGGCCAGTCTAATAATTCCACTGTGCTCTCAACTGTCTTGAGCCAGGCCTGAGCATCCCAGGGCTCGCAGGTGCCCGAGAACTTTTCCGGCTTCAGTCTCTGCCACTGAATCAAATAGGCCTCCTGTCGGGCTCCCCGGGCCGGAGTGTCCGGGGGTGCCTGTGCAGTTGGAGGCTCAGTAGGCATTACATTCTGACTTCCCTGCGGGGTTGTAGTGTTCCCCTGCTGGGTCATCAGAGTGTTTATTATCTGCTGTTGTTCAGTGACCTGACGCTGCAGATCTGTGATCACTTGCATCATATCAGGTGGGGGTACTGTCTCGTTACCCCGATTGCTACGTCTTCTAGCCATGTCTATCATACAGGTGATAATTAGACTAACATAAGAATTATCACTACTTTCATTTGTTATGCAAGCATAAATCATCTCTATATTATGCAAGCATAAATCATCTATATCTCATGCAAGCATATATCATTTCTATATATATCATTACTGTACATGAAATAAAATAAAGCGAGATTAGGATCTCTTACTTGGAAGCGGCAGGATGAAGCTTGATGTGTGTGTGGTGGAGGGGAAACCTGCTCTGATACCAACTTGTAACGCCCGCCCTTATATCTACTCTCGGGGCGGGGTTACGTACATTCAATCATATAGTAATATTTTTTTTTCTATCTTCTAGCATGACATTAAAACAATAAAGCAAGGGTTAAGGACTAAGCATGCTTGTTTAACTATCAAAGTCATTCTACAACATGATAAATTCACCAGTAATGTAACTCATAACATAATCAAATATAAAAGACTTCTAAAGGTAAACATTGTCATGCTAGGTCAATCTTAATCACCAACACTTATTGTCAGGGAACATAAACATAGACACATTAAGTAGATATAGGATCATTCTTTCCCGAGCCACCACCCCACACATCTTCAGCCTCCTGCCTCTTCCTTCCATTTAAGTGTTATCTGCAGCATAAGACAACACATAAACTAGTAAGCATAAATGCTTAGTAAGGATCCTGTCCTACTCGCTAAAACCATACGAAAGCATAACATGTACACCTAATAAATCATAAGCATAAGTTCATCAAAGCATATTAAACATTCAAGTTTCTAACATGCAATATCAAGTACCTTAAGCATACTCTTCACATATTACAAATATTTTCAATGAATGTTTTCAAAACATTTCCATAATGGTATTACTTAAAAATACATCCATATCATATTGGGCCCTGTTGTGTACCAACTATCGCGCGGAACTATTGCGCGTTCCCTAATGAATTGGGGTAGCGAGCCACCAAGTCATTAGAGCAGGACCCTTCCGTCCTACCGGAGCCACGTTAACATGCACCCCGGATTTGTTTAACGACCCCCTTCCGAGTCGGGTACACAACTTAAAAGTAAAATACTTATCATGCTGTTACATATATGCTAAGGAATACTCCATATTTACTCTTATGGGACACACCACTCTTCAAGGGTGCTCTTGATCCCCTAGGGACACACCACACATTCGGGTGCTCTTGATCCCATACTATTTGAGTATCCCTTCAAGCATTTTAACATATCACATGCAATTTCATAAGTGTGCCCCATGGGCTATAAGGCATGCTCATACATACATCATATTTCATGCATGTCCATACATACATCATATTTCATACTTGTTCATACATGCATCATATTCATACATGTTTATACATACATCATATTTCATACTTGTTCATACATATATCATATTCCATACATGTTCATACATACTTCATCATGCATCATATTTCAACCACTTAACCTACCTTAGACCTGACAAGCTTTGGTCACATAGGTCATACTCATATCGTAGGAAGTGGTAGCATGCTATCAATTAAGATTTCAATCAGACATCTCATTTAAACACCTCATACATAAACATATCAAAGCATGCTAACAATTAAGGTTTCCTTATCAACCATTCCATTTAACACCACATACATACACATATGATCATCCCCAACCATAAACATATATCATAGGGTAGTTTGACCTTTACAAACCCTAGTCCTAGTGGGTTGGCCGAAACATCAAGAGTAGGGAAATATCAGGACTTTTGCATTAATCATTCACACATACATTTATTCAAACACCTCATACATAAACATATCATAGCATGCTAACAATTTAAGGTTTACATATCAACCCTTCCATTTAACACCACATACATATACATATGATTATCCCCAACCATAAACATATATCATAGGATAATTAATTTTCACAAACCCTAAAGTCTATGCCTTGGCCGAAAGTCCTATGATAGGGCAAGTTCAATTTTTGGCAATGAAATATTCACACAACCATCTATACAACACCTTGTATACACTATCATACAATATACTAAGCATGGATACATTATGTGATAATTCAATCCTCACTAACCCTAATTCCTAGGTCTTGGCCGAAACCCATCTAAACCCTAACCCTAGTTTCATAGGGTAGGAGTATCAAATATTCATACAAACATATATTCAAACACTTGATCTACATTCCTAAGCATGAATCCATTATAGAAAATCATAAAATCCCCAAACCCTAATTTCTATCATGCTTGGCCGAAAGTTGTAGGGCACTAAAACCCTAATTCTTGTTATCACACATGATGGAAAAATAACATAAATTCATACCCTAAGTTCCTAGGGATATCCTCATGCATCAAGAAGCAACCAAAGCCCATAAGTGGGTGGTGGCCGAAACTTTGTAGGGTACCAAACCCTAACTTTTGTTTTTCCAAAAATTTGGAAACATCACATATGAGTATAAAGTTCCTAGGGGTACTAGCATGCATCAAAGTATGATCAAAAGCCTTCTCTTGGACCCCCTTACAAGGAGTGGCCGAAACTTCCACTAGGGAAGTTCTTGTGAATTTTCCAAAGAACAAAACAAGCAAACATTCAATAGCGATTATGCCACAGGCGAGAGGATACTTACATCCTTTCGCTTGGATTTCTCTTTCTCTTACTCCGTAGGGTACCCTAGATTTGTAGGGCAAGTGAAAATCCTTTCCGAATCTTCTCTAGGGCTCCTTAGACTTAGTAGTGGCAAGAACCTTCAAAGGTCTTCTTCCTTCCAACTTTTCTAGGGCTAGAACCCTAGACTTGATTTTCGAAAATGAGAAGGAGAGGGGGAGAGGGTCTCGGTGGGGAAGAGTGAAGAGGAAGAAGAAAAGAAGAGAAGGAAGTTACTCCAACTTCCCCTTATTTATACTTTTCTCATGAAAAGACATGTCTCTTCACTCTTACACACTTAACAAGCATGTTTCTCATCCTCTCAACAAGAAACAATGCTTGGTGTAGTGGTTAAGACATGGAGAGTGCAACTAGGAGGTTCAAGGTTCAATCCTTGCCCCCTCCTTTTTATCACCTTTTGCACTAATCCATATCAAAGCCCATTAAGCCAAGCCCATCATGAAATTTCATAATATTTCATGTTTATGAATTCATAATATTTTCTAATATTTTTCCTGAATTCATAATATTATTTACATAATATTTTATAAATATTATTCACATAATATTTCATGATAATAATATTTCATGAATTCAATAATATTGCATATTTATGAATTCATAATATTTCATAACATTTCATGATACTATTTCATGAATTCCATAATATTTCATATTTATGAATTCATAATATTTCATAATATTTCATGATACTATTTCATGAATTCCATAATATTTCATATTTATGAATTCATAATATTTCATAATATTTCATGATACTATTTCATGAATTCCATAATATTTCATATTTATGAATTCATAATATTTCATAATATTTCATGATACTATTTCATGAATTCCATAATATTTCGTATTTATGAATTCATAATATTTCATATTTATGAATTCATAATATTTCCTAATATTTCATATAGGAAATTTCGGGGTGTTACAGAAGGTCTCTACCTTCCCATCTGATCCTCTCTTTCTCTTGTAGATCCACTTGCATCCAATGGCTTTTACACCATTGGGTGGTTCTACTAGTTCCCAGACATGATTATTATCCATAGATTCTATCTATGATTTCATCACCCTTTGCCAAGATACCACATCTTTATCTTGGAGTATGTCGTCATAAGTCCAAAGATCAGGTTCATGTTCGCCAGGGACCATGTCTGAAGACTCCCCCAAGAACATGAATCTCTCAGGTTGTCTAACAACCCTCCCACTACGACGAGGTACCACCTGTGTATCCTCTATGACACGCGGTGCAATAACTTGTGGTATGCCCTCTTGTACTGTTGGTACTGAAGTTGAAACATTCCCTCTCAATTCCTCAAGAATTATCCTACTCATGGGCTTGTGGTTCATCACATAGTCTTTCTCTATAAATCGAGCATTCGTGCTAACGGTCACCCTCTCATCTTTAGGACTATAGAATAAACCACCTTTCGTTCCTTTAGGATAGCCTATGAACAAGCGTACTTCTGTACGAGATTCCAACTTATCATCATCTCCCATCAACACATGTGTTGGACTACCTCAAATCTGAATATGTCTTAGACTAGGCTTTCGCGCAGTCCACAATTTTATGGGAGTAGAGGGTATTGACTTAGATGGTAACAAGTTTAGTATGTACACTGCCGTTTCTAGAGCATATCCCCAGAATGAATCTGTCAACTCAGAGTAACTCATCATCGATCTAACCATCTCGAGAAGAGTCTTATTCCTTCGCTTTGCTACACCGTTCTGTTGAGGCGTACCGAGTACAAATAATTGGGATTGAATCGCAGCCTCTGATACGTAATTCCTAAAATCTCCCAAGAGGTACTCGCCACCATGATCCGATCATAGTGTCTTGATACTTTTACCTTGACGTTTCTCTAAATCAGCCTTGAATTCTTTAAACTTATCAAAGCATACAGACTTACGGCGCATCAAATAAATGTATCTATACCTTGAATAATCCTTTATAAAAAAGACAAAATATTTAAAGCTACCTCTAGCTTGGATAGACATAGGACCACACACATCAGAATGAACCAACTCTAACACATCTTTGGCTCTATATCCCTTGGCCTTGAAGGGTCTTTTGGTCATCTTACCTTCTAAGCAAGATTCACAAGTTGAGAAATCTTCCACCACCAATGAACCCAAGGGCCCATCGCTATCAACCTTTGAATCCTACTAAGGTTACTATAACCAAGTCTTAGATGCCAAAGATATGTTTGGTTCATCTTCGAAGGTTCTTTTCTCTTATGGTTAGACAATGAGTTATTTACTTCTATTTGCATCGTGGGAGATTTTGGTTTAAGAGTATACAAATTGCCAATCAATGCACCTGAACAGATAATCTCTCTATTCCTTTTTATAACAACTCTGTCATTAAAAGAAATAGAATACCCATCCTTTATTATTTTAGAAACAGAAATGAGATTCTTTATAAAACTAGGTACATAAAGGTAGTTTCTCAAAACCAAACATTTATTTTTCTCAAAAGATAAATAAACGTCTCCCACTGCAATTGCCACCACCTCCGTAGCATTGCCCATGTAGACGGTAATCTCTCCCTCAACTAGTCGTTGGGTTTCCTAGAACCCCTGCAAAGAATTACAGACATGATCAGTGGCTCCCGTATCTACACACCATGTACTGGTAGATAACACCGCTAAACATGTTTCAACGACTAAACAAAAAGATATACCTTGATTATTCTTCTGTCGGCGGGGACAGTCTGCCTTCCAATGTCCAGTCTGCTTGCACGTGAAGCACTTGCCTTTCGGCCTCTTCACGCCACCCTAAGGTGCCTGAGGTCCTGTCGCATTCATGCCCCACCTTGTTTCTTCTTCATCTTGCCTTTCGGCTTAGAAGTAGAAACCTCCTGAGCAACAAAAGCATGAGTACTCTGATGAGAAAACCCTTCTACCGCCTGGAGTTTTGTCAGAAGTTCCGCCAACGAATATGTACGTTTGTTCATATTATAGCTTAGGCGAAACTACTAAATACTCCTTGGTAGAGATTGGAAAATGATATCAACCTAGGTTTCCCCATCAATCTCTGCTCCAAGGACTTCCGTCTCATTTAAACGAGCCATCATTTTGAGAACATGTTCCCTTACGGGCATCCTCGATCATGGTGGTCGTCATCAAGCTCCTCATTGCCTCTTGCCTAGCGGCCCGATTCTGATGTCCGAAGAGTTCTTTGAGATTGAACATCATATCATAAGTAGTGGAAAAAACCTGATGTTGATGTTACTACACACCTTCACCACAACCCACGCCAACCTCTTCATTCTCTTCCTATCTCTCGGCCAAAAGCTCGCAAGGAACCGACCTCTTCACTTTTCCGGCGACAAACACCAAAAGGGAAGCAAACCTCGCCGGCGCACAACCCTCCTTCCTTCTCTACTTCTGCAAACCACAAAGGAGAAGGTAGCTTCTCCTTGTCCTGTGTATGACTGCAGCAGAGGATGTAGAAGAAGAGAGTGGAAGAAGAAGAGAAGAGAAGCTTCTCTTCTCCTCCACCGCTGGCGCCGACCTCCACACCTTGCGCCGCCGAGTTCTCCCTCTTTCCTCCTTGCCGCACGCCACCAAGGGATGGAGCCAACTCCTCCCTTGCTCTGTGATCAAACGCGCCCTTGAGGATGAGAAGAAAACTCAAGCAAGAAGAGGAGAAAGTCCTCTTTGTCCACCGGTCGCCAGCGCCCTAGGTGAGAGAGGGTGAGGGAGAAAGAGAGAGGTAATGGTTTTAATTAATTGGAAAATTTCCAATTAATTATGGATTAATTCATTAAGCCTTGTATCATGACTCCTATGGGGTATTTATAGGGCTAAGGTAGGGACCAAGAGGAAGAGTTGGTTCTTGGCCCGCTAATGGATCCAAACCCAATCCATTAATGGTGATCCATTCCACTAAAGGATCCCATTGTACTTCCTCACCAACCCTCATATTTTCATATGGGCTCCACATATTACAAGTCGTCCATCTCCCCATGTTTAAGATATCGTATGCCCGATAATTAATTTAATTTACTAATAATTAAATTAATTATCCTCTTGATCCTTGATTAGTACCACTCAATATTTTTCATCATGCAGGACCATAGTCCACTTACAAGATTTGACATGACGATCCTTTTGAGCTCACCAAGGGGGCATCATCAACCCGACTCACTAGGACATGGATTCCGTCAATAATCAATGACACATCATATTATTAATACTATCTCCCAACTTACCGGACCTATCGATCTAACAGAATAGATCTCGCCCTTTAGTAAATCAATGAAATAATAATCAATAATATATGTCCATCATTATTTCGGGATTAAAAGATCGTACTCCATAATATTATCCGAGGTCTAATCCAATTTACGAAGTCAGTACAAAATTGGATGACCTCTCTTTTGGTCCTACTCAATGATCACAAAGTATACTAGTGTGATTCTATGGTTAAGATAAACCACACCTAATTACACTACAACCATCCCGATGGTTTGTCCAGCTCCATCTCGATTGTGTGCCTCATTCTTATACATCGGCAAGGAACCTGATAACATGATCTTCTGTGCCACACCACACACCGTGTTATCTACAATGCCAAGCATCGCCCCCATGGGCTGGGTCGGATGGTAAGGCGCCTGGTCGTTTACTTCGGGGTCACAGGTTCGAGGGTCGCCAGTTGCGCACGGGGATAAAACCCTGGTCTGCTAGCTTTAATCCCCTCGACCCCAGGCGCCTCACCACACTAGTGATAACCGTAGTTTACCTCCCTCTGGATTCCTATGGGGCCTGGGCCAGGGGGCTGCTAAGGTGGTGGTTCCAATTTTTTTTTTTTTTGCTACAATGCCAAGCATCGAACAGTTTGTGCACATACTAATATAAACATGCATTGTATGATTTTCCAATTCTCTTTAAAATGTAGATGTATCCTAACCAAAAGCAAGACTTTTAGTATACATCTTAACAATCTCCCACTTATACTCAAAGACTTTGTTGTTTTCAAAATGTCATACATCTAACCTCTAGATCCTTCACATGCCTATAAGCTTTCGCTACCAAGGCCTTAGTGAAATGACCCACCTAGGTCATTCTTTGATGCAATCTAGGCAACAACAGCTATTCCTCTTCTGGGTGGTACTATCGTTTTATGTGTTAACTCGCCTTATAGACTCGTGATTCCTTCGAGTTTGCAACTACACCATTTTAATCACATCAAATGTTATAGTTCCTAGTAGACCTAGAATCACATCGAAGTCCATCTTTAGGTTTCTGAACCATGTAGCTATATTGGCTGCCTACAGGCTGCCAGAATATCCAGCCTCCATAGTAGGGTCCGACACGCAGACACTGCGCAACACTCTACTATACAATGGTTCTACCTCCTAAAAGTAAACACAAAACCCAAGGAATATTTATATATGCCCCTACTAGATTGGAATTCTATATTCATATAACCTACAGGGAATTGGTCTGCCCGGTAAATCAACATATAGTCCTTAGTCCTTCTCAGACACTAATACATGCATTTACCGTATTCCAATTTCCTTGACCTAGGTTACTCCGATATCTGTTATTCATGCCCATGACATAACAGATATCTGGGCTCATTTCTAGCATACAAGAGACTTCCTCTAGCCGATGCTAGAGGAACCGTCATTACCTACTCTATTACTTTTGATAATCTAAATATATCTCTTAGATAGAGTAGCTCCGAATATGAAAAGTACAAAACTTTCCTTTGGAGGTATCCATGCTAGAATGAGCTAGGACAATATTTTATATGAAGATTGAGATAAGCACATCATCCTTGTCTGGAGATCCCTTAGATCTTTGATCCCCAAGGATGTGTCTTACTTCTCTCAAGTCCTTCATAATTGTGTTGACAACCATACCCTTACGTCTGACAATATTCCGTTATTGTTGCCAACTAACAAAATATTATCTATGTATAGTACAAGAATACAACTTCGTTTCTGTCACATTAATTACATACACAATCTTATCCGTCCTTTGAACAAATCCATATAACAGGATTTATCTCTTCAAAGCGGATGATCCTTGTCATAGGTCTAGGGATGCAGTTCATGTTCTCTTAGGACCCAGTCCATAGGCTCTCCAAGAACATGAGACATTTAGGTTGAGCAACAACCCTCCCACTACGACAAGGTACCCTTTGCATATTTATAGTGACACGAGGTGTAGTACCTTGTGGTATATGTTGGCGCAAGATGCAGCAGTGATGTCCTCCTCTAAGTGTTTCAATGTTTGACAATATGCTTAAGTAAGTGATACATTGAACAAGGGAAGAGTGAGTGAAGAAAAGAATATCAAAGTGAATCGAAGTCCTAGTTAACATAGGCAACTAAGTCCTGACATAAGGTTGGGCACGAAGACCTGGTGAGTGAAGCAGGGCACTAAGACCTGGTGAGTGAAGTTGGGCACGAAGACCTGGTGAGTGAAGCTGGGCACGAAGACCTAGTGAGTGAAGCTGGGCACGAAGACTTGGTGAGTGAAGCTGGGCAAAAGTCCTGATGAGTGAAGTTAGGCACGAAGTCCTGGCCGAGGGTTGGGCACCGAAGTCCTAGACTTAGGGTTTGGGCACGAAGTCTTGTCCGAGGGATTGAGCAACATAGCTGAGCGATGACTAAGGACTAGAGACGTGTCGAGGGTCGGACGTCTTGAGATCCGAGAGTATCGAAGGCTAAGCAAAAGTCCACCCGAATGGATTGTGTGGCAACCATCTCCTGAGAGGAGTAGGTTGAAGGCGCATTCCCGGGGGTGGGAACTTAGGCGTCGGTTCGATCTTGGGTTTCGCGGAAATCTGAAGTCAGAACTAAGTCCTTAGGATTATGATTATCTGCATGTTTGTCTTGCCTTTGATCCTAGGACTGGGTCAAGTTTAGGTGGAGATCAAACTGAAAAGAATTATTAAACACTTCAAAATAATATATTTTCATGCACTGTATTTTTAAAATCCTTTGGAAAACATAAGGAATTTTTTTAATACTGTCATAGGTTATTTTATGAAAATATGATACTATCACTTTCAAAAAATTTTTTTATAAAATTCCTTTGGAAAATAATATTTACTTGAGTTTGGAAAATTTCCAGGACACATATGGAAATGTCCTTGTAGTTAACAAGGTTTCTTAGGATGGTGTCAGGCTGGAAAGGAAACTAAGTCAAGTAAAATATTATATTTTCAAATATCCTTCAAAAAATGCATGATATTTCTCAAAAAGCACTTATATTTTTCAAAAATGCATGATATTTTTCAAAAGGTACTTATATTTTCCAAAAATGCATGATATTTTTTGAAAAATACTTATATTTTCCAAAAATGCATAATATCTTTCAAAAATACTTATATTTTTCAAAATTGCATAATATCTTTCAAAGTTACTTATATTTTTTCCAAAAATGCATGATAATGTCTCAAAAGTACTTGCATTTTTTTAAATATTTTTCAAAGTACAAATTTTTCAAAGTATGAATATCTGTTTAATACTTTTTCAAAGGTACAGATATTTTTTCAAATACTAGCATGTTTCAAAGAACATTTTTTTAAATCTTTTTCAAAGTGAAAATGTGTTAAGTGTAAAATATCTTTCATGAGTATTTTCAAAACATTTTTTTTTGTGAAATTTAAGTACTTAGTTTTTCTTTAATGAGCTTTTTGCTATGCTTTCAAAGATTTATACTATGTCCTTTCAAAAGAAAAATTCTTTGTTGGTGCAAGTATTTTTTTTTATTTTTCATGTATGACAAAGGCGGAGAGTATGCATAAGTTAGAAATTTTTTATTTTTTTCTCTAAAGGATCAAATGAAATCAAAAAGTTTTTTTAAAAAGGACAAAGTGAGCTTAAGTTAGAAATTTTTTTTCCTCCCAAAGGATAGAGAGCTTTCCCAAAGAATCAAAAATTATTTTCAAAACTTAGATTTTTTTTCAAGGATTATAATTTAGCCCTTTTAACCAATCTAACTTAAGATATTGTCAAACATCAAAAAGGGGGAGATTGTTAGTGCAAGATGCATCAGTGATGTCATCCTCTAAGTGTTTCAATGTTTGACAATATGCTTAAGTCAGTGATACATTGAACAAGGGAAGGGTGAGTGAAGAAAGAATATCAAAGTGAACCGAAGTCCTAGTTAACCTAGGCAACTAAGTCTTGACGTAAGGTTGGGCACGAAGACCTGGTGAGTGAAGCTGGGCATTAAGACCTGGTGAGTGAAGCTGGGCAGGAAGACCTAGTGAGTGAAGCTGGGCATGAAGACTTGGTGAGTGAAGCTAGGCACTAAGTCTAGGTAAGTGAAGCTGGGCAAAAGTCTTGATGAGTGAAGTTAGGCACGACGTCCTGGCCGAGGGTTGGGCACCAAAGTCCTGGACCTAGGGTTTGGGCACGAAGTCTTTGTCCGAGGGATTGAGCAACTTAGCTGAGCGATGACTATGGACTAGAGACTGGTCGAGGGTCGGACGCCTTGAGATTCGAGAGTATCGAAGGCTAAGCAAAAGTCCACCCGAATGGACTGGGTGGCAACCGTCTCCTAAGAGGTGTAGGTTGAAGGTGCATTCCCGGGGGTGGGAACTTAGGCGTCGGTTCGACCTAGGGTTTCGCCGAAATCCGAAGTCAGAACCAAGTGCTTATGATTATGATTATCTGCATGTTTGTCTTGCCTTTGATTGTATTGCAGGTACCTAATAGTTGTAAACAAGGCAGACAAATGAACACAAGCGACCTGGAAGAAGAGCTCTAGGGCGCCTGTATTGAAACAGGCGCCCAAGAGCAACAGGGCTCCCTGGACTGGCATCTAACTCCCAGGCGCCCTGTATGGGTGAGGCACCTGGGAAGAGGGAGCTTATCCCTGCTGTGAGTTCGGCACGAGGATGGAGTTTGACCAAGCTATATGAGGCGCCTCATTCATCACAGGCGCCCTAATGAACCCTATAAAATGGGCTTTGACCCCCTTAGCTCAAAAACACAACTACTAAGATCATTCTGAGCTTTCCGAGTGACAACAAAGCGCTAAAGACGAAGCTCTTCAACCAAGGAGGCTCCGGGAGGAAGTGCGCGACACTTCGGAGATCCAGATCGGTCGAGTATTCGACCTTTTTCATTTGGTTTGATTTACTTTCATTACTTAAGTTTTTAAATATTTATCATTGTAAATCTTGCACTGTAAGACGGGTTTCTCCGCCTCTGGATACTCCAGAAAGGAGACCATTAGCGGGCGGGTGTTCCCGTGCTTAGGCCTTGGATGTACTAACCCTGGGGGGTCAGGAACCAAGTAAAAATCCCGTGTGCAATTTGTGTCGTCATTTACTTTTTCCGTTTTGTTTTCCGCTGTGCTACTAACTCTGTGTCCAGAACAAACGAAAGTTTACGAGTTTCCGCAAAAGTTTTTCGGGTCGATATTCACCCCCCTCTATCGACGGCACCGGTCCCACAGTATATCCTCTTGTACAGTTGGTACTAAGATTAGAATGTATCTCAAAATAGTTCTATTCATGGAATTGTGGTTTATTACATAGTCTTTTTTCTATGATTCAGATATTCATCCCAACGAATATCCTCTGATCCATAGGACTAATAACCCACCTTATTGTTCCCTTAGGATAGCCTACCAACATATACACTAGATTCCAACTTGTCAGTGTCTATTCTCAACACATGTGCTGATCTGAATATGGCCTAAACTAAGCCTTTGTCTAGTCCACATTTCTATGGTTTTAAGAGACTACTGACCTAGAATCAAGCATATACACTGTCGTATCCAGGACATATCCCTATGAACAATCTGGCTAATCTCAGAGTGGCTTATCATATTCTTAACTATTAGCTTAAGAGTCCTTCTTCCTTCCATGTGTTGCACCTTTCTGTTGGGGCGCACCAAGTGCAGTGAATTGGGATCAAATCTCAATTCTTTGATAAGTAAGTCCTAAAACTATCCTAGAGGTACTTGTCATCATGATTTAATCATAATGTCACAATACTTTTACTCTGATGTTTCTTCTGCATCAGACTTGAACTCTTTGATCTCATCAAAGTATTCAGTCCTTTGAATATTTGTTTAAGCGAAATATTCAAAGATACCTCTATTCTGGATAGACTAAGGACCTATACATATCAGGATGAACCATTTCCTATATATCTTTGGCTCTTTGCCCCTAGGCTTAGAACAAGCATATTTGGTTTTGTTACTTCCCTAATAAGAGTCAAAAGATCTTAAGAAAGACAAGTCTTCCATAACCAATGAACCCTAAGGCTCATTGGTTGACCACTTTTGAATCCCACTAGAGTTTAACAAAACCATCCTTAGAGCCAATATATGTTTGGTTCTTCTTGGAAGGAACTTTTCTCTTACATTAGTTAAGATGATAAGCTTATTAATTGCATCTTGGGAGCCTTTTGGTTTTATATACTAATTGCCTATCTATGTACTTTAATAGATAATTATTCTATTCCACTTTTAGCAAATAAAAGCAATAGAAATATCTTATTCCAGAAACTGAACAAAAGTTCTTTCCAAAAAACTAAGTACATAAAGGCGATCTCTATAAACCCAAAACTATGTCAACTTATGCTAAAGACATAAATGAAATAGATAAAACTCCCACTGCAAAAAGTCATCACCATAGCCCATCCATGTAGTCAGTGATATCCTCCTCAGCTAGCCATCGGTTTTCCTGGAACCCCTACACAAAAATGCAGACATGATTAGTGGCATCCGTATCTACTCACCAGGTATCGATAGATATCACCGCTAAACATGTTACAACGACAAAAGAAGATAATATACCTGCATAACTACTCTGACGGTGGGGACAATCCATCTTCCAATGTCCTGACTGCTTGCACACAAAGCACTTGCCCTTCGGCTTCTTTATGCACCCCTGAGGTCCCTGTATTTCTTTCTTTGCTCCAGCTTGTTTCTTCTTCTTCTTTCCTTTCGGTTTAGAAGTAGAAACCTCTTGAGCAACGAAAGTCTGTGAACTCTGAAGAGAAAACCCCTCTGCCGCCTCGAGTTCTGTCAGATGCTCTACCCATGAATATGTACGATTGTCCATATTGTATCTTAGGCAGAACTCCTCAAAACTCTTTGGTAGAGATAGGAAGATAAAATTGATCTGGGTTTCCCCATCAATTTTTGCACCAAGGATTTCCATCTCCTTTAGCCAAGCCACATTTTGAGGACATGTTCCCTTACGGGCATACCCTCAACTAAGACAGTTGTCATCAAGTTCTTCAAGACTTTATGCCTAGCTGCTCGATTACTTTCCCCGAAGAGCTCATTGAGTTCGGATATTTTACTGGTAATGGAAGAAGCCTGATTTTGATGACTCTCGATCATCTCGTCTGCTTCTAGCCATTTCCTAAAATATTCAAACTCCTCTTCATTGTTAATCTCACTAGACTTTTCAGAATAGAACTTGACAAGATCACTTTTGGGTTCCTCGGTAGTAGAGACAAAATCCATATTTAATTCCCAATCCTTATTGTTAGGGGCATTAAGTTGGTTTTCTCTATCAATTAGTTCTAGTGGGTCTAGATCTATTTTAAAGTACCTGAGAATCATAACAATCACACACTTTAGATTTTGAAAATAAATTGACTCCTCAAAAAGAATTTATTACAAAATCTACCAACACCTCAAAATACCAAGAATTTTGCATGCCATGATGGTGTGGACGTATACGAATTCTACATTTGTGAGAGGAGGTTTTACCCATTAATTTTACTATCTTGTCATCCTAACTTTCTGACAAGTAAAATTAATAGTTGGTCCTCTTCGACCCTACAAATAATAGCAGTGACTCCGATGAGGAGGATACTATTATTTGTATCTAAGTGTTTACCATTACACGACACTAAGAAAAATTATTTCCAATTATGTGTCTTCCGTTGGGGAAATACACACGCTCTTCAATAATTTCCTATAGTCTTTTCTGACCTAGTGATTCGCAGAACAAGCCCATCCGATGGGGAGGAAGGCACTCAGAGCCAACGGTCAGACTTGTTCGCATCACTTATCAGATTGTAATGGAGGCCATGAGACCCTTAGGGTCCCTCTCCCACTTAGTTATTTGCGTTTAAGGTTTTTCACATGCACACACACAACAAGCACATAAACCAAAAATAATATAGCTATGAAAAAATCCTAGATTTTTCCAACTATTATGGTCTTAGTCTCCAATGCGCCTCCAGTCGTGTCGTCACCTTGTCCACTCCATCCTATCCATGCGCAAACCACCATGAAGGAATCCCCGAGTTGAGATGACTAGCTTACTTATTTGCATCCATTGATCCTATACTCCATGAAGGAGTGTACATGTTATCTAGATGAAAAGTAAATAAAAAAGCATGGCTAAACAAGTGCCATATTTAATTACAAAAATTAAATAACTTATCTAGCCTCGTCAACCCCGAGGATTCAATTAATTTACATCAAAACACAACCAATCACATACAAAGATCACAATTCCCATAATAGTTGGAATCTAGTGCTTGCAACACAAAGTTATCCTATGCACATCCAAAGATTATCCAGGAAAATAATGTACATGATAATGTGCAGAAAAATAATCGAATCCTAAACACACAAAATCAGAAGCACAGCTCTGATACCAATTGTAGGGAGGTATGGTTTGGCGGTTTCCAAGACAACTACGGGGTCGTACCTGAGAGACCTCTCTATGTCTACGGATTAAAAAAATTTAATCCGAATAGAGACCCGTCCCTTTAACGACCGTCTCGTCGTCGTGTTAATTAATCCAAGTTATAACATAGCCAAAACCAAGGTTAAGGTCTTGTAACTTTCCGAATTAATTAACCGCGAAAAAGACGACGATTTGGATCGCAAGTTTTTGAGTTTATCTTTGGGGTCCAGTTAGTTAATTATTGTTTATGATAACAAATCAAAATAACCAACTAACATACATAAAATGATGAGACAAAGAGACATGGCACAATTAAGCATAACAGAAATAAAATGGAGCTCGGGAGAGTTATACCTCGTCGTTTATCTCGCAGTCTTCTACCTTGCGACCCTCCCCTCCTGGACGTTGTGTGGGTGACGATCTAGCAAGACATGGAGTCACCCAAGGCCTTAAATTAATCCTTCCTCTCCTCCTTACTTTGCGCCAAAATACAAAACCCTAGGGTTAGGGTTTGGCTCACCGCCGGCGACCCTTCAAGGAGAAGATGATGAAGATGAGAAGAGGAGCTCCTCTCCTTCACCACAGCCCACGCCAACCTCTTCGTTCTCTTCCTATCTCTCGGCCAAAAGCTTGCAAGGAACCAGCCTCTTCACTTTTCCGGCAACAAACACCAAAAGGGAAGCAAACCTCGTCGGCGCACAACCCTCCTTCCTTCTCTACTTCCACGCACGACAAAGGAGAAAGTAACTTCTCCTTGTCCTGTGTATGACCGTAGCAGAGGATGTAGAAGAAGAGAGTGGAACAAGAAGAGAAGAGAAGCTTCTCTTCTCCTCCACCGTCGGTGCCAACCTCCACACCTTGCACCGCCGAGTTCTCCCTCTTCCCTCCTTGCCGTGCGCCACCAAGGGTCGGAGCCAACTCCTCCCTTGCTTTGTGATCGAACGCGCCCTTGAGGATGAGAAGAAAACTCAAGGAAGAAGAGGAGAAAGTCCTCTTCTTCCACCGGCCGCCGGCGCCCTAGGTGAGAAAGGGTGAGGGAGAATGAGAGAGGTAAGTGTTTTAATTAATTGGAAAATTTCCAATTAATTATGGATTAATTCATTAAGCCTTGTATCATGACTCCTGTGGGGTATTTATAGGGCTAAGGTAGGGACCAAGAGAAGGAGTTAGTTCTTGGCCCACTAATGGATCCAAACCCGATCCATTAATGGTGATCCATTCCACTAAATGATCCCATTGTACTTCCTCACCAACCCCTATATTTTCATATGGGCTCCACATATTACAAGTCATCCATCACCCCATGTTTAAGATATCATATGCCCGATAATTAATTTAATTTACTGATAATTAAATTAATTATCATCTTGATCCTTGATTAGTACCACTTAACCTTTTCATCATGCCGGATCATAGTCCACTTGCAAGATTTGACATGACGATCCTTTTGAGCTCAACAAGGGGGCATCATCAACCTGACTCACCAGGACACGGATTCCGTCAATAATCAACGATACATCATATTATTAATATTATCCCAACTTACCGGGCCTTTCGATCTAACAGAATAGATCTCACCTTTTGGTAAATCAAATAAATAATAATCAATAATATATGCCCGTCATTATTTTGGGATTAAGAGATCATACTCCATAATATTATCCAAGGTCTAATCCAATTTATGATGTCAATAGAAAAGTGGATGACCTCTCTTTTGGTCTTACTCAATGTACACAAAGTACACTAGTGTAATTCTATGTCTAAGATAAACCACACCTAATTACACTACAATCATCCCGATGGTTTATCTAACTCCATCTCGGTTGTGAGCCTCTTTCTTATATATCGGCAAGGAACCTGATAACATGATCTTCTATGCGACACCACATATCATGTTATCTACAATGCCATGCATCAGACAGTTTGTGCACATACTAATATAAATATGCACTGTGTGTTTTTCCGATTCTCTTTAATATGTAGATGTATCCTAACCAAAAGCAAGACTTTTAGTGTACATCCTAACATGTGGTAAATCCTCTTGTATCGATGGTACTAAGGTCGGAATGCCCCCTCTTAATTCCTCATGAATTATTCTACTCATGGGCTTGTGGTTCATCACATAGTCTTCTTCTAAGAATCAGGCATTCGTGCTAACGAATACCCTCTGATCCTTAAGACTATATAACAGACCACCTTTCGTCCCTCTAGGATAGCCTACGAACAAGTGCACTTCTGTACGAGATTCCAACTTATCAGTATCTCCCTTCACCACATGTGTTGGACTACCCCAAATCCAAATATGTCCTAAACTCTCCCAACAGGTACTCGCCATCACGATCTGATCGTAGTGTCTTGATACTTTTACCTTGATGTTTCTCCACATCAGCCTTGAATTCTTTGAACTTATCAAAGCATTCAGACTTACGGCGCATGAAGTAAATGTACTCACACCTTGAATAATCGTCTATGAAAGGGACGAAGTATTCAAAGCCACATCTAGCCTGAATAGACATAGGACCACACAAATCAGAATTAACCAGTTCTAACACATCTTTGGCTCTATACCCCTTGGCCTTGAAAGGGCTCTTGGTCATCTTACCTTCCAAGCAAGATTCACAGATTGGGAAGTCTTCCGCCACCAATGAACCCAAGGGCCCATCAACTATCAACCTTTGAATCCTACTAAGGTTAATATGACCAAGTCTTAGATGCCAAAGATATGTTTGGTTCATCTTGGAAGGTTCCTTTTTCTTATTTTGGTTAGATGATTAGCTATTAACTTCTATTTGCATCGTGGGAGATTTTGGTTCTAAAGTATACAAATTGCCAACCAACTTAACTCAACAGATAATCTCTCTATTTCTTTTTATAACAACACGATCATTAAAAGTAATAGAATATCCATCCTTTATTGTTTTAGAAACTGAAACAAGGTTCTTTCTAAAACTAGGTATATAAAGGCAATTCCTGAAAACCAAAACTTTATTTCTATCAAATGATAAATAAACGTCTCCCACTGCAATAGCCGCCACCTCCGTAGCATTCCCCATATAGACAGTAATCTCTCCTTCAGCTAGTCGTCGGGTTTCCTCGAACCCCTGCAAAGAATTACAGACATGATCAGTGGCTCCCATATCTACACACCATGTACCGATAGATAACATCGCTAAGCATGTTTCAACAACTAAAGAAAAAGATATACCTTTATCTTGACGTCAGGGACAGTTCACCTTCCAGTGTCCAGTCTGCTTGCACGTGAAGCATTTGCCTTTCAGCTTCTTCACGCCAGTCCGAGGTGTCTGAGATCCTGCCGCCTTCTTGGCCCCACCTTGTTTCTTCTTCTTCTTGCCTTTTGGCACAGAAGTAGAAACCCTCTGAGTAACCAAGGCATGAGAACTCTGACGAAAAAGCCCCTCTGCCACCAAGAGTTTTGCCAGAAGTTCCGCCAACGTATATGTACACTTGTTCATATTGAAGATCAGGCGAAACTGCTCAAAACTCCTAGGCAGAGACAGGAGAATGATATCGACCTGGGTTTCCCTATCGATCTCTGCTCCAAGGATTTCTATCTCATTGAGATGTGTCATCATTTTGAGAACATGATCCCTCACAAGTGATCCCTCAAGCATGGTTGTCGTCATCAAGTTCCTCATCGCTTCCTGCCTAGCGGCCTGATTATGGTGTCCGAAGAGTTCCTTAAGGTTGAGCATTAAGTCATAAGAAGTGGGTCAAGGCCATCATGTCATAAGCAGTGGGTATGGCCTGATGCTGATGTTGTAATACATTTGACATAGAAGCCAAAATATAATACCGCGCCATCTCATCTGCCTTGACCCACTTTTTATAACGTTCCTTCTCCTCTTCACCAGAATTCTCGCTAAGCTTTTCAAGACATTCCTCAAAGAGTACAAATTTGTACTCCTCAGCAGTTAGGATAATGTCCAAGTTCCTTTTCCAATCTATATAATTAGGGTCCGTAAGTTTGTTTTCCTTAAGTATTATAGCTAGTGGGTTGAAAGTCATTTTGAAATAACCTGAGAATCACAACATCACAACTTTAGATTTCAAAAAATATTGATTCCTCAAATAATAAATTTCGAAATCAACCAACACCTCAAAACACCGAGAATTTCGCATGTCACGATAGTGTGGATGTATACGAATTCTTCATTTGTAAGAGGAGGTTTTACTCATTAATTTTATTATCTTGTCAACCTAACTTTTTGACAAATAAAATTAATAGTTGGTCCTCTTCGGCCCTACAAATAAGAGCAGTGACTCCGATTGGGTGAATACTATTATTTACATCTAAGTGTTTAACATTACACGAAACTAAGAAAATTATCTTAGATTATGTGTCGTCCGATGGGAAAAATCACACGCTCCTAAATAATTTTCTATAATCATGTCTGACGCACAAGCCCATCCGATGGGGAGGAAGGCACTCAGAGTCGACGCGTAAGCTTGTTCGCATCACTTGTCAAATTAGTAATGGAGGCCGCGGGACCCTTAGGGTCCCTCTTCCACTTAGTTATTTATATTGAGGAATTTTCATGCATGCACGACAAGCACATAAACTAAAATAATAAACAAGAAAAATTTTAAATTTTTCCAACTATCATGGCTTTAGTCTTCAATGTGCCTCCAGTTATGTCGCCACCTCGTCCGCTCCTCCCTACACCATGCGCAAGCCACCATTGAAGGGATCTCTGAGTCGAGACGAAAAGCTATTTATGTACATCCATCGATCTTATACTCCACAAAGGAGTGTACATAAAATCTAGATCGAAAGTAAATAAAAGTGCGGCTAAACAGATGTCGTATTTAATTACAAAAATTAAATACTAATATAGCCTCATCAACCCCGAGCTTCAAATAATTACAACCATCCACAACCAATCACATACACACATTATTTAAGCCATAATAGTTGGAATCTCGTGCCTGTAACCAAAGAGAGCCTACACACATCCTACTATCCGACAAAATTAAATTACATGATAAAGTGCAAAATGTAACCAAATCCAAACACACAAAACCGGAAACCTCAACTCTGATACCAATTGATGGATAGCTTAGCGGGTTTCCTAAGCGAAGACTGGGTTGATCATGGGAAATCTCTCCATGTCCACGGATTAAAATTTTTAATCCGAATGGAGACCTATCTCCTAAACAACCGTCTCGTCGTCGTACTAATTGATTCGAGTTACAACTTAGTCAAACTTGATGTTCAAGCCTTGTAACTCGCCTAACCAATTAGTAGCGGAAAAGACGACGAGTATATCGCAAATTTTTGTGTTTATCATCGGGGTCCACAATAATTAATTATCACAATTAATTAACAAATAATTAATGAACAAGATAATTAATTATACCACATGAAATAATAGAATTCAAAGGAATCATGGGAGAAGTTTATACCTCTCATTACCTCTTGATCTTCTATTGTATGACCCTCCCCTCTTGGACGTTGTGTGGGCGACGATCTACCAAGAACCGAAGTCACCAAGGTCTCCAATCAATCCCTTCTTCTTCCTTCTTCTTTGTGCCAAACAAACCCTAGGTTGTAGGGTTACCGCCGGCACCTACCTCCTCTCCACCGTGTGCCACCGACCACCTCCAACCACAAAGGGCCGGCCTCAAGGTATCAAAGGTAAGGAAGCTAAAGGAGATGATGAAGAAGATGAGGAAGAAGAAAACAATCTTCTTCCTCACAAAACCCTAACCAGCCACCACCCTTCCCTCTCTCGCAGACGCCACAAGCACCCTCTTCCTCTCCTTGCTGCCGACTCCTCCTCTTCTTCTCAAGATCATGCCGGCCAAGAGAAGAGAATGAATTCTCTTCTTCCTTGCACCAACAACCAAGAGAAGAGATGGGAGAAGAGAGAAGAGAGGGAGCTCTCCTCTTCCATGTCGTCGGCTACCCTAAGAGAGAGAAGGAGTGTAACACCCCAAAATTTTCCCATATGAAATATTATGAATTCATGAAATATTATTATTATTATGAAATATTATGAATTCATGAAACATTATCATTATTATGAAATTTCATGATGGGCTTGGCCTAATGGGCTTTGATATGGATTAGTGCAAAATGTGATAAAAAGAAGAGGTAGAAAGGAGGAAGCAAGGATTGAACCTTGAACCTCCTAGTTGCACTAATCATGTCATAACCAACACACCAAGCCATGTTTCATGTTGAGAGAATAAGAAACATGCTTGTTAAAGCTAGGGAAGTGAAGAGACATGTCTCTTCATGAGAAAAGTATAAATAAGTGAAGGGAAGTTGGAATAACTTCCTCTCTTCTTCTTCCTCACTCTTCCCTCTTCAAAACCGAAAACACTCCCCTCCCCTTCTCAAATTTTCGAAACTCCAACCCTAAGTTTCCTCCATAAGAAAAAAAACTCCCAAGAGGACCCTATAGAGAGACTACCTTCTACTAAAGCAAGGCTAAGGAAAAGAAGCGCAAGAAGGGCTCTCCTCTCCTCCTCTTCAAGAACTTCTTGGGGGAGATTCAAGCGAGAGGATGTAAGTAATCCCCTCACCTGCATTACAATAGTTTCGAGTGCCTAAAATGGTTTAAACATAGGATGAAGCTCTTGATGTTTTCGGCCAAGAAGGTTTTTAGGGCTTGCGAGGGTTTAAACTACTCCTATACTTGCATATGTTTTTCCTCATGATGTGTGACTAAATAGATGATGATAATATGATGTTTTCCTTGTCCTTAAGCCCCCAAAAACCCGGAGTAGGCTTGCTGGAATTTTCAGCCAAGGACCTCTTTTAGGGCTTAGAGAGGGTTAAACTCCTAGTATGCTTGATAATGACCCTCCCTATGATATATAAGATGATATGTGGTGTAAATATGGTTTATTCATGATTTTAACATGCTTGGAAACTAAGGTATGTATGCTGGAATTTTCTGTAAAGAATGATAAGTATGACTTAAGAAGGGGTAACAACCCCAACATGCCTTCTAATGTCTCCTCTATGATGCCTACCTTAATGTATGATGTTAGTGTAATGTTTTTCATGTTTTATCATGCTCTAAACTTAGAGTTTATATGCTGGAATTTTCTGATTAAATAAGAATTTGGGCTAAGGGGGAAGCTACAACCCCAATTAGGCACGCCAAGGAAGCCCATGATATGCTATGAGTAGTATAGGTGATAACATGTCTTCTCCCATGCTTTTTCATGCTCTAAGAATCATGATGTACATGTCTATGTTTAAGCTCTTTAAGCACCCTTATGTTATGCATGGCTTATGTATGATGAAATGCCTAAGAGATGCTTCCCTGTAAGTCGGGACTAAGAGCACTCTTCATGATAAGATAAGAGGCATACCATGCTCATGATATGACAATGATGTGATAGGTTATGATGATATGCTTGTGATATGATAAGAATGTGCTATGCAACCCCTAGGTCGACGGACTATGAACGGACCTAGTAAGAAACAAGAATGTGCTATGCTTATGATATGATAAAATCCATGTATGCTATTTTACTTTGTATGGCTTGTACCGGATCCTAGCAAGGTCCACGGGTGGGCTCCGGATGCAGCCCCTAGGTCGACGGACTATGAACGGACCTAGTAAGGGGATGGGCTCCCGAGACGCCCCTAGGTCGACGGACTATGAACGGACCTAGTTTCCCTAGTAGGTTAGAGACTAGCTACCTCGGCCTATTAGGGATGCGCGCATTATGTATGTATGTAAGTGGTACAAGCCGGGATCCCCCAAATGATGATGGATGTATGTTTAAGTACCTATATGTATGATTTTAAGAAAAGCATATGCATGAACTCATCCTATGCATGTTTTCAAAAGAGCATCTTGCATTCACATTTTTGTAATGACTATATGACTATTATGCTATAAAGGTGAATTATGTTAAGTTCAAGTATGCTTCTTATGATAAGTACATATGCTCCCTTATGCTATGTTAAGTTAAGTGTTTGAATGCTATGCACTATTATGACGTGATGCTTTCTCTACTTGATGGAACGTATGATTTTGTGAGTAGGAAGGGATCTTACTAATCTATATGCTTATAGTTTCCATGTTTCCCTTGTACTGCAGAAAAGGGTAAGGAATGGCTAAACTAAAGGGAGCAGCAGGAGGGGCAGAGATGTGTGTGGTGGTGGCATGGTGGAAGAAGATCTACTCATGTTTTGTTTAGTTTATGCATATGTTGAGTTTTGCATGTGAAATGTTGAAACATACTTACTAAGTTGCTACTTGCTGATATTTAGACTCATATGGATATTCCATGCTCACTCTCGCTCATTTGCTAAGTACTTAGTTAGGACTTGCTAAAGAACTTTAGTATTATGTTATCCTTCCTCATACTTACTACTCTGTCTTAAGAAATGGCTATGTGGCATGCTTCTATTGTGCAAGTAAGAATGTAAAGGTACCTAGCATGCTCTCCTCAATGTCTAAGATGTTTAAAAGGTTTCATGCTTACATGTTCAAGTACAAGATTATACATGCTTTCATGTTCAAGTTTCAAGTTTCAAACGCTTCCGCTAAAACGAAAATTATGTTCGCGTAACCCCGCCCTAGGGTGAGAAGGGCGGGCGTTATAAGGAGAGGGAGAGAAGAGAAAAGTCGTGGGTTGGATGTAGAATTGGATGCCTTAGTTTCATGACTCCATGGGATATTTATAGGGCTACAATAGGAACCATGAGGAGGAGTTGGGTCTTGGCCACCTAATGGATCAAGGCCCGATCAATTAATGAAGATCCATTCCACTAAAGGCTCTTCATCGAACTACCTCACCAACACCCATATTTTCATATGGGCTCCACCTATTATGAGTACAATTTCTCCCCATATTTAAGATTTCGAATGCCCGTTGATTAATTTAAATTACTCACAATTTTAATTAATCAACATCTAACTCCTTGATTAGTACTACTCATCCTTATCATCATGTCGGACCAAGTCCACCTATAGGATTTAACATGATGAACTTTATGAGCTCATCAAGGAGGCATCATCATCCCGACACACCAAGACACGATTTCCATCTATAATCAATGACACACCATATAAATAATATTATTTCCCAATTTACCGAGCCTATCGATTTAACTGAATAAATTTTGCTCATTGGTAAATCAAAGAAATAAATATTAAGTACATGTGTCCGTTATTATATCGGGATTAAGAGCATGCACTCCATAATAAACTGAAGTCTGATCCAATTATCAAGTGAGTATAAATTGGATCACTTCTATGTCGGTCCTGCTCAATGCACACAATATGCACTAGTGTATTCTATGATCAAGACAAACCAACACCAAATTACACTATAACCATCCCGATGGTTTGCCCAAATCCATCTCGGTTGTGAGCCTCTACTTATACTCTACAAGGAATTGATAACATGATCTTCTGTGTGACACCACACACCATGTTATCTACAATGCAAAGTATCAGACAAAATGCACATACTAATTTAAACATGCAAACAGTGATCTTGTGATTCTCTTTCAAAATGTAGATGTCCATACAAAAAGGCAAGGCTTTTAGTATACATCGTAACACTTATGACTGAAAGGAATTTAGATATCTCCACAACGGTATGATATTGTCCACTTTGGGCCAAAGCCCTCATGGTTTTGCACTTAGGCTCTCCCAAAAGGCCTCATACCAATGGAGATACCTATTTTCTTTATAAGCTTATGATCATTCCTATGTGTTTTCAAAGTAGGACTATGTTTGCAACCTTGCAACCCTAACAATCCTTCCTCAAACAAAGGACCACAAGCCCCTCTCAAGCGGAAACCCTTTCCGTTTAATGTTTGATCCTCAACCCACCAGGACTTTCTGCCCCTCTATCCTCCTGACCTACTAGGATTTCACCGCCTAGCCGTAAATAGGACTTCTCTACTTGGTGTCTGGTCCTCTTGATCAAGACATAGGAGCTCACACATCCTTTATTCAAGGCTTAACCCACATGGTTAGATCTAGATCATGACTCTAGCTTGTGCTTCTTCCAACGGTTAGTTCGGTGAAAAGTGACCTAGCTCTGATACCAATTGTTAGGACCGAATGGAATTTAGATATCTTCACAATGATATGATATTGCCCACTTTGGGCCTAAGCCCTCATGGTTTTGCTCTTAGGCTCTCCCAAAAGACCTCTTACCAATGAAGATATCTTTTTTCCTTATGAGTCTATGATCTTTTCCATGTATTTTCGATGTGGAGCTATATTTGCAACCTTGCAACCCAACACCCCCCTCTCTGTTTCTAACGATCCTACAATTGGTATCAGAGTAAGGTAGCTCTGAAAAGATCTAACGATCAGCATTTGTTTTTCTTTCTTGCATTTAGTAAATGTTTTTTACAACATTGCTAATCCTAAGACAAAAGTCTTGGAATCAATTTTTTGTATTTATTTTTATTGCTACAATGTCAAACTCTCATTTGGGAAATCTAGTTGTCACTTCAATAACTCAACCTACCCATATAGGTACTTAGGATTTGTTAAATCATGGTTAGCCCTAACTTGTTAAGGGTCTAAGATGAGAAATAAGTCATCTGAGTGAGAACAGTTGGGAACCTCTGTATAGGATTGTAGTTGCTTAATGATGTCCATGTGACTCTCCACAACCATGGAGTTTACTCAAGGATGCTTACTTGGATGACCCAAAGCTACACTGAAACTAATCACAAGTTAAGACTACTCCTGATAATTAAGTAATAATTAATCTCACAAAATTATAGGATTACTATGTTTGAAAACCCCTGGGTGAGATGAAAATAAATTAAAAACAACTTAAACCAAACTAAACTCAAACTTGAATCAAGTCAACTAAACCAAACTCAAACTCAAACCAAATCAAACCAAGCGAAACTAATCTAAACCAAATCTAAACCAAACTCAAAATCAAATCAAACTAAACTAAACTAAATCAAATCAAACTAAACTAAACTAAATCAAATCAAACTCAAAAACAAACCAAACCAAACTCAAAATCAAACCAAATCAAACCCAACCAAACTAAATTCTAAACCAAATCAAAACTAACCCAAAACCAAAACCAAACACAAACCCAAACCAAAAGAAACTAAATAATAATATATAAAAACTTAAATAATTAAAAAAATATTAAAATTATTTTTAAACATTTATTTTAAAATTTTAAAAACTTATTTTTTATAATATTTTAAAATTAACTTTAAAAATTTATAAAGTATTCTAAACCATTAAAAACATATTATTTTAAACATTAAAAACATAATTTTAAATCATTAAAAATTTATTTTATAAAAAACCTTAAAAACTTATTCAATCCTTAAAAATCTATTTTTAAACTTTAAATCTTATTTTTCAAACATTAAAATCTTTTTTTAACTTTCAAAACTTATTTTTTTAAAAAAATATATAGAAAATTATTAAATGTTTAAAAATCTATTTTTAAAAACTTTTGAAAACATAATTTTAAAACATTAAAAACTTTTTAAAAAAACTTCTTTTTTTAAAAACTTTAAAAACATATTTAAAATAAACTTTAAAGAATTTTTTTAAAAATTTATTCTTTTAATAATTTTAAAATTTTAATTATATAAGTTTTAAAAAAATTAAAATTTTAAAAAACATAATTTAAAACATTAATAACTTATTTAAATTTTTTTGAAACTTAATTTAAACAAAAAACTTAAACTCAATAATCATCTCACACATTTACTTGTAACTTGATTGACAACCTAAGACTAGCGCGATGAAATAGGAAAAATCCATCAAACCAAAACATTTGTCTAACCACTACTTTGTGTGTAGGAACTCAAAGATTTGGATTAATGGATACTAGATAGTGGATGCTATAGACATATGACTGAGATCAACATAAATTTATCGATATTAGTGATACAAACCCCACCAACAATCGTGATGGAACACGAGAACAATTGATGGAAAAGGACCCCAAGAACAAGAAGACAAGAGTTTAAGCCTTGGCTAGTAACCAAAGAGATGGAATGGACCAATGACTACGGAGAAAGAAATGTCATACCGCAAGGGCGATATGTTTCGGAGGTTTGAACGCCACGAGACAAACTCGATAAGTTCAGAAGTTCTTTCAAGAACTAAGAGATCAAACAAACAAGAGCTTCACCCCAAAAAGTTATTCATTCCATTATCATGCTCCCTCCCACATATAGTGGGAGGAAGTAATGAAGATTACAAATGTTAGGATGTATACTAAAAGTCTACCGTTTGTATGAACATCTACATTTTGGAATGAGAATCACATGATCATTGTTTGCATTTTATATTTATTATATGTGTGCATATTGTCTGATACTTTATATTATAGATAACATGGTGTGTTGTGCCACACAGAAGATCATGTTATCTGTCCCTTGTAGAGTATAAGTAGTGGCTCACATCCGAGATGGTTTAGACAAACCATTGGCATGGTTGAAGTGTAATTTAGTATTGGTCTATCTTGACCATAGAATTACACTAGTACACTTTGTGTGTATTGAGCAGGATCGATATAGAGGTGATTCGATTTATACTGACTATATAATCGAATCAGACCTTAGATATTATGGTGTACATACTCTTAATCCCGATATAATAACAGGCATATGTACTTAATATCTATTTCTTTAATTTACCAATGGACGAGAATTATTTGTTAAATCGATAGGCCAGGTAAATTGAGAAATAATATTATTTACATGGTGTGTCATTGATTATAGAAGGAAACTGTGTCCTAATGCATTAGGATGATGATGTCCCCTTGAGGAGCTCATAAAGTTCATCATGTAAAATCCTAAAGGTAGACTTGGTCCGAGATGATGATAACGTTGAGTGGTACTACTCATGGAGTTAGATATTAATTAATTAAATTGTCAGTAATTTAATTAATTAATGGATATTTGAGATATTAAACAAGGGGAGAATTTGTACACATAATATGATGGAGCCCATATTTAATTATGGGGGTTGGTGAGGTAGTGCAATGATAATCCTTTAGTGGATTGGATTATCATTAATGGATCGAGCTTTGATCCATTAGGAGGCCAAGTCCCAACTCCTCCTCATGGTCCCTATTGTATCCTATATATACCTCATATGTCATGACACCAAGGCATCCAATACAACCATAAGCCTCTCTATCTTTTCTCTCCTCTCTCTCTCCCTCCTAGGGTTGGGCGGCGCCGGGTCCAAGGAAGGATAAGAGAATCCTTTCTCTTCTCTTCTCTTCTCATCTTCTTCTTCTCCAATTCCTTGGTCGTGTGACTTCAACAGATCAAGGAGTACACCACCAGGTGGTGTTCGGCGGAGGCTTGAGGGAGAAAAGAGGGCTACCGACGGCAACCACATGGGGTGGTTTGCGCCGCCGGTTGAGAAGGAGAGTAGGGTGCAAGAAAGAAGAAGCCTCTTCTTCTTTTCCTTTTTCTTCTCTTTTCTTCCTTCCTTCTTCTTAACTTCTTCCTCCTTGGCATGCGTAAGCTAGAAGCAAGGAGAAGAGGTGGTCGGTAGCTCTATCCTTGGCTTGAAGTTGGCCAGCGGCAATCAAAGAGACCCTAGGGTTTCAACGCAAGGAAGAAGAAAGAGAAGGAAACTAGGGTTTTGCCTTGGTAACTTCGTTTCATAGAAGATCTTGCCCACACGACGTCCATGAAGGGGATAGACATACGATAGAAGATCGCGAGGTAAACAAGAGATATTTTCTTGTTTAGTTATTTCTTGTTCTTTTTGATATTGTATGTTGTTAATTAACATGGACCCCGAAGATAAACACAAAATCCGGCGATCTATTCATCATCCTATTCCGCGGCTACTCGACTAGACGAGTTAGATTGCATGAACAACAAGTTTGTTCACTCGATCACTCAAGTCAACAATGATGAAATGGTTACTTGGGTAATTCATCTCCATACGGATTTATTTTAATTAATAAAATTTTAATCCGGGGACATGGAGAGGATTCCCATGGATAATCGAAACCAACAATTGGTATCAGAGCGAGGTTTTCGATTTTGTGTGTTTTGGATTCGGTTACTTTTGTGCATTTATCATATATAATTTTATGTCGGATAATAGTAGGATGTGTATATGCTAACTCTTTCGTTGCAGGCATAAGATTCGACTATTATGGCTTATGTGATTGTGTGTGCATGGTTGTAATATTTATTTGAATCCTCGGGGTTGACGAGGATAATTAGTATTTAATTTTTGTAATTAAACATGGCATTGTTTATGTTAGATCGATCCGGTTGCTAGAGGGGGTGTAACGCCCGCTTTTTTTTTTCCATCAGCGGCGTTACGTTAACATGCTTAGGGCATGTAGACATCATAAGGCAGCGGAATAACTTTAACTTATACATGCCCTATTACCATTCTTAACTTAATGACAGGGGAACCTTAGCATGTTAACTTTGAACTTAAGCATCATATCATGTAATACATAACATCATATCATAAGGTTCCAGAAGTCATTATTCAATCATATAAGTAACCAAGGTGAAGTTCTAGCATAAATAGTAAACATATGGCTTCCTGGGCCAAGTCACTACTACACACATGCGTTCTTGCCCTCCTGCTGCTTCCATTATTGTCCCCTTAAATGATCTGCGGTATAAGGAAATAAGACTATAAGCACACAGGCTTAGTAAGACTCTTTCCTACTCACAAAACCATTCATCATTCATCATCTCATAATGAGCACATGAACATTAACATACTTGGTGCTCTACTTAGGACATAATGTCTTAAATCACTTATCGTATACATAGCATGACAGGAACATAAACATAGTGAACATAACATCTTAACTCATTTATCGTATACATAGCATGCATGAACATAAACATAGTAAACATAACATCTTAACTCATTTATCGTATACATAGCATGACATGAACATAAACATAGTAAACCTTCTAAGCATGGCATAATACTTGACATGAACATAAGCATAACAACATTCTAAGCATGACATGATACATAGCATAAACATAAACATGGTGAACATTCTAAGCATGGCATAATACTTGACATGAACATAAGCATAACAACATTCTAAGCATGGCATGATACATAGCATAAACATAAACATGGTGAACATTCTAAGCATGGCATAATACTTGGCATGAACATAAACATAATAAACCTTCTAAGCATGGCATGATACCTGGCATAAACATAAACATTGTGAGCATTCTTCCTATCATAACTTATGAACATCTTCTTAACATTATCATGGCATAGGTCATTTATTCTCATGCATATCTCTTAACATGAAACGTAAGCATAAAATCTTATCAACATAGCATAATGCATAACATGAATGGATGCATGAGTGGAATGCATATACATAAGGGATGCTTAACTTTTAAAACATACTTTTAATGCTTAAACATAATCATCATAACATCATTTGGGGTCCCCGGCTTGTACCACATACATACATCATAGCGCGCATCCTTAGCAAGTCCGAGGTCGCGAGGCCTGACCTACTAGGGTAAGGACAGCATAGTCGGTAGTCCCCGAACCGAGGCGTTCTTAAGGTGCCCATCCCTGTTGCACAGCTTCGGTAGAGCCAGAACTGTGGACAGCTTCGGTAGTCCAAAACCGAGGCGTTCTTAAGGTGCCCATCCTTTGGACCCATACTTCGGTCGGTACAAGCCCATACATAAAGTAAAATACTTTTCATGTTTCATCATTCATAAGACATTCATGGCATCTTTAACATAGCATAACTTGTTACGGCTCGGCCCGTCTACCGGCCCATTTACCGGTCCTCTTGACCGTCGTACCGTCGACCATCGACCGTGCCGTTTAGCATACTTATGCTTTAAAGACATAAGCATCATCTTTCATTCATCATACTTGTCATTCATCATCATTCATTCATCATACTTAACATCATCGTTATGCCTTAAAGGCATGTACTTTAACCTCATTCATAAGACATGGCATACATACATCTTATTCATAAAACATGGCATACATACATATCATTCATAAGACATGACATACATACATTTTATTCATAAAACATGACATACATACGTATCATTCATAAGACATGGCATACATGCATATTATTCATAAAACATGGCATATCATTCATATCATGAACATAAACCTATCATACTTATCATGGCATCATTCATATCATGAACATACACAATAACTTAACATGGTTCTTAACATAACGTGAGCATATAACTTAGCATGGTTCCCTACATCACATAAACATACATAGGTAGGATTTCCATAACATTCTACCTACCATTCCAATACATGGCCTACAACATTAACATTCATAATAACCCTATTAAGCATGGCATACAATCATAACATAAACATGAAACATAAACATGGTGCTTAAACCTTAGGGTTATAGTTAACATGATTTCTACCACATGCTTGATCCTATACATATAGATACTTTATAGTAACCATGAACCATCATTCTTTGAAGCCTAACTCCACCCCAAACCCTAGATTCAAGGCTTGGCCGAAACTTCTAAGGTGGAGTTCCATCAATTCCATAAACATGTAACATAGCATAAGGTAAAGGAACAACCATACATCATTTAGGAGACCATAGGAAGTCATTGGAGCCCATGATTAGGGTTAACCCTAACCCTTAGGCCACTTTCCTAGGGCTGGCCGAAACTTATAAGGCCATGGGGAGTATGGAAAAATTCCATTAAAATCCCCAATAATTCATGAAACACTAATCACATCTTACCATAGAGCCATTGGAGCCCTTACTTGAAATAAATCTTAACTTTTACCCCATTAACTCTTTTTGGCCGAAACTTGTAGAGTCCCAAGGCCATGTGAAAATTCACATAATCACCTTCCATCACCCTTATATCATGGCAACACATAAAACATATGCTTGAAGTTAGAGACTCAACCCTAACCCTTGGGTCCTTGGGGTTGGCCGAAACATATAGGGCCTCTAGGGTACCCCAAAAATTCTCTAAAATGGTATTTAACAACTAAACATCCTGAGAAAACATTAAACAACATTTTGGAGATTTTTAGCATCATTAAGGACCCTTAAACATTGTGGCCGAAACCCTAGGGTATCCTAGGGTGCTTACTTTGTTTCTTTCATGTTGGCCGAAACCCTAGGGTGTCCTAGGGTACTCCAAAAATTCCCAAAAATTATACTTAACCTGTAAACATCATTAGGGAACATTACATAGCATTATACATATTTTTAGCATAATTATAGATCTTAAAATCATGGTGGTCGAAACCCTTAAGCATAAGGTTCTTGGTTTTCTTTCCTTTCAACATCAAATCCAAAAACCAACCTCTATATCATACTAAAAATCATGAAAAACATAAGGAACTATTATACCACAGGTGAGGGAGTCTTACTTTGGGATTTCTTGATTTTTAGACCTTAAAAGAGAAAGAACTTGTAGAACTCTTGACCCTTGATCCCTCCTTGCCCTTGTTGTCTTGGAAGGAACCTAGATCTTGGAGATGTGGAGTTTTTCCAAGGGGAAAACCCTCTATGAGTGGTCGGCTAGAATGAGGGAGGAAGAGAGGAGGAAATGCAATTGAAGGAAGAGAGAAAGAAACTCCCAAACCCCCCTATTTATCATCCATTAAAGAGGTAAATGAAGAGTCTCTCCATGACCCTTCATCTTCTTCTTAATCTTAACCTATATCCACTTCATTTCCTCATAGAAATCCCTTGCTAGGTGAGTTGGTTAAGGCTTACATGGTTGTACAAGAGGACCAAGGTTCAATCCTTGGCTCATGCACCTTTATTTTTATTTTATTTTTATTTCATTTATTTTATTATTTTTATTTCCTAAATTCCGAAAATCCCCCTAAAATCACCCATAATTATGCTAATATTCCTAAATAAAATTCTTTTATATTTATATTAATTTTACCTAATTTATATTAATTTTACCTAATTAATACCCATTTTTTGAGCCCATTTAAAGCTCATTAGTACCTAATTTCTCCATTAAAATAGAAAAATTAGGCTAAGACTTACCCATAATCATGCTAATATGCCTAATTAAATCCTATTTATATTTGTACTAATTATTACCGAAATCCACCTATAATCATGGTACTAAAAAGCCCACATAAAACCCATTAGTACTTAGTTTTCTCAATTTAAATGAGAAAATATGGATTTTCTAGGCCAAAGTTCTCCTTAATATTTCTAGGTCCCTTGGAAAATTATTTAAACATGCTTAATATTTTAAGAAAATATTAAGAGAATTTTTCGGGTCGTTACAATCCCCCATACCTCGTGAAAGTTCGTCCTCGAACTTAGAATAACTCCGGGTACTTGCGCCTCATCTCGTCCTCGCGCTCCCAGGTAGCTTCTTCGAACCGTTGACTTTGCCATAGGACCTTGACTAAGGGCACTTCCTTACTCCTCAGCTTCTTGACTTCCCTATCCAAAATCTGGATGGGTCTGCTCTCATAGCTTAGGTCCTCTTGCACTTGTACTGTCTGCGGCTCGATCATTTGGTCCATATTCGGGATACACTTTTTAAGCAGGGACACATGGAATACGTTATGGATAGCTGACATCTCTGGAGGCAGCTCTAGCTCATACGCCACTTTACCGACTCTCTTCAGAATCAGGTACGGCCCCACATAGCGCGGACTTAGTTTCCCTTTCTTCCCAAATCTGGTCACCCCCTTCATAGGGGCCACCTTGAGAAATACCCAATCTCCAGCATTAAATTCCAGTGGTCTACGCCGGACATCGGCATAACTCTTCTGCCGGCTCTGAGCAGTTGTTATCCATTGTCGAATATTCTGTATAGCTCGGGTGGCACTGTCGATAACATCCGTTGTGAGCCCCATTTCCTTCTTCATGCCGGACCACCAGAATTTCTCCTTCAGGTCTGGATACATTTTGGTGGATCCTGGATGCATCGAATAAGGGGTTCCGTGAGCTTCTACTAATATTGCTCTCCGCAGCTCCGGATCATTGGGGATATCTCTGGGTAATTGCATACAATCCTGACCTCTTCTATGCTTTGAGAGTCTATAAAAATTTTCCGGTTCTTTTCCTTGGCTCTCCGATAAATTCAAACATAGAATCTGCCTCGGGTTAGAAGACGATCTTTCGCTTACGACACTCGATAGAAGCACCGTATTTGCTCAGAAAATCCATACCCAATATAACATCATAATCCTGCATGTCGAGTACTATCAGATCGCAGTAGAGTTCTCTTTCTGCGATTCCGACCGGCACCGTACGCAGCATGTGAGTGGATGTCATTATGTCTCCTGAAGGCAAGGTCGTTAATCACTTGCAGTCTAGAACTTGTGGAGGCATATCTATCTTCCTATATTGGCTTGTAGACTATGCTTCTACAGCTCTGTCAATTCATGGTCACTACTTCTCTTCTCCACCCAATATTTGTTCATTAATCTACTACAACCTTGGTTCTTACATATGATCTTTTCATTAATATATTTCAATAACCCCCGTAAGTTCCAGATATGTATACTCTTTTATTATATTTATTAGAAAGCACAACGAAACATGTAGAGTTGTTATGAGTTTTATAATTACAGTATAAAATTAGTAATCTTAATATGAACAAGATATATGAGTAGTTTGCCTTTAAAATGATTAAGACCTAACATAATAGATAAGTAAATTATTATAAATTATTATAATATGTTGTCATAGCTAGGTAATATTTGTCAAAGTCGATAACTACTAATTTCTTTAGTTAAATATTTTTAGAATATAACACTGATATAGCAAATACTACATTTCCCTTCTCTCTACATTCTAGTTTGTTAAATTATCTACAAACTCATACATTCATATGGTTATTCACTTAGTTATATTGCCTTAAATGAGCTAAAAAGTTTCTAGCTACACTACTTACTTATTGTTTAATTCTCATTCATAAACTCCCATTAATTCGGTTACTCTGTTGTCTAGCCATACTTTTCTTCACCAAAGACAAGTATGACCAATATCAGTATGTTTTATTCCCTACCCCTATCCAATTCTAAAGTATTTGATTCACATAAACAAAAAAATATATACCGTTCATAAGTACCTATCCTAAAGTACATTTTCATCATAAAACATTGTTCATACTTACATATTCTAGAGTCATAGGTATCATCCATACTTGCATATTCTAGAATCATAATAGAACATAAGGTACACATAAAGGTACTTACTTGGAAGCGGCAGGATGAGGGCTTGATGTGTGTGTAGTGAGATGGTTACTGCTCTGATACCAACCTGTAACGCCCGCTTTTTTTTTCCATCAGCGGCGTTACGTTAACATGCTTAGGGCATGTAGACATCATAAGGCAGCGGAATAACATTAACTTATACATGCCCTATTACCATTCTTAACTTAATGACATGGGAACCTTAGCATGTTAACTTTGAACTTAAGCATCATATCATGTCATACATAATATTATATCATAAGGTTCCAGAAGTCATTATTCAAACATATAAGTAACCAAGGTGAAGTTCTAGCATAAACAGTAAACATATGGTTTCCTGGGCCAAGTCACTACTACACACATGCGTTTTTACCCTCCTGCTGCTTCCATCATTGTCCCCTTGAATGATCTGCGGTATAAGGAAATAAGACTATAAGCACACAGGCTTAGTAAGACTCTTTCCTACTCACAAAACCATTCATCATTCATCATCTCATAATGAGCACATGAACATTAACATACTTGGTGCTCTACTTAGGACATAACGTCTTAAATCACTTATCGTATACATAGCATGGCAGGAACATAAACATAGTGAACATAACATCTTAACTCATTTATCGTATACATAGCATGGCATGAACATAAACATAGTAAACATAACATCTTAACTCATTTATCGTATACATAGCATGGCATGAACATAAACATAGTAAACCTTCTAAGCATGGCATAATACTTGACATGAACATAAGCATAACAACATTCTAAGCATGGCATGATACATAGCATAAACATAAACATGGTGAACATTCTAAGCATGGCATAATACTTGACATGAACATAAGCATAACAACATTCTAAGCATGGCATGATACATAGCATAAACATAAACATGGTGAACATTCTAAGCATGGCATAATACTTGGCATGAACATAAACATAATAAACCTTCTAAGCATGGCATGATACCTGGCATAAACATAAACATTGTGAGCATTCTTCCTATCATAACTTATGAACATCTTCTTAACATTATCATGGCATAGGTCATTTATTCTCATGCATATCTCTTAACATGAAACGTAAGCATAAAATCTTATCAACATAGCATAATGCATAACATGAATGGATGCATGAGTGGAATGCATATACATAAGGGATGCTTAACTTTTAAAACATACTTTTAAATGCTTAAACATAATCATCATAACATCATTTGGGGTCCCCGGCTTGTACCACATACATACATCATAGCGCGCTTCCCTAGCAAGTCCGAGGTCGCGAGCCCCGACCTACTAGGGTAAGGACAGCATAGTCGGTAGTCCCCGAACCGAGGCGTTCTTAAGGTGCCCATCCCTGTTGCACAGCTTCGGTAGTGCCAGAACCGTGGACAGCTTCGGTAGTCCAAAACCGGGGCGTTCTTAAGGTGTCCATCCCTTGGACCCATACTTCGCTCCGGTACAAGCCCATACATAAAGTAAAATACTTTTCATGTTTCATCATTCATAAGACATTCATGGCATCTTTAACATAGCATAACTTGTTACGGCTCGGCCCGTCTACCAGCCCATTTATCGGTCCTCTTGACCGTCGTACCGTCGACCATCGACCGTGCCGTTTAGCATACTTATGCCTTAAAGACATAAGCATCATCTTTCATTCATCATACTTGTCATTCATCATCATTCATTCATCATACTTAACATCATCGTTATGCCTTAAAGGCATGTACTTTAACCTCATTCATAAGACATGGCATACATACATCTTATTCATAAAACATGGCATACATACATATCATTCATAAGACATGACATACATACATTTTATTCATAAAACATGGCATACATACGTATCATTCATAAGACATGGCATACATGCATATTAATCATAAAACATGGCATATCATTCATATCATGAACATAAACCTATCATACTTATCATGGCATCATTTATATCATGAACATACACAATAACTTAACATGGTTCTTAACATAACGTGAGCATATAACTTAGCATGATACATCATATAAACATACATAGGTAGGATTTCCATAACATTCTACCTACCATTCCAATACATGGCCTACAACATTAACATTCATAATAACCCTATTAAGCATGACATCCAATCATAACCTAAACATGAAACATAAACATGGTGCTTAAACCTTAGGGTTATAGTTAACATGATTTCTACCACATGCTTGATCCTATACATATAGATACTTTATGGTAATCGTGAACCATCATTCTTTGAACCCTAACTCCACCCAAACCCTAGATTCAAGGCTTGGCCGAAACTTCTAAGGTGGAGTTCCATCAATTCCATAAACATGTAACATAGCATAAGGTAAAGGAACAACCATACATCATTTAGGAGACCATAGGAAGTCATTGGAGCCCATGATTAGGGTTAACCCTAACCTTTAGGCCACTTTCCTAGGGCTGGCCGAAACTTATAAGGCCATGGGGAGTATGGAAAAATTCCATTAAAATCCCCAATAATTCATGAAACACTAATCACATCTTACCATAGAGCCATTGGAGCCCTTACTTGAAATAAATCTTAACTTTTACCCCATTAACCCTTTTTGGCCGAAACTTGTAGAGTCCCAAGGCCATGTGAAAATTCACATAATCACCTTCCATCACCCTTATATCATGGCAACACATAAAACATATGCTTGAAGTTAGAGACTCAACCCTAACCCTTGGGTCCTTGGGGTTGGCCGAAACATATAGGGCCTCTAGGGTACCCCAAAAATTCTCAAAAATTGTATTTAACAACTAAACATCCTGAGAAAACATTAAACAATATTTTGGAGATTTTTAGCATCATTAAGGACCCTTAAACATTGTGGCCGAAACCCTAGGGTATCCTAGGGTGCTTACTTTGTTTCTTTCATGTTGGCCGAAACCCTAGGGTGTCCTAGGGTACTCCAAAAATTTCCAAAAATTATACTTAACCTCTAAACATCATAAGGGAACATTACATAGCATTATACAGATTTTTAGCATAATTATAGATCTTAAAATCATGGTGGCCGAAACCCTTAAGCATAAGGTTCTTGGTTTTCTTTCCTTTCAACATCAAATCCAAAAACCAACCTCTATATCATTCTAAAAATCATGAAAAACATAAGGAACTATTATACCACAGGTGAGGGAGTCTTACTTTAGGATTTCTTGATTTTTAGACCTTAAAAGAGAAAGAACTTGTAGAACTCTTGACCCTTGATCCCTCCTTGCCCTTGTTGTCTTGGAAGGAACCTAGATCTTGGAGATGTGGAGTTTTTCCAAGGGGAAAACCCTCTAAGAGTGGTCGGATAGAATGAGGGAGGAAGAGAGGAGGAAATGCAATTGAAGGAAGAGAGAAAGAAACTCCCAAACCCCCCTATTTATCATCCATTAAAGAGGTAAATGAAGAGTCTCTCCATGACCCTTCATCTTCTTCTTAATCTTAACCTATATCCACTTCATTTTCTCATAGAAATCCCTTGCTAGGTGAGTTGGTTAAGGCTTACATGGTTGTACAAAGGTCCAAGGTTCAATCCTTGGCTCATGCACCTTTATTTTTATTTTATTTATTTTATTATTTTTATTTCCTAAATTCCGAAAATCACCCTAAAATCACCCATAATTATGCTAATATTCCTAAATAAAATTCTTTTATATTTATATTAATTTTACCTAATTTATATTAATTTTACCTAATTAATACCCATTTTTGAAGCTCATTTAAAGCTCATTAGTACCTAATTTCTCCATTAAAATAGAAAAATTAGGCTAAGACTTACCCATAATCATGCTAATATGCCTAATTAAATCCTATATATATTTATACTAATTATTACCGAAATCCACCTATAATCATGGTACTAAAAATCCCACATAAAGCCCATTAGTACTTAGTTTTCTCAATTTAAATGAGAAAACATGGATTTTCTAGGCCAAAGTTCTCCTTAATATTTCTAGGTCCCTTGGAAAATTATTTAAACATGCTTAATATTTTAAGAAAATATTAAGAGAATTTTCCGGGTCGTTACATGTAACGCCCGCTTTTTTTTTTCATAAGCGGCGTTACGTTAACATGCTTAGGGCATGTAGACATCATAAGGCAGCGGAATAACTTTAACTTATACATGCCCTTTACCATTCTTAACTTAATGACATAGGAACCTTAGCATATTAACTTTGAACTTAAGCATCATATCATATCATGTCATATGTAACATCATGTCATAAGGTTCCACAGGTCATTATTTAGACATATAAGTAACCAAGGTGAAGTTCTAGCATAAACAGTAAACATAAAGTTTCCTGGGCCAAGTCACTACTACACACATGCGTTCTTGCCCTCCTGCTGCTTCCTTCATTATCCCCTTGAATGATCTGCGGTATAAGGAAATAAGACTATAAGCACACAGGCTTAGTAAGACTCTTTCCTACTCACAAAACCATCCATCATTCATCATCTCATAATGAGCACATAAAACATTAACATACTTGGTGCTCTACTTAGAACATAACATCTTGCATCACTTATTGTATACATAGCATGGCATGAACATAAACATAGTAACATTCTAAGCATGGCATGATACATGGCATAAACATAAACATCATAGACATTCTAAGCATTGCATAATTCATTCATTCTCATGGCACAATTCATAAACATAGTGAACATTCTAAGCATGGCATAATTCATGGCATATCGTAAACATAGTGGCATGGCATAATTCATGGCATAAATCATAAACATAGTAGCATGGCATAATTCATGGCATAATACCTATCATAGCATATGAACATCTTCCTAACATAATCATGGCATAGATCATTCATTCTCATGCATACTTCTTAACATGAAACGTAAGCATAAAATCTTGGAACTGCATAGCAAAATGCATAACATGAATGGATGCATGAGTGGAATGCATATACATAAAGGATGCTTAACTTTTAAAACATACTTTTAACTTGCTTAAACATAATCATCATAACATCATTTGGGGTCCCCGGCTTGTACCACATACATACATCATAGCGCGCATCCCTAGCAAGTCCGAGGTCGCAAGCCCCAACCTACTAGGGTAAGGACAGCATAGTCGGTAGTCCCCGAACCGAGGCGTTCTTAAGGTGCCCATCCTTGTTGCACAGCTCCGGTAGTGCCAGAACCGTGGACAGCTTCGGTAGTCCAAAACCGGGGCGTTCTTAAGGTACCCATCCCTTGGACCCATACTTCGGTCCGGTACAAGCCCATACATAAAGTAAAATACTTTTCATGCTTCATCATTCATATGGCATTCATGGCATCTTTAACATAGCATAACTTGTTATGGCTCGGCCCGTCTACCGGCCCATTTACCGGTCCTCTCGACCGTCGTACCGTCGACCATCGACCGTGCTGTTTAGCATACTTATGCCTTAAAGACATAAGCATCATCTTTCATTCATCATACTTGTCATTCATCATACTTAACATTATCATTATGCCTTAAAGGCATGAACCTTAACTTCATTCTTCACTTTCATTTTTTTAGACATGGCATCATTTTCATTCTTAAACATGGCATCATTTTCATTCTTAAACATAAACATAACATACTTAACATGGCATCATTTTCATTCTTAAACATAAACATAACATACTTAACATGACATCATTTTCATTCTTAAACATGGCATCATCCTCATTCTTAAACATAAACATAACATACTTAACATGACATCATTCATATCATGAACCTAACATATCATAGCATCATTTTTATCATGACCATAACCCTATCATTCTTATCATGGCATCATTCATATCCTGAACATATACTTATCATACTTATCATGGAAACACATAAACATATACTTGAAGTTAAAGGCTCAACCCTAACCCTCGGGCCCTTGAGGTTGGCCGAAACATATGGGGTCTCTAGGGTAATCCAAAAATTCCCAGAAATTATACTTAACCTCTACACATCATAAGGGAACATTAAATAACATTATCATGATTTTTAGCATAATTATAGACCTGTAAATCATGGTGGCCGAAACCCTTAAACTTAGGGTTCTTAGTTTTGTTTCTTTCATGTTGGCCGAAACCCTAGGGTGTCCTAGGGTACTCCAAAAATTCCCAAAAATTATACTTAACCTCTACACATCATAAGAGAACATTAAATAACATTATTATTATTTTTAGCATAATTATAGACCTGTAAATCATGGTGGCCGAAACCCTTAAACTTAGGGTTCTTAGTTTTGTTTCTTTCATGTTGGCCGAAACCCTAGGGTGTCCTAGGGTACTCCAAAAATTCCCAAAAATTATAATTAACCTCTACACATCATAAGGGAACATTAAATAAAATTATCATGATTTTTAGCATAATTATAGACCTGTAAATCATGGTGGCCGAAACCCTTAAACATGAGGGTTCTTAGTTTTGTTTCTTTCATGTTGGCCGAAACCCTAGGGTGTCCTAGGGTACTCCAAAAATTCCCAAAAATTATACTTAACCTATAAACATCATAAGGGAACATTAAATAACATTATCATGATTTTTAGCATAATTATAGACCTGTAAATCATGGTGGCCGAAACCCTTAAACATGAGGGTTCTTAGTTTTGTTTCTTTTCAACATCAAATTCGAAAACCAACCACTATATCATACTAAAAATCATAAAAATCATAGGAAACTATTATACCACAGGTGAGAGAGTCTTACATTGGATTTCTTGATTTTTAGACCTTAAAAGAGAAAGAACATGTAGAGCTCTTGACCCTTGATCCCTCCTTGCCCTTGTACTCTTGTAGAAACTTTAGATCTAGGAGATGGAACCTTGGTGGAAGCTTTTCCAAGGGGAAAGCCCCTTCTTGGTGCTCGGCAAGAATGAGGGGAGGAAGAGTTTCGAAAATGAATGTAATGGGAAGAAGAGGTAACTCCCAAAACCCCCCTTTAATAGCCCATTAAGGAGGTAAATGAAGAGTCTCTCCATGACCCTTCATCTTCTTCTATGCTTTAACCAATATCCACTTCATTTCCTCGCAACAATCACTTGCTAGGTGAGTTGGTTAAAGCATGCATTGTTGTCCAAGAGGTCCAAGGTTCAATCCTTGGCTCTTGCACCTTTATTTTTTATTTTATTTTTATTTCATTTATTTTATTATTTTTATTTTCCCTAAATTCCGAAAATTCCCCTAAAATCATCCATAATTATGCTAATATTCCTAAATAAAATTCTTTTATATTTATATTAATTTTTCCTAATTTATATTAGTTTTACCTAATTAATACCCATTTTTGGAGCCCATTTAATGCTCATTAGTACCTAATTTCTCCATTAAAATAGAAAAATTAGGCTAAGACTTACCCATAATCATGCTAATATGCCTAATTAAATCCTATTTATATTTATACTAATTATTACCGAAATCTACCTATAATCATGGTACTAAAAAGCCCACATAAAGCCCATTAGTACTTAGTTTTCTCAATTTAAATGAGAAAACATGGATTTTCTAGGTCAAAGTTCTCCTTAATATTTCTAGCTCGCTTGGAAAATTATTTAAACATGCTTAATATTTTAAGAAAATATTAAGAGAATTTTCCGGGTCGTTACATTACAGGGGGGGGTGAATAGCGATTTTTCGAATCTTCTTCCTACGTTGTTAGTGCGCAAGCGGAAATACAAAGTAAAAATAAAACTAACGACAGAGAATACTCACGATTTATGTAGTTCAGAGATAAACTCCTATTCCACGGCTGCCCGTAAGGTGGGCAATCCCTAATCCGTCGGTGGATGACTCCCTGGAGCGCCTCCAGCTAGATTGCGTAGCTCCTTGTGGGTGGAGAAACCTCTCCACAAACTCTGGACACTACCTGAGATCACTAGGATACTAACTCACTCTAACCAAGTAAGTTTCGCCAAGAGAAAGTAGCATGAAACGAGCTCCTTTAAATAGAGCTCGAGTCTGAAACAGCCGCTACCAGTCAACTGCCCCTGGGGCAGTCGACTGGTCCCAATCAGATTCGATCATTACAGTACAACGTTTGAATCCAGCAGCTGTTCCAACCGACACCAGTCGACTGCCCCTGTGGCAGTCGACTGGTCCGAACCTAAACCTAGGGTTACACTCCCCGAGTACATTTCACTCCGCACTCGAACCATCCCGACTTAGTTCCTGAGTACAACGACTCACACTAGGACCCTCACAACCTGGTCGACTCTTCACCAGCAACCTCGACTGTTGCATTCACGCCCTCTTCATCTTCGGCCCTCATCCCTCAGATGTGCACGCAAGCCTCCAGCTTGCCTCCATGCCACCCTTCACGTATGCCTCGAAGTTCGCATCCCTCGGCTCATCGTCCCTGCTATCCACGGTCTCTTGGATGCGCACGCAAGCCTCCAGCTTACCTCCATGCCATCCTTCACCTGAAGACATCAACCAAGTTCATGTGTACCTGCAAACTTGCACACTCACATATACATGTTAGTCCAACAACAAACCCTAACTTGACCATATTGACCACACACATCAAAACCCCATGATCCTCCAGATCATCTTAGGGTCGATTGCCCCAACAATCTCCCCCTTTTTGATGTGTGGCAGTATGTTAAGTTAGGTAAACATAACAACAATAACAATAGCAATAGCAATAGCAATAGCAATTGAAAATCAAAGCATAACACACAAGAGGCAACCTCCCCCTTAACCTATGCTTTCTCCCAAGTTTCAATTCTCATTTCCAACACCTCGTTAAGTTATTCCCAACTTAACACTTAACACAAGTTACGTTCTCCCAACTGCACACCCAAGTGTCATAAACCAACCACAGTTAAGTTTCAACCCAAACCTAACTTAACACCCAAGTTCTCCCCCTTTGACACCATCAAAAAGATTTACCCAAGCAATCCTACCCCTGGTGCCAAATAGAACTTACCAGATATCTGAAAAAAAAACCCTCAGAAATCACAAAATCACCTTCTACCCTAACCACCAGTCGACTGCCTCCCAGGGCAGTCGACTGATACTGTCATTTCTGATTTTCCTGCTGAAATTCAGAAATGCGTATAAAATTTCAGAAAATCTGAAAAAATGTGAAATTTTGCAAGCACATTTGTTAGAGTACACCCTACCCTAGAAAAATATATTTTCATAAAAAACATCAAACGTGCTTGACTTTTGGTACAAACTTGAATTTCCTTAAAGATAGACATTTTGTATCAATTTTAACATCCCTTCACACTTCTATGTGTTTGCCAACCTTGTTCATTCACATTCCACACATAGAATAGTCCTCCATTCTTCCCTTCTTCATATGTATTCTCAATATGACACAAACCTCCCCCTAATTTACTCCTAACCCTAGGGACACATGAACTTATCAAGTTTCCTTAGATTTCATAAAAAACTTTATTTCAAATAATTAACATTGAATCATGAGACAAAACTTGATATAATGAATATGAACGCAAACCAAGACTTTTAATTCAACCCACATTCTATCATTTAATAGCAACCAATAAATTGCAAATAATACAAGCCAAAATCAAATCATGACATAAAAACTCATAATATATCATAAACATAAATGTATCAACATGATGTGAAAATAAAGACAGAAATAGAGCATAATAGTATCACAAGGGTCGTAGCCCTGAAGACATCAAAATAATACAATTCCAGAATAAGGAGTGTTTGAAAGATAAAAGTACGTCATCAAATGAAATACTCTCAACACTCAAGTCATCACATCAAGCTAAGTCTATATCATGTCATCATCGCCCGGCGGAGGAGGAGGTGGGGCCTGATAAGTCAGGTGTAGCTGTCGGAGCATCTCGTACATCTCGTCCTGTCGGCTTCGAATCCCTTGAAACTCCCCCTGAATGGTCTCCTGGAAGCCCAGCTGCTGCTGCTGATAACTCTGGAGGTCTTCCCGGAGGCCATGAACGTTAGCCCAGAGCTGGGAGAACTCCTCGCGTGTAACTCCATCAGCTGGCTCCTCATCCGAGCCGGAGGACTCCGGACGCTGCCTCCAGATGAACTCCCCCTGCCTACTCTCTATGTCTGCCAAGGACAACTGCCGTGTGTCAATCTGGTCGTTGTTATTAGACAGGTGACAGACCTGACCGCTAGATACACGGATACCCCGAGATGTAAAGAACTCGGTCAGGACGTGGCAAAAGGGCATATATATTTTCCTATTGACACTATGGGAAAATTGACAAATAGAGGTGAACACATGCAGGGTATGTCTATATCAAGCCTCCTCTCCAAGGCAAACATCATCACTAGATGCGGCAGCCTATGTAACGCCCGCTTTTTTTTTTTATAGACCATCATAAAGCGGCGTTACATTAACATACTTAGGCATGTAGACATCATAATGCAGCGGAAAACTTTAAACTTACACCTACATGCACTTACTACCATTCCTACCATCATAACCTGGAAGCTTGGCATATTAACTTTATACTTAGCATCATATCATACTTAGCATCATGCCATATTTTAGCATCATATCATACTTAGCATCATGTCATACATTAGCATCATGTCATAGAGTCATATTCAAGTACTTAGTAGTAAAGGTAGAGTTCTATCATAAGACAAACAAACATATGGTCTCTTGGCCAAGTCACTATCACACACATTCTGCAATGCCCTCCTGCTGCTTCCTTATTATCCCCTTGCATGATCTGCGGTATAAGAAATTAAGACTATAAGCACAGAGGCTTAGTAAGACTCTTTCCTACCCACTAAAACCATCCGTCACTTAATCATAAACATAAGAAACATTAGCATACTTAATGCTTTACTTAGATCGTCATCCTTATCATCACTTAGCATTCATTCGACATGTCATGGACATGGCTTCATCATATTCATAGCATGACATAAACATAACCATAAACATTCATGTATGGCATCATACTTGACATAAACATAAACATCATAAACATTCATAGCATGGCATAAACATAAACATCATAAATATTCATAGCATGGCATAGACACAATCCATAAACATCGTAAACATTCATAGCATGGCATAATACTTGGCATAGACATAAAATCATGGCATAACCTAATTAAAATCATGGCATCCTATACTAGCATGAGCATAAATAAAATAATGGCATTCTAACATAACATAAGCATAATTAAATCATGGCATCCTAAACTAACATGAACATAAATAGAAGCATGACATCCTAACTTAACATAAACATAATCAAAGCATGGCATTCTAAACTAGCATAAAATCATGGCATCCTAAACTAACATGAACATAAGTAAAATCATGGCATAAAATCATGGCATTAACATAGATAAATCATGGCATAAAAACCATGGCATAACATAGATAAATCATGGCATAAAAATCATGGCATAAACATAAATAAATCATGGCATAAAAATCATGGCTTAAACATAAATAAATCATGGCATAAAAATCATGGCATAAACATAAATAAATCATGGCATAAAAATCATGGCATAAACATAAATAAATCATGGCATAACCATCCTTTTCATGAACATACTTTTCATAAACATACTTTTCATAACGTAATGCATAACATGAATGGATGCATGTAACAACTGTGCATATATATATATATATAAAGATGCTTAATCTTTAAAACATGCTTTTAAATCATCATCATAACATCATTGGGCCCTGGCTTGTACCACATTCATTCATCATATGCGCGCATCCCTATGTAAATACGAGGTAGCTAATCTCGACCTACTAGGGTAAGGACAGCATCATCGGTAGTCCCGAACCGTAAGGACAGCATCATCGGTAGTCCGAAGTGACAGCATCATCGGTAGTCCAGAACCGTGGACCTTACTTAGGTCCGGTACAAGCCCATAAAATAAAATAAAATACTTTGCATGCTTCATCATTCATAAGTCATTCATGGCATACTTATCATAACATAACTTGTTACGGCTCGGCCCGTCTACCGGCCCATTTACCGGTCCATATGACCGTCGTACCATCGACCATCGACCGTGCCGTTTAGCATATTCATTCATTCATCATACTTAACCTTCATTCATCATTTTCATTCTTATCATGCATAACCATGGCATATCATTCATAAACATGACATATCATTCATAACATGGCATATCATCCATAAACATGGCATATCATTCGTAAACATGGCATATCATTCATAACATGGAATATCATCCATAAACATGGCATATCATTCGTAAACATGGCATATCATTCATAACATGGCATATCATTCATAACATAGCATATCATTCATAAACATAAATCACATCTTACCATAGGGCCATTGGGACCCTTACTTGAAATAAATCTTAACTTTTACCCTATTAACCCTTATATGGCCGAAACTTGTGGAGTCCCATGGCCATGTGAAAATTCACACAATCGCCATCCATCATCCTTATATCATGGCAACACATAAACATAAGTTGAGGTTAAAGACTCAACCCTAACCCTTGGGTCCTTGGGGTTGGCCGAACCATATGGGGCCTCTAGGGTACCCCAAAATTCCCAAAATTTATACTTAACCTCTACACATCATGAGGGAACATTAAATGATATTATCCTGATTTTTAACATATTTTTAGACATTTAAAACATGGGGGCCGAAACCCTTGAACTTAAGGTTCTGGGTTTTGCTTCTTTCATGTTGGCCGAAACATATGGGGCCTCTAGGGTATCCCATAAATTCACAAAAATTATACTTAATGTATAAACATCATAAGGGAACATTAAATGACATTATCATGATTTTTAGCATATTTTTAGACATTTAAAACATGGTGGCCGAAACCCTTGAACTTAAGGTTCTGGGTTTTGCTTCTTTCATGTTGGCCGAAACATATGGGGCCTCTAGGGTATCCAAAAAATTCCCAAAAATTATACTTAGTGTCTAAACATAATAATAGAACATTAAATGACATTATCATGATTTTTAACATATTTTTAGACATTTAAAACATGGGGGCCGAAACCCTTGAACTTAAGGTTCTGGGTTTTGCTTCTTTCATGTTGGCCGAAACATATGGGGCCTCTAGGGTATCCCAAAAATTCCCAAAAATTATACTTAATGTCTAAACATCATAAGGGAACATTAAATGACATTATCATGATTTTTAGAATATTTTTAGACATTTAAAACATGGTGTCCGAAACCCTTGAACTTAAGGTTCTGGGTTTTGCTTCTTTCATGTTGGCCGAAACTCTAGGGTGTCCTAGAGTACTCTAAAAATTCCCAAAAATTATAAATAACCTCTACACATCATAAGGGAACATTACATAACATTATACAAATTTTTATCATATTTATAGATCTTTAAATCATGGTGGCCGAGACCTATCAACCAACCTTTCTTGGTTTTTTCTTTCTTTTCCACTTCCAACCCCAAAATCCATCAATATATCATGCTAAAAATCATAAAAATCATATGAAACCATTATACCACAGGTGAGGGAGTCTTACCTTAGATTTCTTGATTTTTAGACCTTGGATGGAAAGAAGGAAGAAGACTTGACCACACCTAGCCCTTGGAAACTTGAGAAGACCTTAGATCTTGGAGGATGAGACTTTTTGTGAAGTTTTCTCAAGGGAGAAGTCCTCCTTGAGTGCTCGGCAAGAATGGAGAAGGAGGAGAGAAGCAAATGCAATTGATGGCATGAAGAATGAAACTCCCAAACCCCCTTATTAATCAACCATTAAAGTGGTGAATGAAGAGTTTTCCATGACCCTTCATCTTCTTCTACCATTTAACCACCATTCACTTCCTTTCCTCACAAGAATTCCTTGCTAGGTGAGTTGGTTAAGGCTTACATGGTTGTACAAGAGGTCCAAGGTTCAATCCTTGGCCCATGCACCTTTATTTTTATTTTATTTGATCCTTTTTTTCTTATTTTCGAAAATTCCCTTTTTATTTCGAAAATTCTCCAAAAATCACCCATAATTATGCCAATATTCCTAAATAAAATTCTTTTATATTTATATAAATTTTACCCAATTAATACCCACTTTTGGAGCCCATTTAAAGCCCATTAGTACCTAATTTCTCAAATTAAATAGGAAAATCAAACTATTACTTACCCATAATCATGCTAATATGTCTAATTAAATCCTATTTATATTTATACTAATTTTTACCTAAAATCCACCGATAATTATGGTACTAGTAAGCCCACCTAAGGCCCATTAGTGCCCTTTTTCCCAATTTAAATGGGGAAAACATGGATTTTCTAGGCCAACGTTCGTATTAATGCCTCTAGGTCCTTCGGAAAATTATCTAGACATGCTTAATATTTTAATAAAATATTAAGAGAATTTTCCGGGTCGTTACAGCCTAATCCTAGCTTGCCCCTTGGTGACAATAGGTAAGATACACTCTAAGACAATCTTATATAAAACATGACTGAAGGGACTCATATGCTTGGCATCAATGAAGCGCTCTGTGTCATGCCAATGCCTCCTAAAGTAGTGCATATGGATTTGATCAATGGTAGCCCCAGGAAAGGTAAATGGCTCAATAACTGTAGTAAAATATATGGATGCATTATTTGATGCCCTACATCCTAAAAATGCACCTAACGTAGTGGAAGAAAAAGGAATGATGACTCTTGCAACCTTGGACTCATATAGGTTACTATCAGGGTTAATGCAAGTTAGGTTGGCGTAAAACTCTTTACACAAGTCGAGGTTTACACCATGTTGGCAATATACTAATTTCTCTACCTCAAAGTGTGTAATCATCTCGGCTATTAGGGGGGACTTTTCTTGAAAGACAGTCCTATTGAGGTACCGGCAATTCATAACCACAAAATCATTCTCATCAAATCTTTTTCGACATTCTACCGACCGAAACCTAGACTCTCCTGACTGTCGCTGACCTTGTTGTGAGGATCCCTCACCTCTTGGTCGCTTGATGGCAAACTAAAATGTGATAAACCCATGCATGTATACCAAACCACCCCCCACAAAGGAAAAGACACAGAAAACATGCAAAAATCGTTACATTAGTACCAAATGACAGTTTAAATGGAAAACATTGACCTATTCAAGTTCTTACCACTTTCCCACACGTTTCATGATGGTAGTGAGAAGAGATCGGCTTGAAGAGATGATTTTTCACTAACCCTAGGAGTAGATCGGGGAGAAAAGGCTTAGGGAAGGATTTTTAGGGCTTGGGAGAGGCATAGAACGAGAGAGGGGCTCGGGGAGAAGAGAAATCACCGGGGGTTGCACGCCAAAACCTTAGGTTTTGGCTGCCCCCGCGCGATCTGAGCCTTATAAAATCCTGCAGACCAGTCGACTGCCCCTGGAGCAGTCGACTAGTAAAACCCATAGAGCGTTTCTCACTTTAGGACCAGTCGACTACCCTTGGAGTAGTCGACTGGTGCAACTTACAGACCGTTTCTCACTCTAGACCAGTCGACTGCCAAGAGGGCAGTCGACTGATACTGAAAATTCAGTCTACAAGTCCTAATTTCAGAAATGCCTAATTAATTCCACAAATCTCCAAAAATCTGAAAATTCATGGAGAGATTTGTGGATCCTATATCTACTTGGGAAAAAATATGTTTTCAAATAAATCTACTCCGGGTCCCATGATTGGTACAAAATTCAAAACTCTCCAAATTGGGTCATTTAAACTCAACTAAAAGTTCTAATTTGGATCTCTTCTTGATGCTTCTTCCCATACTCATCCATAATACACTAATAGCATCAAGTTATATGGTATTTACACATTAAAACAAATTCCTCTCAATTATAATCCTATTTTCCATCTTTTCTCACCGTAAATCTATTTTAATATGCCAATTCCCTAGGATTAAGACTCATCTTAGTCTTCCAACCCCTTTGGCACATTCCATACTCCATCTAATCTCCTAGGAGAAAACCTCCTGAGATCCATTGACCATGGATCCCATTTTGGCTCCTAGGGCTCTCCCTTGGACTTCTAGCTCTAGTTACCTCCCTAGGTAACTTATCCACAAATGCAAGACCACACCGGTGCTCTTCCCGTGCTTCTTGACCTTCCATTAACACTCGCTTAACTCTATAGACCTTTTTCTTGGTCACATTCTTTTCCTTTCCTTTAAATGGCTTTTCTTTGCTATTTTTGACCTTTTCTTTACCATAAACATAAGACATCCTTGAATATGACATTTTACTGACATTTGCCTTTCTAGGGTGGTATCCTAGACCCGACCTACCATTTCTATGGTTTTGATCCTTTGGTATCACATTCAATCCCTTGGGCCGTCTAATAAGTCTATCTAGGTTTTTTCTAATTTATCAAGTTTTGCTCTCAAAACTTGATTTTCCTTTTCTAACTTTCTAACCTTAGTATCACTAGACCTAACTTGATCATCCCTAGCTCTACCTATTTTTCTAGGCATATGTATCACTAGACCTTCATTAGTCCTAGAATTCCTAGATTTGTCATGAAACATAGATTTTTGAACATTTTGGCATGTAATAGTATTCTTAGTTGTATCATGATACTTAAAGCCAAAATTACATCTAGGCAAGCAATTATTAACATTTCTAGCATTCATAGAAGACTTTGAAGCATAAGTAAAGTTAGGGATTACCTCCCTTACCCTTGGGGCTCCCCCTTGATGTGAGCTCCTCTTCCTTTCTTCTTTCTCCCATCTTATAAGGTACTCCATCTTTTTAAGCTCTCCTTTCGTTGGACATTGAGTGTGGTAATGTCTTAGCTCCCCGCACGTGTAGCACATAATGTGCTTCTTTTCTTTCTTCTCCCTACAACCCACATTAGTTTTAAATTGAATGGACCTGGGTTTAGAAAGTACCTCCTTCCTATCTAGTGGACACTTGTCCTTGTAGTGCCCTCTTTTGTTGCATCCAAAGCATATAACATGTTCTTTTGATTTGGCTTTGGTGGAGGTTGGAGTCTTTTCTTGCTCTTGTGTGGATGAGGGTCTCTCCTCCCCCTCAACTCTTGAATTTGACACTTCTTCTTCTTCTCTTGAGGAAGTTGATGGTTTTTCACTTAATTGTGCCACCTCACTTGATGAGGTTGACACTTCCTCTTCCTCTTGGTCTTCTTGGACTCTTGAACCTATTTCTTCGGGCTCTTCTACTAGTTGAGCTTGTGTAGGGTTCTTATGAACTTCTTCCAATTTATTCCACAACTCATAGGCATTTGTATATGTCCCTACACCACTCAAAATATTGTTAGGCAAAACATTAACTAATATACCCATTACCTTTTCATTTGCCCTAGTTTGTTCTTGTTGCTCCTTGGTCCAATACCTAGGTCGGAGCTTCTTTCCATGCTTGTCCTTAGGGGTTTCAAATGATTCATCTAGTACCATTACGCATTCCCAATCCATGCCGAGCCACATCTTCATTCTAGCTCTCCAATATGCAAAATCTTCATGGTCATATGTTAGTGGTGAGTTTATATCGTCCCCTAGCTTATCCTCCATCATTTTCCCTCTAGCTTTCTTGCTCCTTTGGCGGTTAGTCCAATCAAGAGCGGTCCTAGCTCTGATACCACTTGATAGATCGATCCGGTTGCTAAAGGGGGTGAATAGCGATTTTTCGAATCTTCTTCCTACGTTGTTAGTGTGCAAGTGGAAATACAAAGTAACAATAAAACTAACAATAGAGAATACTCACGATTTATGTGGTTCGGAGACAAACTCCTACTCCACAGCTACCCGTAAAATGGGTGATCCCTAATTCGTCGGTGGATGACTCCCCGGAGCGCCTCCGGCTAGATCGTGTAGCTCCTTGTGGGTGGAGAAACCTCTCCACAAACTCTGGACACTACCTGAGATCACTAGGCTACTAACTCACTCTAACCAAGTAAGTTACGCCAAGAGAAAGTAGCATGAAACGAGCTCCTTTAAATAGAGCTCGAGTCTGAAACAGCCGCTACCAGTCGACTACCCCTGGGACAGTCGACTAGTCCCACTCAAATTCGATCGTTATAGTACAACGTTCGAATCCAGCAGCTGTTCCAGCCGACACCAGTCGGCTGCCCCTGGGGCAGTTGACTGGTCCGAACCTAAACGTCGAGTTACACTCCCTGAGTACATTTTACTCCACACTCGAACCCTCCCGGCTTAGTTCCCGAGTACAATGACTCACACTAGGACCCTCACAACCTGGTCGACTCTTCACCAGTAGCCTCGACTGTTGCCTTCACGCCCTCTTCATCTTCGGCCCTCGTCCCTCGAATGCGCACGCAAGCCTCCAGCATACCTCCATGCCACCCTTCACGTACGCCTCGAAGTCCGCATCCCTTGGCTCATCGTCCCTGCTATCCACGGTCCCTCGGATGGGCACGCAAGCCTCCAGCTTGCCTCTATGTCATCCTTCACCTGAAGACATCAACCAAGTTCATGTGTACCTGCAAACCTGCACACTCACATACACATTAGTCCAACAACAAACCCTAACGTGACCATATTGACCACATACATCAAAACCCCATGATCCTCCAGATCATCTTAGGGTCGATTGCCCCAACAGTTTAGCTGCTCATTTTAATTTACTTTCGATCTAGATTTGTTATACACTCCTTCGTGGAGTATAGGATCGATGGATGAAAATTAAATAGTTTTTATCTCGGCTCGAAGCTCCTTCATGGCTTGCGCATGGTGTATGGAGGTGGAGACGAGGTGGCGACATGATGAGAGGTGTATTGAAAAATAAAAGGCCATAACAGTTGGAAAATTTAATTTTTTTATTATTTATTATTTATTGTTTGATATGCATATTGTGTGTGCTTGAAAATTCTTCAATTTTAAATTACTAAGTGGGAGAGGGAATTTTTGAGTCCCGTGGCCTCCATTACAAATTTGACATGTGATGCGAACAAACTTGCGTGATGGCTCTGAATGCCTTCCTCCATATCGGATGAGTTTGTTTTACGGATCACTAGGTCAAATATTGTTATACGAAATTATTTCGGAGGGTGTGATCTTCCCCATCGGAAGGGACATAATCCTAGATAATTGCCTTAGTATCATGTAATGGTGAATACTTAGATGCAAATAATAGTATCCTCCCCATCGGAGTCACTACTATTATTTGTAGGGAAGAAGAGGAACCAACTATTAATTTTATTTGTCAAAATGTAAGGTTGACAAGATAATAAAATTAATGGGTAAAACCTCATCTTACAAATGTAGAATTCGTATACTTCCACACTATCGTGGCATACGATATTCTCGGTATCTTGAGGTGTTGGTTGATATTAAAATTATATTTTTTGAGGAATCAATATTATTTTGAAATCTAATGTTTTTATCATTGTGATTCTCAAGATTTATCAAAATGGCTTTCAACCCACTTGCTGTTATTTTAAAGGAAAATAAAGTTACTGGTCCCAATTACATTGATTGGAAACGGTACCTGGACATTGTCTTAACTGCTAAGGAGTAAAAATTGTACTCTTTAAAATCTGTGATAAAAAGCCTAGTGAGAATTCTGGTGAAGAGGAGAAGGAACATTGTAAGAAGTGGATAAAAGTTGACGAGATGACGCGGTGTTACATTTTGGCTTCTATGTCAAATATGTTGCAACATCAACATCAGGCATTTTCCATGGCTTATGACATGATGTTCAATCTCAAGGAACTCTTCGGACATCAAAATCAGGCCGCTAGGCAAGAGACAATGAGGAATTTGATGACGACCACCATGATTGAGGGAACACCCATGAGGGATCATGTTCTCAAAATGATGTCTCATTTGAATGAGATGGAAGTCCTTGGAGCGGAGATCGATGGGGAAACCCAGGTCGATTTCATTCTCCAGACTCTACCTAGGAGTTTTGAGCAGTTTTGCCTGAACTATAATATGAACAAATGGACATATTCGTTGGCGGAACTTCTGACAGAACTCTAGGTGGCAGAGGGGCTTTTTTATCAGAGTGCTCATGCTTTTGTTGCTGAAAAGGTTTCTACTTCTAAGCCGAAAGGTAAGAAGAAGAAGAAACAAGGGTTAGCAAAAAAAGTGGCAGGATCTCAGGGACTTCAGGCTGGAGTGAAGTAGCCGAAAGGCAAATGCTTCACGTGCAAGCGGACTGGACATTGGAAGGCAGTTTGTCCCTATCGAAAGGAGAAAAATCAAGGTATATCTTTTTGTTTAGTTGTTGAAACATGTTTAGCAGTGTTATCTACTGGTACCTCGTGTGTAGTACGGGAGCCACTGATCATATCTGCAATTCTTTGCATGGGTTCCTGGAAACCAGACGACTAGTTGAGGGCGAGATTACCGTCTACATGGGCAATGCTACGGAGGTGGCGGCTATTGCAGTGGGAGAAGTCTCTTTATCTTTTGAGAAAAATAAATATTTGGTTTTAAGAAATTACCTTTATGTACCTTCATTTAGTAAGAATCTTATTTCAGTTTCTAAAGTATTTATGGATGGGTATTCTATTTCTTTTAATGACAGAGTTGTTATAAAAAGGAATAGAGAGATTATCTATTCTGATGCGTTGGTTGGCAATTTATATACTCTTGAGCCAAAAACTCCCACGATACAAATAGAAATCAATAACTCATCTTTTAATCATAATAAGAGAAAAGAACCTTCGAAAATGAACCAAATGTATCTTTGGCATCTAAGGTTAGGTCATATTAACCTGAGTAGAATTCAAAGGTTGATAGCCGATGGACCTTTAGGTTCATTGGTGGTGGAAGATTTCTCAACCTGTTGTTCGATTCCTGGTCGCGCATGGGAAACCTCTCCATGTCCCTGGATTAAAAATGTTCAATCCGAAAGGAGAACTATTTCCCAAACAACCGACTCATCATTGAGCTAACCGATTCGAGCGACCGCTTGAACAAACATATTGTTCTAGCAATCAAACTCATCCAACCGATTAGCCATGGAATAGATGATGAATGGATCGCTGATTTTTGTGTTTATCGTCGGAGTCCAAGATAATTAATTAACATAATTAATTAAACAATATGATAATACAAACAAGATCAAAGGAAAGGAACCAAACAAGAAGATATACCTCATGTTTACCTCACGATCTTCTATTGTATGACCCAACCTCTGTTGGATCGAGAAATGTGAGAGAGGGGGGGGGGGAAATGTCGCAATTCGTTCGGATTTAAAAAGAGCGGGTGCGCAGCGGAAATAAAAGAGAACACAATAACGCAAACACAGCTGGTTTACTTGGTTCGGAGCCTGGGTCGACTCCTACTCCAAGGCCCACGGTCGTTGACCGTTTTCTGCGGGCAATTCTATAAGTTCGCAAAGTTTACAATTAGATTTTACAATAAGGCAGAATAGTAAACTTTAAATACAACTCTTGTTACCGACGTCCGGTGAAGATTGAAGTTCTGGAGCAGCGGGACGTCGTCGGCTTGAGTTGGCAGCTTTCTGGAGCGTGTCGTGGAAGCAGAAGAGCGTAGAATTGTCGAAGGAATTAGTTGTTCTTTGAAGAGGGTCGAGGCCCTCTTTATATAGGGCAGGGGGCGCCCGACATGCTCGGGGCGCCCTCCACGTGGCTGCAGATCCGGCGATGCTCCAGTCAAAGCTGATCTCGTTATCTTTGGGATTGTTTTTGACTGGGGCGCCCGACGCGCACGGGGCGCCCGATTGACCGGTCAAACTTTATCACCGAGGCTTCGCGAGGGTGAGCTGCAGCCGCCTTCAGTGGCGTGGCACAGTGGGCGCCCGAGACACGCGGGGCGCCCGATCTGCGCGGTGCCCGATTTGCGCGGCGCCCGCGACAAGAGGGGCGCCCGACATGCGCGGGGCGCCCCCCAACGCTGTGCTGTCGGAGGTTTACTTCTCTGCTGACTTTGGGTTGACTCTGGGGCGCCCGACACATCTGGGGCGCCCTGCTCAGCTGCGGCCTCACTCCTTTGAGGCCCTCTGAGCTGCAGAAACGCAGTCCTTCGGTCCTGCATCCAGGGTTAGTCCAAAATAGCAAATACTAAGTTGATTTTTCACAGCCTTAGCTGTCTTGGTTCTGACTTTGGGTCTCCAAAATGGAGCCCTAGGTCGAACCGACGCCTAATGTTCCCTCTAGGGGAACGCGTCCTCACCTACTCCTCTCGGGAGAGTTTTACCTGGTGCCAACCGGATCCTCCAGTTGGACTTTTGCCTGACGGTCCTTTGTCAGGGCTTGGATGCCGAGCTGTCCTTCGCCTGGTGCCTAGCATTCCTTCGCTAGGGCTTTAGTCCCAGGCTGTCCTTCGCCTAGAGCCTAGCAGTCCTTCGCTAGGTCTTGGATGCTGGCAGTCCTTCGCCAGTTACCTAGCAGTCCTTCGCTAGGGCTTGGATGCTGGCAGTCCTTCGCCAGTTGCCTAGCAGTCCTTTGCTAGGGCTTGTCCATTCTGGCAGTCCTTCGCCAGAGCCTAGCGGTCCTTTGCTAGGGCTTTTCCTGTCTGGCAGTCCTTCGCCAGTGCCTAGCATTCCTTCACTAGGGCTTTCTTTCCTGGCATTCCTTTACCAGTGCCTAGCAGTCCTTCGCTAGGGCTTTTTCTGCACACTCAGTGAACAACGTTAGATCACAAATAAACTTAACTTTGAATCCTTTGCCAATATCAAAACACAGGTTCGATATGGTGCTTCCTGCACCAACAACCTCTTCTTGGACATTGAGTGGGTGACGATCTTTCAAGAACCGAAGTCACCAAGGCATCTTCTTCCACACCCTAGCTTGGCCAACCCCCTAGGGATACCTTCACCTTGCCTCTGGAACCCTAACCTCAAGGAAGAGTTACGCCGACCACCAAAAGAAGATAGGAAGAAGATGAAGATGAGGAAGAAGAGAAACAACCCTCTTCTCCACACCAAAACCTAGCCGAAAGCACTTGTTCTTCCTCCTTGCTCGCAGTCGGCCAACCTCAAGAAGATGGTTGCCGCCGGCCGCCTTGGAAGAGGACTTCCTCTTCTTCTTCACGTTCAGCCGCCGGCCTCCCAAGAAGATGGGTTGCTGCCGACCACCTAGCTCGCATCCGAGGGACGATAGACGAAGGAAGAGAACTTCAAGGGGCAAGACAAGGAAGTGGACTTCAAGGCATATGCGAAGGCTGAACTCCGGTGATGTTAAGAGTGCATTTGTAAGTAGAGCAGTCGACTGGCAAGGGGACCAGTCGACTGATACTACTGAGGGCGTACTATAGCAGTTGATTGGTATGGGCACCAGTCGACTCATCTTTCTGTAAGATTCGAACAACCTGGAGCAGTAGACTGGTCGAGGGACCAGTCGACTGGTGTGTTTGAAAAAGAGCCATTGGCTAGCCGTTGGCTGAGGGATTAGTCGACTGGCCCTGGGGGCAGTCGACTGATATCGTGTTTGGGTTGTTTGTTAACATCTCTCTCCTCTATTTAAGAGGAGGCTTTGGGGCATGAATAGGTTATGGTTCTTGATTGCTAAATCCTATTCTAAGTGCCCAAAGCCTATTCTCTTCCTCATATTCTAAAATCTCATCTTGTAATAGAGAAAGAGAGTATTTTGTGAGGGTTTCTCCACCTTCAAGGAGATGATCATAGTGAAGATTGCTTGTGTGGTGTGGATCATTGGATTAGTCACCTCTTGGAAGTGGATACCAAGTAAATCAAGGGTGTTAGCATTGCTTTCTTTTATTAATTGATTTTGTTTATTATTATTTTGTACTTTAGCTACCATTCTTATAGACGAAATCAGAGAAAAGTTATTCACCCCCCCTCTAGCCTAACGCCAAGGTCCTAACAAGTGGTATCAGAGCAAGGTTCATTTCGGGAGAACTCACCATCAACCGGAACATCAAGATGGTGTTTCAAGAGGGTTATAGCACCGCACGACCTCCATTCTTCGATGGCAATGAGTTTGCGTATTGGAAAGGTAGAATGGAATACTACTTAATGAATGATATTAAAAATTGGTTTAGTGTTGTAGATGGCATTGAGATACCAAAGGATGAGAGGGGAGACCCTCTTCCTACCAAGAATTTGTCAAAAGAGATTATGAAGAAGGCGCAAGCAAATGCAAAGGCCACAACAACCCTACAATATGGCCTTTCAAAGGAGCAATTGAATAAAGTCGGACCATTCAGTCTGCCAAAGAGCTTTGGGAAAAGCTCATTGAGTTAAATGAAGGATCAAATGAATCAAAAGACCCAAGAAGGATCTCTTGGTGTCTCAACTTCAATCCCTCACCATGAAGACAAATGAAACCGTGAGTCAATTACACGGTAGATTTAAAGAAATCATCAATGAGATTCATGTGATAGGTGAGAAAATTAAGAATATGGATCTATTAAGGTATGTGCTTCAATCTTTTCCTAGAACCACTTTATGGGCCTCAATGGTTGATGCTTATAAAGTCTCTAGGGATCTCTCTTTAGTAAAGCTTGAATTTAAACTTCATGAACAAGCTAATGTGTCTACCAAAGAAAAGAGTATAGCTCTTATTGTAGAAAAAGAGAGGAAGAAGAAGAAGGACAAGAAGAAGGTCTATTCCTCATCATCCGATTCGGAAGAATCAAGCGCGTCAATAAATAGTGATCAAGAGGCGTATATGGTAAAAAAACATGAGGAAAGCATTTAAAAGTTTTTCTTCTAACAAATCTCATGATAAGAACAATTCAAGAAGCAAGAGTAGGACATGAAAAGTCATATGCTATAATAGCCATGAAGAAGGACACATAAGGGAAGATTGTCCACTTTTGAAGAAGAAGGAAGAAAAGAAGGAGGAAAAGAAGAAGAATGAAAAGAAGAAAATAAAAGAAAAAGACACGAAGGTTAAAAACCTAAAGGTGACATGGGATGAACCTTCATCATCATCAGAAGAAGAACATCACATGTCCCATTTTGCGCTAATGGGAATTAACAACATAGCATCCACATCATCCGCAGATGAGATGAGCTCAAGTGAAGTTGAAGAAGGGAGCTCATGTGAAGGGGGAGGTCAATCTTCGGATTCGGACGTCTCGGTAAGTGAGGTATACAAACTACCCACTACTACACTTGTGAAAATTATCTCTAGCACTAATGATGATTTGTTTAATGCTAGAAAGAAAATTAAGTGTTTGAAAAATGAGATATGATGTTAAAGGAAAAATTAGAATTTATGACAATTAAGGACAATATGCATGATTTTTCTTCTAGCTCAAATAACTCATCTTTAGAAGAAGAAAATAAGGAATTAAGGGAAAAGGTAGATAGTCTTACCAAAGCCCTTAGAAAATTTGAAATTGGCTCAAAAACCTTAGATATGATCATTGACAACCAAAGGGAAAGTTTCAAGAAAAAAGGGTTAGGGTTTGGAAAATCTAGTAATGGAAAAACCTATCATTGTCTACTTGCTAGAGGGCAAGCAAAGACCAAGACCCTATGTGTAACGCCCGCCCTTATATCTACTCTCGGGGCGGGGTTACGTACAACTCAATCATATAGTAATATTTTTTTTTTCCTATCTTCTAGCATGACATTAAAACAATAAAGCAAGGGCTAAGGACTAAGCATGCTTGTTTAACTATCAAAGTCATTCTACAATATGATAGATTCACCAGTAATGTAACTCATAACATAATCAAATATAAAAGACTTCTAAAGGTAAACATCGTCATGCCAGGTCAATCTTAATCACCAACACTTATTGTCAGGGAACATAAACATAGGCAATCTTAATCCCGAGCATCCCTTTTCTAACATCTTCCTTGCTTTCAGAGCCGACAAGAATTTACTTGTCCTCTTCTTCGGCTCTCAGATAGATTCGAACAGAATTTCCCGCCTCAGGTCGGAAGATAACTCTTCCTTTACGGCACTCAATAGAGGCGTCATATTTGTTCAGGAAATCCATGCCCAATATCACATCATAATCTGACATATCAAGCACTATCAGATCGCAGTAGAGTTCCCTATCTGCGATTCTGATTGGTGCGGCACGTAGTATTTGGGTAGAGGGCATCACCTCACCCGAGGGAAGTGCTGTCAGAAATTTGCAGTCCAAATCTTGCAGTGGCATATTATTTCTTTTGGCATATTGCATAGAGATAAACGAATGCGTTGCCCCAGTGTCAAATAAAGCAGTAGCATACTGACTGTAAATAAATATCTGACCTGTGACAACGGTAGAGGCAGTCGCCACTTCTTCTTTCGTAAGAGAGAAAACCCTGGCGTTTGTCGTGGCAGGCGGGGCTTCTAATCTCCCCTGGCATATATGTGTACCATCTATAGCTGCCTGCATCAGGTGTAACTGGGGAGGAGCACCTTTGTACTGATCATATTGCGGCTGAGGTGCTTTGGCTGCAGCAGGACACTCTCTGGCCATGTGTCCTTCCTTTCCGCAATATAGCATCTCCTAGCGCCTAAAAGGCATGTCCCTTGGTGCATCTTCCCACAATTGGCACATTGGGGATATTTAGGCTTCTTGCCTAAATAACCACTGGCAGATTTATCCCCTGGCTTTCTCTTTCCATTTTGGTTCTTCTTCCAATGGGGGTTGCTATTTGGAGGTTTCTGACCTCCCGACTGATCCTGACTCTTGCTGGCGGTCAGTGGTTGGCTCTGTGGGTTCATCTTCTTTAGATAATGCTCAGTAATAAGGGCACTGCTGAACAGCTCCTCTGTGGTCTGGGGCCTATTCACGCCACCAGCTACATTCAGAGCTATCTCGGGCCTAAGCATCTTGAGCATTAATCTGACCCTTTCTTTCTCTGTACTGACCAGCTCCGGACATAATCATGCCAGTCGGTTAAATTGCTTAACGGCATCGTTGACTGAGAGATTTCCCTGCCGGAATTCAGTGAACTCATCAAAGTGCCTGTTTGTGACTCGTATATTAAAGAATTCCTCCAGAAATTCGGACTCAAAGTCCTTCCACTTCATCTGGTCCACTGACCTTCTAGCCTTTACACGTTCCCACCACATCCTGGCGTCGCCAGTAAAGCAGAACGAGACACATTTAATTTTCTCATGCTCAGGCCAGTCTAATAACTCCACTGTGCTCTCAACTGTCTTGAGCCAGGCCTGAGCATCCCAGGGCTCGCAGGTGCCCGAGAACTTTTCTGGCTTCAGTCTCTGCCACTGAATCAAATAGGCCTCCTGTCAGGCTCCCCGGGCCGGAGTGTCCGGGGGTGCCTGTGCAGTTGGAGGCTCAGTAGGCATTACATTCTGACTTCCCTGCGGGGTTGTAGTGTTCCCCTGCTGGGTCATCAGAGTGTTTATTATCTGCTGTTGTTCAGTGACCTGACGCTGCAGATCTGTGATCACTTGCATCATATCAGGTGGGGGTACTGTCTCGTTACCCCGATTGCTACGTCTTCTAGCCATGTCTATCATACAGGTGATAATTAAAATAACATAAAAATTATCACTACTTTCATTTGTTATGCAAGCATAAATCATCTCTATATTATGCAAGCATAAATCATCTATATCTCATGCAAGCATATATCATCTCTATTAATATCATTACTGTACATGAAATAATATAAACGAGTTAGGATTTCTTACTTGGAAGCGGCAGGAAGAAGCTTGATGTGTGTGTGGTGGAGGGGAAACTTCGCTCTGATACCAACTTGTAACGCCCGCCCTTATATCTACTCTCGGGGCGGGGTTACGTACAACTCAATCATATAGTAATATTTTTTTCCTATCTTCTAGCATGACATTAAAACAATAAAGCAAGGGCTAAGGACTAAGCATGCTTGTTTAACTATCAAAGTCATTCTACAATATGATAATTCACCAGTAATGTAACTCATAACATAATCAAATATAAAAGACTTCTAAAGGTAAACATCGTCATGCCAGGTCAATCTTAATCACCAACACTTATTGTCAGGGAACATAAACATAGGCACATTAAGTAGATATAGGATCATTCTTTCCCGAGCCACCACCCCACACATCTTCAGCCTCCTGCCTCTTCCTTCCATTTAAGTGTTATCTGCAGCATAAGACAACACATAAACTAGTAAGCATAAATGCTTAGTAAGGATCCTGTCCTACTCGCAAAATCCGTACGAAAGAATATAACATGTACACATAATGAGTTCATCAAAGCATGTTAAACATCCAAGTTTCTAACATGCAGTATCAAGTACCTCAAGCATACTCTTCACATATTACAAATATTTTCAATGAATGTTTTCAAAACATTTCCATAATGGTATTACTTAAAAATACATCCATATCATATTGGGCCCTGTTGTGTACCAACTATCGCGCGGAACTATTGCGCGTTCCCTAATGAATTGGGGTAGCGAGCCACCAAGTCATTAGAGCAGGACCCTTCCGTCCTACCGGAGCCACGTTAACATGCACCCTGGATTTGTTTAACGACCCCCTTCCGAGTCGGGTACACAACTTAAAAGTAAAATACTTATCATGCTGTTACATATATGCTAAGGAATACTCCATATTACTCTTATGGGACACACCACTCTTCAAGGGTGCTCTTGATCCCGGGACACACCACACACGGGTGCTCTTGATCCCATACTATTTGAGTATCCCTTCAAGCATTTTAACATATCACATGCAATTTCATAAGTGTGCCCCATGGGCTATAAGGCATGCTCATACATACATCATATTTCATGCATGTCCATATACATCATATTTCATACTGTTCATACATGCATCATATGTCATACATGTTCATATATTCATCACATTTCATACATGTTCATCATATTTCATCATGCATCAT